>OY744475.1:91821283-92320753 GCA_963556175.1 Tipula confusa
TACGGATTGCGAACATTGAACGTTTACGATGGTATTTGGTCGAATCTACAGATAAACTAACTCCTTTTACTCACAATATTTATGTATATATATATATATAAATTTATGTATATATATAAATTATGTACGAGAGGTAAGCTAACATTTCCCGCCTTGTAACACCATACGTTACTTTTTATTTATTTATTTTTAATTTATAATTATATATTTATACATATTAACTTTAACAAATAAAATTTCAAAATAAAATCGATAAAAATCGTCTTTTCTTTTCGCCTTCCTTTCTTGTTTTTAATTAATAGAAAAAAGAACTTGAATAAACTGATATTTGTTTTAAAATTTTATAAATAATATATACATATATATATATATATATATATATATATATATATATATATATATATATATATATATATATATATATATATATATATATTTTTATAATTTAAATAAAAAAAAATTAAAAACAAAAATGTTTACATTTATATATATATATATATATATATATATATATATATATATATATATATATATATATATATATATATATATATATATATATATATATATATATACATATCTATATATATATATATATATATATATATATATATATATATATATATATATGTATATATAATATATATATATATATATATATATATATATATATATATATATATATATATATATATATATATATATATATATATATATATTTATATATATATATATATATATATAAATATATATATATATATATATATATATATATATATATATATATATATATATATATATATATATATATATATATATATATATATATTTGGAAAAAAACTAATTGTTGAAATAAAAAATTATTATGCTTAATATAAATATATATATATTAAAATCGAACTATATTAATTATTTGTTTTAATTAAAATTTAATATATATATATATATATATATATATATATATATATATATATATATATATATATATATATATATATATATTATATATATATATATATATATATATATATATATATATATATATATATATATATATATATATATATATATATATTTATATATATACATTTATATATATATATATATATATATATATATATATATATATATATATATATATATATATATATATATATATATATATATATACATTTATATATATATATATATATACTATATTATATATATATATATATATATATATATATATATATATATATATGTATATATATATATATATATATATATATATATAATATATATATATATTAATAAATTTATTTAATTAGTCCTAATATTTCTTTATTTTTTAATAAAATCGTAAATTAATATATAGCAAAAATTAAATTTAAAAAGATTGTTTTTAGTTGTAAGAAAATGATAAATAATTGTAACTTAGAATAATGTATTGCTCTCAGCGGCTCAAGCCATTCTTTTTAATTGTTGTGATAGGAAAGAATGGATTATTTAAATTAATAAAAAATAAATAAATAAAAAAAAACAAAGAAGCCACCATAATAATGATGAAGAAAAAAATACATAATAATTAAATCATTTGTGTAAATAATTAATAAATATTTTGTTGTTAATTATTTGATTAAACAAAAAATATTATAAATTAATAATAAAAAATTTATCATAATAAATAAAATAAAATGAAAACGACACAAAAATTGATAATAATGGTTTGCATGAGCATATATAAACATTTATGTAAAAATAAAACTATAAATATATTTTCAAAAATATTATTAATCTGTAAATATTTGTTATTTCGAATCATTCTAACTCTTCACTAATAAACAAACAAAAATAAAAAAAATTAAAATTAAATTATATTAAAATACTCAAATTTTTACAGATTTATAAAAAAAAAATAATAATTTAACAACGTATGGAGGTTTACGTTAGTAATTAATTTAATGAAATTCGTTTAATCGTTTTAACCATAAGCACTGTTAAGCTAGTTCTAAAGTGAACAGTTCGAATAAAAATATTTAAAAAAATTTAAAAAAACAAGGAAAATTATTATTAAATAAAGTATAAAAAAAAACAACAATGGATTTAGTTTTAGTGTACTTTTCTCTATTTAAATGTTTTTCTCAATTTATAGATTATGTTATATCGAAGATTTTGGATATTTAAATGGCCTCACTGACACAGTCATCATAAAAATTGATTAAAGCAAGTAATTAAAGTGCACTAAATACATTTTAGCCGTTGGATCGTCAACTAAAGCCTAATTAATTCAAACTTGGACATTTTTATGTATGATTCATGTTCCAAGATAGTTTAAAAAATTCTAGAAATCATACAATACATAAATTTACATTTTATTTTTCAAATAAATCGCCCCCAAATAGAAATAATTCCAATGTAAAATCAATATAATTAATTTTTATTTAATTTAATTTTTAAACAAAAGCTCTAATAAACATATAATTAGGTTTTAGAAGTATTATTTTATAATAAACAAAATAAGTTTTTGTTTTTGTTATGTTTATTTAAAAAAAAACTGTTTAATAATATAAATAATTAAAATTTAAAATATTAAAATAAATAACGTCATTATTATATATTATATATATATATATATATATATATATATATATATATATATATATATATATATATATATATATATATATATATATATATATATATTTATATATATATTTATATATATTAAGAAATATAATATAAAAATAAAATAAGAAAGAATGCATGCAAACTATTTTGACCGAATCATTCTTCTGCTTAAATGTAAACATTTTTAAAAAACCAAAAAAATTAAAAAAGAAATCAATAAAAAGAAAAAACATCCATAGGGGTTCTAAAAACATTTTAAATTGTTTTATTTAATTGTTTATTTAACTGTTCAATATTTAATTGTTTTGGAGATTATCCGAAAATATTGTGTTTCTCAAAATTTGGAGCTAAATCTATAAACACGGTAAAGAGTTAAAGAAAAGTTTTTCTTATAAATATTTTTCTAGAAAAATTATCAAATACAGCAAAGCATGGTTTGAATCGAAGAAGCAATCCAATCTAAACTTTTCATTACAAGGTTAATGTCAAGGTTGAAATTTTTACAACACTGTTTTTTGGCACGAAAAACATGTATATGTTGAAAATAAAACAATTTAAGAAAACTTAACCAACATACAATCTGCATTATCATTTGGTGTATTGAATAAGGTTTGAATCTGTGGTATCTTTAAAATTACATAAATAAAAATAGGTGTGATTTTATGACTTCATAGCACGAAAAACATGTTGGCAACACTAAAGGTTTGCGTCTGTCATATAATCTATTTAGTACAAGATAGCATGAAAAAGATATAAGTAATAAGCATTATTAAAAAATTAGCACGAAAATGGTTTGAGTATTAGATAAAAACTAAAAAAAATTAGCACGAAAAATCAAATAAATAGTTAATTTGAAATACAATGAAAATCAGAACCAAAAATCAATTTGATTATGCATTAAATGTCAATTAGCAAACGCAAGAGTAAAACCGGTTTGACATTAAAAGCTAAATTAAGTTTATTTTATGTTACATACAAAATACTAAAGTGTTTGGAATAATCCAGCCTTTATTACTAAAGTGTTTGGAATAATCCAGTCAACTCTGGATTTTATTTCATTAAGTAGAACCACCGATTACCAATATTTATGGTAATTTTCAGAATTTTTCTATGACCCAGTAAACAGATACCAACGGTTAAATATGTGTACTTTCAAAAATGTTCATATGAATCGTTCAAACTACTAAGGTGGTTGGTGCAAAATTATTAGTTTAACAATAATTGTGTTTTTTGGATTTGGTGTTTTTGAAAGTTTAAGTGATTATTAGTGCATAGTTTTTATATCTTTAAAAATTGGTTTATAACGAAAAGTTATTATTGTGAGTTTTAGTGTAAGTTAGGTAGATCAAGTGATCTTTTTTAATATAGTTAAGCGACAATAAGTGCATAGTTTTTTTGAATATACTATAGTTAAAACAGCTTTGAATTATTAAAATGCCTTTCAAAAAATTTGTTTTTGATCAAGTAGCGCTCGATAAAATATTTCAGGTAATTATTGAAAATGTTAGTGAATTTGAGCAGATTCAATTAGGAAGGAAATATCCTAACAGTTTATTTGCAAAAAATATGTACACGTTTACATATCTTGCAATCTGATAAACACAGGGTTAAAATTGTAAATATTTAAAAAATCAACAATGTATTTCGAAATCGGATACGAGCTCATTTAAATAATAAAAATAAACCATCATGTTTAACTTACGAGGTTCCTAAAGATAACGAGCTATTTGAAAGTGAACTATTAAATGATGTAGCGAATATACAAACTAATGTCAATATAATTTCTCAAGAAATTGACAATCCTAACTTCAACAAGGCCATTAGTGATTTTGAAGTAAAAACACCAACTAATTATTCAATAAAGAGACAATATAAATTCTATCACGGTAAGTTTGTAACTTCTCAATTGAATTTTCGATTACCACTTGATATTTGAAATCAGATCTGTGACAAAGAAATTAATAGATTGAATACCTTTAAATATCCAACCATTTGATCAAAGCTATATAAGGGGTTAATAAACATAAGGGGCGTGGATTATAACGAGCTTATTGTGGTCACAAATCAGTCGACAAACGCAAAGTTGCCGACAATACAAATTCATTTGTAACAACCTACAAAATCCAACCTTTTATATTTATCATAACAAAAGTTAAATATTTTATCCTTTCAAAAAATCTCGCTATATTTCAGCATATTCCAAGGAATTTTATAAAAATATTTTAAGAACAAGGTCTGTGGAATCAGCTGCAGAAATATTTATAAATATTGAAGAAATTGATTTTGTACAAAAAAAAATAACATTTTACTTATTACAAAGTCTCAAGATGTTTTAAGAAAAATCCGTTCTGAAGTAATTTCTTCAAACGATAATTCTTCGAATAATTTTGATGATATTGCCCAAGAGATCAAATCTCAATTAAATAAAAGCTCTCAATATATTCAAAAATTAGGAAAATATCCTTTTTTTGTAATTACTTACAGTAAAATGCCAAATTTTGTTTTAAAACTTATGCGAAATAAATTTAATAATATTATTAAATTTGGTGGCATATTTGGATGG
Source organism: Tipula confusa (assembly GCA_963556175.1). Classification (NCBI taxonomy): domain Eukaryota; kingdom Metazoa; phylum Arthropoda; class Insecta; order Diptera; family Tipulidae; genus Tipula; species Tipula confusa. The sequence goes on from OY744475.1 coordinate 91,826,457, forward strand.
AACGGGTGGGTGGTGTAGTTAGAACCCCTTATGAAAATTACAAAACTATTTATTATTATGCATTAATAGTTCCAACATTTGCGTATGAAACTGATCTGACATCTCCATTTGCTTTAACAGATTTACTGTCGTCTAGTCAAAATATCGATAGTATTGGAGGGTGGCTTCGTTCATACAAGTTATTCGTGGAGCACTCTTTAAAAAAGTGGCCCGTATTTAACGCTGTGGTTATAGACTTCAGCTTTGCTGAACTGAACTCTGTTCTAGAGAAGATGTAGAAAGTCACATTTAATAACTTTGCCAAGAAAAGCACTTCGTTTTATGAAAGAAGTTAATTCAAGAAACCTTACAATTTATAATCAATTAGTTGCTGAAATACCTAAAAAAATCTTTAAAGCGTTATCACACGATATTTAACTCAAAGCAAAGAAATCGGAGGAGGTTTCATTACTCGATTCCAAAGAAGCAGTAGAAGTATGAAAAAAAATATCATTAAATTCTATAAAATATAAACCAAATTTTTGCTTGAGCCAAATAAAAAAATTAAGCCAATGCACGAGTGAAGAATTTAAAGCAAATCTACGTCTATTCTATGTCAACGCTATAGACGCTTGTTTGATAAGACACGCCAATTCAAAAAAAAATTAAAACATGCAGCAGGAAATTAGCTCCAATACCTGAAATTAGTGCCAAGTACCTGATACTTGGCCATTACTAGAAAATGGAAGTATATTAAATGAATTTTATCAGATAACCTGCGCATTTGATTCATTTGTCCAATGCGTTCTTAATGCTTTTAATATTGTATCATTAAGTGAAAGCGTTTATAGGTCGATGCTGTTACCTCTATCAAAACATGACCTTGCCGATGGATACAAGCTAAGACATGAGGTTTTGAATCAACTATTTAGATCGTGTGAATGTAACATAGTTAAAATTGCGGATCATTTTTTAAAAATACATCCGAGTGTGCTCGTAAAATTTAAATGACAGTTTTGTTTAGACGAAATAATCGAACAGAAACCGTTTGCCAAATTAGATATAGCAGTTTTGGAGAACGTCGGTTTTCGATTTTTAGAACCATATTTTGATGAATTCCACAAACGCCGCTGTAAGATTTGAAATGAGTTTATGAAAATTGGAACCATTGAGCCTTTCGACACAATTGTAATTTCCTGTGAATTTCAGAGTACACAACCAGCAGTTTCCACGAGTTGTATACCATTACAAATAAAATACGAAAATATTGCTTTCGAAATTATGTCTTTAGTGAGCCATATTAATACCAATAATCCGCATTACGTAAGCTACTGTCGACGTAATTTAAATTGGGAGAAATATGATGACGTTCAATCAACAATTAAATATATAAGGAATAGTGAAAAAGAATTAGTTCGACTACATTTACTTTTTTTTAAACAAAAATAAAGTCATATAGAAAGTTATCAATACATTCAAATGTAATTATGTTTATACGAATTATAATAAATCTATTATTTGTTTTAAATAAAAATAAAATTAAACGCATATAAATTTTATTTGAGAGAGAACCCATACGCAACCCAAACACTAACTAAAGCTTTAAAAATGAATATATAAGGAATTTGTAAACGTTTAGTTTTTATTAAAATACTAGAATAATTCAGAAAAATCAAAATGTTTAATACGTTGTAAACTTCTTACTGAATCATAAAAAAATTCTGAAAATTACTACGAAAATTAGTAATCAGTGGCCCTACTCAATGAAATAAAATCCAGAGTTGACAAATGAAAGGCTGGATTTTTCCAACCACCTTAGTTCTTTGGACGATTCATTTGAATATTTTTGAAAGTATATATACTAAACCGTTGTTATATTTTTTTACTTATGGAATTACCTACCATTTAAATTTTTGTAATTTTTTTTTAGAGTTTCGAAAAAGATATATTTTCAATCATTAATTATTTCTTGTATAATTATTTATTGTTTTATTACATCAAATGTGAAGGTTGTTGTCTTTGATTTAAAGTATTGCCATGCGCACTTTCTAAAATATTTCGTGCTAACTTCCTACCGGTTATGTTTTTGAACTAATGATACATAATCGAATATAAAATATGTAGTTTACTTGATATTTAATTATTGGTTAGGACGATTACAGCTTCTTAAACTCTTCAATAAAAATCAATTGACAATTTAGTATTTTAATTAAAAGTATCACAAACTCTAAAAATTATACCAAATCTAATAAGTAAAACTTGTCATAACTACGTATAACCGACTTAATTATGGAATCTGCTGAAAATGGTTCAAAGTGATAACTTTAGCCACAGATAAATATACACAGATGTTTGATGGTTTGGTTTGATCGATGATAATTGAGCCAATTGAAGTGAGAAAATAACGCACATTATAATCGAGGATCCCACATAAATAATTTTAATCGATTAAACAAACCATTTACATTTTTATTTAGTTATCTATTATATTGGATTCTGTATAAAATATCTATATAGTGTCCATATTTAAGACGGTCTCCTTTTTTGTGCAGCGGGCATATGAGTGCGGTCTTCCAATTCTCCGGCAACCCTTCTTGGTCCCAAATAGAGACGATGAGATCGTATAGATTTGTTGCAAGAGTAGCGCCTCCGAGCTTAATCAATTCTGCGGGGATTCTATCGAGACTGGGTGCCTTTCTATTTTTAATCTATTAGTAGCTGCATCTACTTCCGCTACTATGGGATATTCAACAAGGACTTCTTCATCTGGAGGAGCTATTGCTCTAATGGGGGTCACTTCGTCGTTCCGATTTAGCAGATTTTGAAAGTAGGTTTGCCATACTGAGAGAACATCAGCCACGTTTGTTCCCAGCTCCTCAGTTCCGTCTTTGATGGCTGTACTTCTTGGGTGGAAGTCTTTAGTTAGATTTCTGGCGTTAGCAAAACAGGCCCTTGAGTTTCCTATTTCCGCTTGGAAGCTGATGTTTTCGATGCAAGATCTCATATGATCTGTAGCTTTCCTGGCGCGGAGATATTCTGCTAGAGTGCTTCTAGTGTTGCGAGCCAACCATTTTTCACGAAGCTTTCGTTTATTTTCGACGACCCTTCGGCATTGATCATCGATTGCAGGACCTCGGAGGCCTTCTTCCGATGGAAATTTGCGCCGCGGTGGTTATGGCTGACTGTATAGCATGCCCCTGCTCCTGGATGTTAGGAGGAGCTTCTTCGTTGTTATTGGGCAGGTCTAAATAATTATTGACAGCAGATTTGTAACTCTGTAGTGACGCTTGGTCTTTTAAAGCATCGATATTCCATCGAACGGTCTTTTGTGCTTGTCTGTTGAACGTAGATGACAGTTTGCACTTATACTTAAATATGACAAGCATATGACCGCTGTCCATGTCTGCACCTCTGTAAGATCTGACGTCGGATATGCTGGTGGAGTGTCTCTTAGACACCATGACGTGATCGATTTGATCGATTTCCGTTCTTCCATCGTTCGATCTAAACGTTACTTTGTGGATTCTCTTGTGTAGGAAAAACGCACTTGATACAACTAAATTGTAAGTTATTGGCAGGTCGGCGACGCGTTGGCCGTTGTTTTTACTAGTTAGGTGCAGGCTGTTACGACCGATGTACGATGTATTTTCTGCACTCCTACCGATTTTTGCGTTAAAGTCGCCCACGATGACTTTAATGTCGTGGTGCGGTATGTTATTGATGAATTCCTCCAGCTCGACAAAGAAGTGATCTTTGATGTCATCAGATTTATCTTCGGTGGGTGCATGCACATTAACGATCGTGATGTTGAATTTCTTAGTGCGGAGCCTGACCGTGCATATCCGCATATTGATAGGGCGGAATTCGATGATATGATGCTTCGCAGTGCTGATCGATGAGCAAGCCAACTCCAAATTCTGATGGCCGCTGTAATGAAGGATGTAACCATTGGTGGTGTCATGCATCCCACTCCCTGGCCATCTAAGCTTTTGTAGTGCAAGCACGTCTAATGTGTAACTCGTTGCTTGGTTCGAAAGGATCTGGAGATCTCCAGGTCTTAAGAGTCTAAGCACGTTCCATGTTCCCATTTTTAACGCGTTAATTTTTGTTCGTGTACCATTTCCGAGGTCGATTTTGTGATGAATCCGATATGGTAATCCGAGGCCTTTGATTAGGGTTCATATCTTCAATTGTTTTTATGAGAGCAAGTTGTTGGCCTGCCGCTCAACCCGCTTGTTACGTATGTGGGCCACGTAATGGAGAGAATCTTAAGGTATTCAGTCCTACCTAGAACACATTTATATAGCGAGCCGCTTGATACAAGACAGAGGCGCGCTGATTTTGTTTTAATTTTAATCTTGCAAGCTTATTCTACAAAACACCTCATTGAACCTACTTGTAGAGGGACGTCTAAGATAAAACAGTATTCAGATATGTCAGATAAATCATCGAAATTGCCAATACTATATTCTTCCTTGGATCTTGATTAAACCAGTAAATACCAGTAGCGGCAATGTCAACCAAAGGATCAACTATCAACTAAATCCGAATATACCAGGGGGTAATAGTTACAGGGCTAACAGTGCTGTCCAGGAGATTAATTGCAATAGATTTATGAAGAGGCATAGGAGACGGCTTTTGGGAAAAGTTGCAATCGTTGTGGGTTCAAAGGCCATTTCACAATAGCATGTAGAATAAATACAACGAATAGAAAAAGGATGAAGGATTTGAATCAGGTTAGTAAGGTAGTCACTTGTGGATACGGATGAGATATTATATGTATCGTCTGTAGTAGCAAATGGGAAGAATTGTTAGATGGAGCCGATCTGGTTTAGAATAGCATAATAAAATCTAAAATAGATACCGATTCAGAACTAAATGTGTTGCCTATTAAATTCTGCCAGGAATTAGTTGCGTAGATGTTAATAATTTACTGATAACGAACGTCAGATTAGAAGCCTATGGTGGCAGGGAGATACAGGTTTTCGGTAAAGTTAATTTAGAATGTAAAAATAACATGGGAAGGTTCATAATTGAATTTTTTGTGATCAAAGCAAATGCGTGTGCTATTTATGGTTAAAGTCAGCCAAATTGATAGGGTATATTGAAGAAGAAGGATGTATAGTTTAACACAAGAACATTTTATAAAAAAATATAAAGACGTATTTGGGGTATTGGTAAATTTTCAGAGAAATACAAGATAGGTATTGATCAAAAGGCCATTCTAGTGATTAAATCAGCAACAAGAATTCCTATTCAAAAAGCAAAATTAAAGGAACTGGTAGAAAGAGAAAAAAGATGCGTCGATTCGCGTATGTTTAGATTTAGTCGAATTAAATAAGCAGATTATGAATGAAAGATATTCAATTTCCAGTTAGGAGGTTGTAAATATTTTACGGTTATATACCTAAAAAATGGGTTTTGACAAGTTGAGCTTGAAGAAGAATCAAGAAAGTTATGTACTTTTAGCACAATGTTTGATTGTTTTAAGTTCAAGCGTTTGCGATTTGGGTTGAAAACGGCACCAATGGTTTTTCAACGCATAATCAAAAATAGTTTCGAGGATATAAAAGGTGTTAAAGTGTATAAGGACGATGTATTGATAGCAGCGGCAACGAAGGAGCAACAGGATGCTATATTGGAGGTGGTTATATCAAGGGTGCGTGAATTAAATATAATTTTTTTTTTAATGATAAAAAGTTTCAGTATTGTCTGTCAGGTAAAATATTTTGGGCACCTATTGTCAGAACAGGATATATAGCCTGATTCGGATAAAATTAGGGCAATTAAGGAAATAACCGCTCCGCAGGACAAGAAATTGCTACAAGGCATTTTGGGAATGGTAAATTATTTGAGAGCATACATTCCAAATTTGTCTGAATTAACGTCACCATTGAGTGCATTGTAAAAAAAAGATCTGGAGTTCAGGTGGTTACATACGAATATCTTGAATAAGATTTTAGAAAGAAGTGATTTTAGATCAACCTGTGTTGAGGCATTTTGATGCTAACAGACCTGTGAAAATTCAGACAGCTGACTCTTAAAATGGAGTAGGATCATGTTTATTGTAAAATAATAAGCCAATATCCAAAATCAAACGGGATGGCAGAAAAAGGAGTACACATCGTTGTAGAAAGAAGAAAAAGCTTATCACGAAAGTGTTCCCGGACATCCGCAGAAATTATATGAATTGGCTGAGCGAACAAGCGATTTTGGCTGCGAAAAATAAGGATGTGGACAGTCTGATTTTCTTGATTCAAAATCAAATCGCTGTGGAAATGCATTGTTCCAAATCTGTTGACTGTGTGACCAATCAAGACAAGGCAACCAACTATCCGACCGAGTTTTTGAATGCGCTTGATTTGCCGTAAATGCCACCGGATTCCTTTGATGCTCAAGGTCGGATCTGTGATAATCATGCTGCGGAACCATCCGAGGTTGTGTAACGAAACACTATGAAGAAACTGATGAATAACGTGATACAAGCGACGAGCATCAAGAGCAAATTCAAAGAAGAGGATGTTCTAATTCCGAGAATTTCTTTGATTCCAACTGACATTATGTTCGACATCAAACGCATTCAGTTCTCCATTCCTCTGGCGTTCGCTATGACAATTAACAAATCGCATTTATTTATTAATCTAATATTAAAAAATCTTTAGAATTTCCAATGTTTTGAACGGATTGCAGTAATTTATGATTCGCGTTTTCATTTTTTAGATCCTTATTTTATTTCTTAATGATATTTAGACGTCAATCTTTAAAACATCGCCACTGGTATTAATATGTAAACTGTTTATGATTTATGAGTTTGCCATGCACCTTATCGTTTATTTTTAACAAGGACAACGCCATTTTTAAACCTCGTTTTCTCACCAAAGTCACTACCAACAGTTCGAAACTGAATAAGTTTTTTAATATTATAGAGATTTAAATTAAGCTAATTAAATTACTGTCCATGTACCTTGTTGTTTTTTTTAACAATGACCTAACCACATTAAAAGTCAATTTGGAGGACATAGTCAACAAAAAATATTGTTTTATTTTTACGTTTCAGTTCGAAATGTTATTACTCTATAGCTCCTTGCCTGTTAAGACATGGCTAAGTATTTAAGCCCGATATCAAAATAAGAATATATGTATAAAATCTAATAACTGATTTAAATAAAATTGTAATACTTCTACACAATAATTTCGCATTAAAAACTTAATTAATTTGGTTAGTATAATAAATTGATCATTTGTATAAAATTTATGTTCCAAAATTGTCTAATAAAAGGCCGATAATTGCAAATATCTTGGTTTTTAATTTAATGAGTTAGAAAAATCGAGCCCGTACTGTATATTTGTTTCTGTGACTTTTTGTGTTGAATAAAAAATATAGTTAAGAAACAAACTTAATTTTTCTTTTCAAATAGAATGGTGAATAAAATGTTTAAACAGTAGGACATCTAGCGCGTAGTAGCAAAACTTAATTGAATCGTGAGGTTAATTGAATCGTCGTGGTTAGTTTATTATTTTTTGTTCCATACTCGTATCTTACTTGTTACATTTTATTGCCATTTTATTTTTTAAATATTGTTAATTTGATACATTCAAAGTTTTACAATTATAATAGTGTTAAGATTAGTCCATTTATTATTCACTATCAAATAAACTTTGGTGATCATTATATTCAAGTAATAAAAAAATTAGCTTGCAAAATAAAATTATAACCACAAAATCAATTAATTTCTTTTAATTAAGTTAAAATTAAAGGTATCTAGACCTAAGCAGTAGCCGAGTTTAAATTTTATCACTCCTATAATCGATAACACTTCTAAGCCCCATTGTACATTATTGGCTTTTTGATACTGAGTCCAAAGATTTTCAATTAATCAATTTGAATGACATTTACCAATAATATCTCTGGAACAAAGGGCCAGGAGCGGTTTTGTATCTAATTAGGTTTTTACAGGCCATTGCTGTTCCGTACCGAATCTACCATCCGGCTCCACCGATTTCAGTTGTTAGCTTGCTTTTCGTATTATTCTAGATAACCATAAAGACGTTCTCTACGCCGAGGAGCAATCGTTGCAGATTCCAACTTTGAGGTTAAAATATGGTGGCTTTCCTCTCAGAGATCATTGCACCATCGGATTTGGTGGTATTTTAAGGAATCATAATAATTTTATCTAATTAAGTAACAAAATAACATCTAGTTTGTGCAAATGAGAATGGAGATCTGTACCACCACAGTTCTAAATTATTTCACCATTTTATCAAATAAAGTGGAAAATTTTATAAAGATTTCTTTGCTGTAGGAACTCACACCACCGGCTTTTCTCATAAAAATAAAAATACAGGTTACTTTCATTTGTTATCAACACACAGCGACACAAATGGCATAGGTGAGTCCCTTTTAAATTATCTTATGAGTAGTCACATAGGCATTTTAAATAAAGGGTCTAACCCTATTTTTATTAACACGATTCGGCAAGAAGCATTGGACCTCACTTTGTCGAGGTCGTTTATTTGCAACTTTATCGCATGTATAACTGGCATGTATCAAATGAAGTTTCTTTGTCGTACCACACGCACATCAGGTTTGATATACCGGAAGTGATCATACCGCCGGTAGAGCGTCGCATCCCTTATTTTGCAAACTGCAAGACCTACAACGATATTTTATTTATCAATACGGACATGCTGCCAATATCGCTGAATTCAATTGGTGACGTAGAAACTGCAGCTTGTTTCCTTAATGATGTTATCCTATCTTCTTACGGAAGCAGTTGTGTGGCGTGTAACGTTGTGATTGATCGCATATCTCTATGGTGGAATGAACAGTTGGCTAAACTCCTTAAGAAAGAAATTATTTATTAGGGCAACTCATATAATAAGTGGAATGAATATTTCAGTGTTATAAATTGCCCTAACAATTTATAACACTGAAATAAAGCGTTCCAAATGACTTACGTGGAGGAAAAGCTGTGGTAATATCGAGAATATACCTAGCTGCCCGACGCTATAAAGTTCTAGCTAAAGATCAGTCCAACGAGGTTGGGCTTCTTCTCAAACCCGATGGTAATTATACATCAGGTCGGACTTTCTGGACTGCACTGTTTGGGACAGAAACACAATTACTAATATTTGGTACACATATGGGTGCAAATATAGGTTTGGTTAATAGCTTATCAGATAAGCTTTTTACCCCGGGAAAAGTCAAATGGGCTATTAACTCCTTTCAGCCGTTCAAAGCTCCATGCGGGGATGGAATCTTCCCAGCCCTCCTCAAAAGAGGCTTAGACTTGATTACCCTTGCTTTGGTAGCCTTATTGAGAACTTGCTTCAATTTGGGTCACATACCACAGGCTTGGAGCCATATCAATGTGGTTTTTATCCCAAAGCTTGGCAATGGGCCAAGTGAACTCTCTAAGTCTTTTCGACATATCAGTCTTACATCGTTTATACTCAAAACTATGCAACAACTGGTAGATCTTTATATCAGAGACCGGTTAACTGTAACCAGACCTCTTAATCAATTTACCTACAAAAAATCCAAGGAGGGGGCGCTGCATCTACTTGTCACCACGGTTGAAGCAGCCTCCCGCTCGAAAAAATTGCTCTGTGCGCTTTGTTGGATATTGAGGGAGCTTTTGACAATACTGGATGTGACTCAATTGCTAGGACAATCAGTCGTAGAGGTATTGATCATCCAACTCACCACTGGATTAGTTCCATGTTGGTTAGTAGGAAGATTACATCCAAACTAAGTAATTAGTCAGTCACGATTACGGCAGTAGAGGGATGCCCGCAAGGCGGTGTACTGTCACCTGTGCTGTGGTCACTCGTGATCGACGAGTTACTTGATGAGCGACACTCGATTATGACACCATTGGTTATGCGGACGATCTGGTTATCATAGTCTATGGAGGGCATGAATGTACGATGTCTGCCAGCATGTAAAAGGCCTTGCTTGTTATTTTAAATTGGTGCACTAAAGTGGGCCTTCGATTAACCTTAGCAAAACAGTTTTGGTGCTTTTTACCAAAAAACTTTAATAAAAAACTTTAACAAAAAGCACAGTTGTGGGTGTCATTACTGGATACTGTCTTATTGGAAGGCACGCCAGTATACTTGGTGTTTTTTTTTCATGACTACTGTCGAAGCTGTAATGACGAAGAAGATTAGGAAACACTACTTTATTTGTTATGTACCTGTCTCAGTCTGTCTCAAAACAGACCCAAGTTTTTGGGAGTTCACCTCCTGTGCGATCTAACGGATTTCAGTAAATTGGGCGTTAGAGATATCTACTGCTTCGTAAAAAGGTCAAATTGGTTACAGTAGTAGGGTAGTGCAATTTCTGTGGTAAGGCTACAGTCTATATATGTCTGGACGGCCACCTAAAACTAACTAACTAACTACCAAAAAACTTAAATTGAACCTTGGTTCAGTTAGCCTAAATGACATCGCACTATCGGATACTCCAATGAAGTTAAATATCAGGGTGTTGTCCTAGATAAGAAACTGAATTGGAACTCTCATATTGACTCAACTAGCGGACGTGCGGTCAGAGCCAGGGGGGCCTATCGGCGTATATTCGGCAGGACTTAGGGTGTCAGCTCAAAAAAGATTTACTGGATGTACATCATGATTGTGATGCCAATTGTAACCTATGGGGCCATAGTTTGGTTGCTTAAGGTACAGCAAAAAGTTATAATGAACAAGCTAACCTCATTACAGAGGCTAGCATGTTTAGGAATCAGACATTTTGAATGAAAAATGTAGACTTGGATATTTTCTTTAGAGTCCAGGACGTGATGCCCAAAGACCTCTACTTTGGAAGAAGTTTCGTGGTAACAGTCCTTGATAGAACCGTCTTTTTCACAGATGGTTCAAAACTGGATAGTGGAGTCGACATTGGTGTCTTTGGATCCAACCACAAAATATCGAAATCACTGGAAACTTACCCCAGTAAGAAAACCTGCACCTCAACTATTATGACTAAAGGTCTTAAAAGCGCTTTCATCCACATTTTGTCCGAAAGCCAAGCAGTATTGAAAGCACTGGGTTCTAACTGTCTGGATTCTAAGTCGGTTAAAAGTTATTATAAACTGCTACAATCTCTCTCTTGCCATAACAAAGTAAGGTTGTGGTGGGTAACTGGTAACAAGGGCAATACTTTTTTATTTTATTTTATTACAATCTAGTCTCCTGGACTACTGAGCAATTTGTTTCTGTCTTAATTTACTAAGATAAGTATATCTATGACTTTACCCATGGGCGTTTCACAGTTTCTGGTAAGTTGTTGTTTATACCACATCGTTATTGTGGATCTAAATCAGCAAGCCGCTGTTTGTTCTAACAATTCATCCAGTTCAAAGGGTTTGGTTCTTTTCAGTCTGCGTATAATATTGGTGTTGGTTAGTAGCTGAATTTTCTCTATATTCACATGTTGCTGGAGCCTTTCTTCGTGTTTCCTTGCATTTTTTTAAATTTCAATTGAAACGGGGTCCACTTTAAGGTCTCTATGTAGATCACTATTCTTGACGTACCCTGTTCTGAAACCTTTGAATGATATTGACGTTGCTAGGTTTTGTACAACCCCAAAGTTCAATACCATAAGTCCATATTGGTTTCAGTATTTGCTTATATAGTAGCAGCTTATTGTATGATGATAGAGAAGAGTGTCTGCCTATCAGCCAATGCATTTTTCTATATTTTAGTTTTAGTTCTTCATTTTTCTTTTTGACGTGGACCTTCCATCTAAGTTTAGCATCCAGTGTCATGCCTAGATACTTAGCTGTGTTCGCATACGGTATTATTTCTTTTATTGAAACAGGTATATGTTCAACTCGTTTGTTGGTAAAATTTATGTGAACTAATTTAGTTTCATTTAGCTTAATTCGCCATCTTTTAGTCCATTTATATACTTTGGAGATAGCTGATGGTAATTTTTGTGCTGATTCTTCGTTGCATTTTCCAACAGCTAGGATCGCAGTGTCATCAGCGAAAGTCGCCACTGTGTTGTTTTCTAATTAAGGTAGATCATACGTGTGTAGGAAATATAAAATCGGTCCTAATACACTGCCCTGTGGTACAGCTGCTTTTATTTATTTCAATTCAGAATAAGTTTCAGCCAATTTAATTCTAAAGAATCCATTTTTCAAGTATGATTCCAGTATTTTAGCGAATTGCATTGGTAAGAGGTTTATTAACTTAAGATTAAGTCCTTCATGCCAAACCTTGTCAAAAGCTTGCGCCACGTCTAAAAATATCGTGGAGCAGACATTTCCCCCTTCAAGTGCATACTCAATTACATTAATTTCTCTGTGTACTTATTGTATTGTTGAGTGTTGACGACGAAACCCGAACTGATGATTTGGGATTAAATTATTCCTTTCGATTATCGGATTTAACCTTTTAATCAGTATTTTCTCAAAGAGTTTAGACATAACTGGCAACAACGAAATTGGTCTATAAGATGAAGTTTCGAATGATGGTTATCCAGGTTTTGGTATTATTATTACTTCTGCAATTTTCGACAAACTGGGCAGAAATTTGATTCTTAATGCTGCATTGATAAGATAAGTAAGCTTAACTAGAGCCTTCCTTGGTAGTTCTTTTAAGATTTCTATAGTAATAAGATCATAACCAGGAGCTTTTTTCGAATTCATATTCAATTTTATCTCATGCATAACTTCTTTTGGTGAAGTCAATAGAATTTCTTCACTTTCTTTTTCAGATTCCACCGATATTTTTTGAGATTCTAAAGTTTGATCATCATGTGGTTGGAATATTTTTTCGAGGTGCTTCGCGAAACATTGAACTTTATCTTCGTTATTTCGAGCCCATTTCCCCCCTTCTTTTCTTATTGAAGGGTTCTGCATTGTTGGTCTTTTAATTTTTTTGGTTGCTTTCTGATTGACTCATGTTTTACTTTTTGGATTTCCCTTCTTAACTGTTGAGTTAAATTATTTAACTTAGTTTTATATTGGCAATTTAAAACATAAGGGCAATACTGGAAATGAGATAGCCGATGAGCTTGCACAAGCTGGCTCATCGACTACACTTATTGACCATGATCCTTTCTGTGGTATCCCGTAGGCCTGTGCAACCTACACAATTAGTAAATAGGGAAAAATACAGTGCTTGACCTATTGGAACAGTATACCCGGCCTTCTACAAGCCAAACCTCTGATCAGATCGTAACACTATAAGGACTTGGCGGTCAACTTCAGTAAAGAAATGCCTTTTAGCTCACTGTAACCTGAGATAACATTTGAATAAAATGAACCTGTCCAGAGACGGAGTGCCGACTCTGTTTGGAAGATATAGGAACCGCAGAGCACATGCTATGTGAGTGTGTTGCTCTGTGTACACTGAGGTGGCTTCATTTTGAAGAGATATTTGAAGAAATGTAAATTGGCAAGCAGCATTATCACCTCTATTAGGAAGGCAAACTAAAATAGCCAAGAGCATAAAAGATGTTTTAGGTCGCAGCGCTGGCCGTGACAAACCATTATAAACTTCGCTACTTAATATTCTCCAATGTATTTTTAAGTAGGGTACATCAAAAGATCTCTAAAGATCGGTAGCAAACCATTCTGGATAAAATCTATCTAAAGTAGCTATCGCCAATTCTATCTAATGTAATATAAGACTATTCATTTATTTATTTCTTCTCTATTAATGTCTCTCTAAATTCGATCTCTTAAGATCGCCCTCTAAAGTCTGGTGAAACATGTTGAACATTATTACTAGATGAAAGCAATGTTCATGCCGTGTGTCGAATCTATGTTTAAATTCCAATCCTGAATATTATAGTGCAATACAGTAATTTACTTAGAAATCCTCTGCATATTCTACGTTAGTTCGAAATATATCAACTTACAAAAATTCAATGATAATATACATATATGTACTAACAAAAACCGACATGTCCTTTTATAATACAATATCCTGCAAAGAGCTGCACAAAACAGGTGAGAGGAATAAAATGAAATAAAACATCGTATATCCTTTCCATTCTAAACAAAACTCACAAAAATGTGTGAATGTATATTCTCTAAATCCCGAGAAACGCATACGATACAAAACAATACGCACAAAACAAATCAATTTTTTCGATTCGAATTAGAATTTTTGTTGTTAGAGAGAAGGGACGGAAAATCTAATTTTTCTTTTATATTTTCTACTTCTTTTTTGCTCTATCTCACACAATTTATTTTTTTTATTTTTTATTTTTGTATTTTGTTAGCTTAAAATAATTTCTTTTCAGTTTATTTAGAATTTTCATCGGGCGTGGATTGATTTTATTCGTATACAAAAAAACTACAGTATAAAATTAAATTATTTTGGTAAATAAAATTAAAAAAAAAAATACATAAATTTTATTGCATAAAGTTGAATAATATAAAATACAAAATATATTATTATGATGAAATTCCATTTCATTACTACATATTGTGATAAAAATATTATAATAATAAATCCATTTCATGACACAAGAGAAAATTGAAAAGATCCTTTCGCCGCGCAAGGAAAAATGTAATCCAAAAATTGTATTTGTTTTTTGTAGTGTGTGAGTGAAAATGTTTTATTTAACTTTGATGGAAATAATAAAAAAAAATTGTGTCCAAGAAAAATTTTAACTTTTGCTAATAAATGTCTAGTTTATTGTGGAAAAATTTAAATTTATACAGTGATAACAATTTTATTGTGAAAAATTTATTTATCTAATATTTATATATATATATATTATAATATATGTGAAAAAGTTTTCATTAAAATGAAAATCCAAAGAAGTTATGAAATAAAGCTTTTATATTTATTTTTTATTATAAATATATTTATGTGTATGCTAGTCAATGTTAATTGTTCTGTATCAGGCATGATTGCCCCAATTGGTGAGTATTGCGTTATAACATAACCTGCCATTATCTCAATACAAATTGAACTTTAAACTTAAAAAAAAAAAAAAAAAATTCCAATATACTGTGCAGTACGTAGAAAAAAATTGTTGCTATAACAACGGTTCGGAGAGAAAAACAATGTTAGGGAAAATCTATTCTCTTAGATTTATATAGAGTATATAGAGTTAAAATTAGGTTAATTACAAAATATGTATGAATCTAACATTGGATGGTTAATTTCCATAAAGCACAAAAAAAATTACTCTTAAATTTTGTCGTCGATTGCAAAAATATTTTGTAAATGAAAAATAAATAAAAAAATTTTTTAAGCTTGACCTCAATATAGAAATGATATAAGAATTTGTATTCCTTTTATTATTTCCGGTTTATTGTATTGTCGTAAAAATAATACGAATATAAAATATAAAACTTGTTTTTTTTTATTTAACATTTTACAGAAGTTGTAGAAGAATTAGGATGTCGTGATACAGAAATTCGCTTAACTTGTGGGCCATTAGAATCTAAAATCGCTATATTAGATGCTATATTTACACCAGATTGTTCTAATTCTGAAGCAGACAATTGTGATAATCTTTATGAACCAAGGTAGATTAATTATATAGATATTAACAATTTATATACAAATAAAAAAAATCATAATTATTTTCTTTAGACTCATGGGAACGTATATCCCAACAAAAATTCACCTACGTAACGAAGAAAAAGTAGCAGGCAAAAAATTTTTAGAAACTTTACGCAAAGCACCAGACGATATTTATTTAAACGATGATCCCAATGATGAAACTGATTTAAACGAAGAAGAATCGGAAATTTTATCGAAAGAAGAAAAAGTAAGCTTAAAAGAAAGTTTAGAAGCGCTTATCGTAAAATATTTACGAAAATTATCACCCGACGATTATCACGATGAGGATTATTTAAATAATCGAAATCGTCGTACAATAACAAACGAAACGGAATATGAAAATTATAATTATACCGAAATTGAAACAAATCATAATAAAACAACATTTGATTATAATGATGATGTTGAGGAGGTGGAAAATTTAAAGGTCGATGGTGATAATACAATCGAACGAATTATAGTTGAACCAAATAATATAACAAAAGTGGAGATGCACGACGATAATAGTGAAAGTGTTGTTAAAACGAAAAAAGTTAAAACTAAAAAAGTGTATGGTGATAATAAAATTTGCAGTATTCGAAATTCACATCAAACACAATTAGATCGATTTGAATTAGATAAATCGATAAGTTATGATTTTAAAAATGAATTTAATATTCGGGGAGCGGTTGCCCATCGGTAAGTTATCGGATTATATAATTTACTTTCTTTATGTATATATACAAAGTAAAATTATTTAAATATACGTTACATACATAAATGACATTTCGGAAGTTATGACGTGATGAAAATAATTTTAAATTTCCGTTTTATTATTATTCTTTAGTAATAATTAATACGTATTTTGGGCCGACTTAAATAGGTAGTTAAATTTAGTGCATTAATAAATACAAAATTTAATGTATAAACGCCGGCCGGGTAATTTCATAGCACATTTATGAAATTATTCATTGTTGATGGCGAATTTTGATTAAAAATACGTCGTTTTTATTTGTCGGTTCGACAAGTGAACAATTTTATATAGGTAAAAAAATTTAACCCTTTCATAGTTTATTTAAACCGACTTATGTATTGATATATAAGTAGTAAGGTTCTTTTTTCATAAATTAGTCGAATATTAATTTTTTTGTCCTTGCTGTCTGGGACGGTTGTAACCCTTTATTTATAATTTTGATCGATCGAACCCAAACAACTCATGTCTGAATTGTGACACTATTTTCAGTATTTATTTTATTCAATATATGACACACTCATCAGATCAAAATTGATTAATTATCTTCTTTAAGTAGGGTACATAGTTAACATAATATCGATATTTAAAATTTGTATGACCAAATTTTTAATAAGCTTTAATCATTAGATTTTGTTTTTTGTCGTATAATCAAGTTTTAAAAATAAAAGTCATCCGCGGAAAATCAATGTAATAAAATAAATTGTTGAATATTTTAAATAATAAAAGTCAAAATTTCTACCCCTAACCAAAAATCATAAAATTAAATTTCCATTTAATGTAATAACCATATTTTGTCATTTTCTCGCTATAGGCATAATTTTTGTGTGTCACAGATTGTATGTATTATACATAATGTCATCGTCTGTAAAATTTTCTTTTTGATAATATTGCATTTGATTGATGGTTCAGATGATATTTAAATTATATTCAAAACTTTAAAAAAAAATATAGACTAAAAAAGAATTAAATTTAGTTTCATACATGCTTCCGATTGCCAGTTGTTCTATCGATGGTTTGATATGTTTACCGGTCAAACGGAGTCAAGCTAAATAGTCACACAAAAAATGTTAAATTAAAATAATATTATAACATGTGTGTGACCACTGACCTCCTTCCGATCACTTAACATAGGTCTAGGTTAGAACACTTTAATGATTATTAATGAAACGGTAATAATTCTATATTGAAGTGTTTTGAAAACACTAAGATTTGTATGATTATATGATCTCCGAGTTTATGTGAGTGCTGGATTTTAATTAATTTGATCGAATTTGAACGTTTTATTATTTAAATGGGATTTTATTTATAATGGTTTCGGTGATTTTGTGTCGAGTAAAGAAACATAAAAAGGATTTTCATGCAAATACCAAATACTTGATGTATTTGACAAAAAACGGTGAATTCGATGGAATTTGGACTTTTAATTAAATTAATAAAACGATGAATTCGATCAAACGTTTCATTGTTTTAATAAAATCTTATTTATAATAATTTCGGTAATTTGTATCGAGTAAAGTAGATATAAATGGGATTCTTATTAAATACTTAATGTATTTAATAAAACGGTGAATTTGATCAAATTTGAACGTTTATATAATTTAATAAAATCATTTTTATAATATTTTCGGTGATTTATATCTAGTAAAGTGAATATAAATAAAATTTTCATGTAAATACTTGATGTATTTATATGGCACAAAACGGTGAATTCGATCGAATTTCAACGTGTAATTATTTAAATACAATCTTATTTATAATAATTTCGGTGATTTGTGTCGAGTAAAATGAATATAAATAAGGTTCCCATTAAATACTTAATGTATTTTGGATAAAACGGTGAATTCAATTGAATATGAACGTTTAATTATATTAATAAATTTTTATTTATAATAATTTTGGTGATTTGTGTCGAGTAAAGTGAATTTAAATAAGATTTCCATGCAAATACTTGATGTATATGACATTAAACGGTGAATTCGATCGAATTTGACCGTTTAATTAATTTAATAAAACGGTGATTTCGATTGAACGTTTCATTATTTCAATAAAATCATTTTTATAATAATTTCGGTGATTTGTGTCGAGTAAAGTGAATATAGAAAAGATTTTCATGAAGATACTTAATGCATAAAACGGTGAATTCGGTCGAATTTGCAAATTTATTTGTTTTAATAAAATATTATTTATAATAATTTCGGTGATTTGTGTCAA
Organism: Tipula confusa; assembly: GCA_963556175.1. NCBI lineage: Eukaryota > Metazoa > Arthropoda > Insecta > Diptera > Tipulidae > Tipula > Tipula confusa. Next base: position 91,844,920 of record OY744475.1, read on the forward strand.
GTAAAGTGAATTTAAATAAGATTATCATGCAAATACTTAATGTATTTGGAATAAAACGGTGACTTCGATCGAACGTTTCATTATTTTAATAAAATCATTTTTATAATATTTTCGGTGATTTATATCGAGGAAAGTGAATATAAATAAAATGTCCATGCAAATACTTGATGTATTTGGCATTAAACGGTGAATTCGATCGAATTTGAACGTTTAATTAATTTAGTAAAACGATGAATTCCATTGAACGTTTCATTATTTTAATAAAATCATTTTTATAATAATTTCGGTGATTTGTGTCGAGTAAAGTGAATATAAATAAGATTTTCATGAAGATACTTGATGTATTTTGCATAAAACGGTGAATTCGGTCGAATTTGCAAATTTATTTGTTTTAATAAAATATTATTTATAATAATTTCGGTGATTTGTGTCAAGTAAAGTGAATTTAAATAAGATTATCATGCAAATACTTAATGTATTTGGAATAAAACGGTGACTTCGATCGAATTTGAACGTTTAATTAATTTAATAATATCTTATTTATAATAATTTTGGTGATCATTGTCGAGTAAATGGAATATAAATAAGATTTTAATGTAAATAGTTGATGTATTTGACATAAAACGGTGGATTCGACCGAATTTGAACGATTAATTGGTTTAATAAAATCTTATTTAAAAGAATTTTAAATACTTGATGTATTTGACATAAAACGATGAATTCGAACGTTTAATTAATTTAATAAAATTTTATTTAATAAAACAGTGAATTCGATCGAACGTTTAATTATTTTAATAAAATCATATTTATAATAATATCGGTGATTTGTGGCGCGTAAAGTGAATATAAATAAAATTTTCACTCAATATTGATGTATTTGATATAAAACGGTGAATTCCATCGAATTTGATCGTTTAATTGGATTAATAAAATCTTATTTATAATAATTTTGGTGATTTGTGACGAGTAAATTGAATATATATAAGATTTTAATGCAAATATTGTATATATTTCATTTAAACGGTGAATCCGGTCGAATTTGAACATTTAATTGGTTTAATAAAATCTTATTTATAATATTTTCGGTGATTTATGTCGGTAAAGTGGATATAAATTAGATTTTCATGCAAATACTTTATGGATTTGGCATAAAATGGTGACTTCGATGAATTTGATCTTTTAATTAATTTAATAAAATCATTTTGATAATAATTAAGGTGATTTGTGTCGAGTAAAGTGAATTTGAATATTATTTCGAGTAATAAATGAATATTTGTGTCGAGTAAAGTGGATATAAATAAGATTTCCATGCAAATACTTTATGTATTTGGCATAAAACGGTGAATTCGTTCGAATTTAAATGGTTAATTATTTTAATAAAATCTTATTTATAATGGTTTCGGTGATTAAAATAATTAAACGTCAAATTCGTTCGAATTCACCGTTTTATGTCAAATACATCAACTATTTGCATGAAAATCTTATTTATATTCACTTTACTCGACATATAAAGTGAATATAAATAAGATTTTCATGCAAATAGTTGATGTATTTGACATAAAACGGTGAATTCGACCGAATTTGAACGTTTAATTATTTTAATAAAATGTTATTTATAATAACTCCGTGATCTGTGTCGCGTAAAGTGAATAAAAATAAGATTTTCATGAAAATACTTTATATATTTGGCATAAAACGGTGAATTCGATCGAATTTGCAAATTTATTTGGTTTAATAAAATATTATGTATAACAATTTCGGTGATTTATGTCAAGTAAAGTGAATTTAAATAAGATATTCATGCAAATACTTGATGTATTTGCGGTGAATTCGATCGAATTTCAATGTAATTAATTTAATAAAATCTTATTTATAATAATTTCGGTGATTTGTGTCGAGTAAAGTGAATATAAATTAGATTTGCATGCAAATACTTTATGTATTTGGCATACAACGGTGAATTCGATCGAACGTTTAATTAATTAAATAACATATTAGTTATAATAATTTCGGTGATTTAAGTCGAGTAAAAAGAATATAAATAATGCAAATACTTATGTATTTGACATAAAACGGTGAATTCGATCGAATTTGAACGTTTAATAGGATTAATCTTATTTATAATACTTTTGGTGATTTATGATGAGTAAAGTGAATACATATAAGATTTTAATGCAAAGACTTTATATATTTGACATAAAACAGTGAATTCGATCGAATTTGAACTTTTAATTGATTTGTTAAAATCTTATTTATAATAATTTTGGTGATTTATGTCGAGTAAAGTGAATTTGAATATTATGTCGAGTAATAAGTGAATAATTGTGTCGAGTAAAGTGGATATAAATAAGATTTCCATGCAAATACTTTATGTATTTGGCATAAAACGGTGAATTCGTTCGAATTTAAATGTTTCATTATTTTAATAAAATCTTATTTATAATGGTTTCGGTGATTAAAATAATTAAACGTAAAATTCGTTCGAATTCACCGTTTTATGTCAAATACATCAACTATTTGCATGAAAATCTTGTTTATATTCACTTTACTTGACATATAAAGTGAATATAAATAAGATTTTTATGCAAATAGTTGATGTATTTGACATAAAACGGTGAATTCTACCGAATTTGCAAATTTATTTGGTTTAATAAAATATTATTTATAACAATTTCGGTGATTTATGTCAAGTAAAGTGAATTTAAATAAGATTTTCATCAAATACTTGATGTATTTGACATAAAACAGTGAATACGATTATAGTTTAATTATATTAATAAAATCTTATTTATAATAATTTCGGTGATTTGTATCGAGTAAAGTGAATATAAATGAGATTTCCATGCAAATACTTGATGTGTTTGGCATTAAACGGTGAATTCGATCGAATTTGAACGTTTAATTAATTTAATAAAACGGTGAATTTGATCGAACATTTCATTATTTTAATAAAATCTTATTTATAGTAATTTCGGTAATTTGTGTCGAGTAAAGTGAATATAAATGAAATTCTCATTAAATACTTGATGTGTTTGGCATAAAACGGTGAATTTGATTGAATTTGAACGTTTAATTGGTTTAATAAAATTTTAATTAATAAAACGGTGAATTCGATCGAACTTAAACGTTTAATTAATTTAATAAAATCTTATATGAAATAACTCTGTCATTACTGACTTACCTTTACTTTTCCTCCACTATAAAAAAAATACTATCGATCGCTTAGATGTTTGCGACCGGGTCAAGTCTGTCATAACTAACATTCCATCTACTTCTTCGGTTTTGTTATATGTTACATGGGTGTACAGTGGTGCCCGTCATTCCGGGAGTTCTTGGTTCGTCCTTGGCCACTAATCAATCAATCAATCAATTTCTATTTTAATGAACAAATACCTAGATATGTATTGTCATTACAAATTTGAAAAAGTATTAAGACAAAGAATATGAATTCATAAAATCTCCGAAAAATATTTTCTTATTGAAATATTCCCAATTTTAATTTATAACAAAATTTTACGTAACAACCAGAAACTTAAATTACGTAATTATTGAAAAAAATAACATTTAAATTGGGGATTGGTTAAAATTGTTGTTTTATAAAATATTCTAAAGTCATATACAAAACCAATATATATGCTCTAATTATTTCTCTTAAAATAATAAAATTAATTTATCGACAGATTTTATTTAGAGTATAATTAAATTTAACTAACCATGCAATCACCTGTGAGCGTATATATTGAATATGATTGATGTACTGCTGTAGTAAATTGCAAAATATTAAGGAAAAAAAACGTATATATGATTTAAATACAACTTTTATGAATATCGAAATCAAATATTTAAAGATTATAATATAAACAAACAGTCAATATTTTATGATCCTTTGTATAGTATCTGAGAATATATATTATGGTTCCTTCCAAATATTGAAATATACATTTATGATATGAACGATTGCAACTTAAAAAATAAATAAAAAAAAACAACATAAAAGTATAAAAATTAGGGATAAAATATAAATACATAGAGAAAATACGTTAGGGTAGCATTCTACTCTGTTTCTGTCATAATATTACAAATAAATATATACGAGTTGTATTTCGATTAGAATGGAGAGTAAATGTTACGTGGCGGCCCCCAATTTTATATATTTGGGAATTCAAAAAGTTGTGTAAGTTTCTTTCCAAGTTTTTCCAACAAAACAATAAACACAACACACAAATAATGTGTTTTTTTTTCTATTAAATTTAAGGTTTTATTCTGCAACCATCTTGAAAAATTTTATAAAAAAAAAAGTTAGGTATTGATTTATATCTCTATAGGATCGTATTAAATATAAACCGTGAAACGGTCGAAAGGTGTTGATTGTAATCTCTCGTTAAATAGAATCTAATCTACACACGCGCTCCATACTTAATTTAGGGAATGATAAACATTTTTAGGTAAAATCGAAAAGTCATCATTATATTGGGCCACATTGATTTATTTATGATGGCTGAAATTATACATCCGTATTTTTATATTTCTTGTTATATTATGATTATAGTTATTAAGTAGTTTTGATGTGTTTCTCATTCGTAAATTTGTAAACAAAGTTCAAATTTATAACACTTAAGTGGTAGGTAACTTCTAAGAATTTTCTAAAAATATATATTCTTTAACTAAAAATCTATATTTCCGAATGTATGGTTTTCATCAACAAACATTTTATTTTTATTTTTCATTTCATTATTACGGAAATGTAATTACCTGCGATTGGAAATTCAATTTTTCGAACTGATATCATTGAATTGGTTTAGCACTTGATGGAATCGGAGTACGATTGAGTTAAATAAAAATAAAAATTATCGTTATTTTAAATTATGGTAAGCCCAAACAACATAAAAGCCATTTGACTACAAATCTACCCCAAAATAAATTGCCTACAATTCTATGATACGAGTATATCCATTATCGTTGTTATATGAACTGACATAAACATACGCAAATCCATTTTAATTTGCCCTTTTCTGATATTTATCTACATTTACATCTCTTTTGGCATGTGTTTTACTTCATTTTTTTTATTAGTACAAGATTTTGTTTTCTTTAAAATGTATCTTGTTGCTATTTTCTAAGTTTTTGCTTACTAAATCAATTCAATTTACTGCAAATTATATTTTGTTTCATTTTAAGAAATTCAACAAAAATATTATATAAAATCACAACACAATAATAAATAATAATATAAATTTATTAAAATTCTTCTATTGAAAAATTATTTTTTGTGTTTTTTATAGAAAAAGGAAATTAATGTCAAGAGATCGTTAAAAGAATATTTTCATAAATTTATTTATTATCTTGGTATTATATAAAGATTAATTATTAAAACCGGCACATTGTATAAATGTGTTATTGAAAAAAATCGCATATCAGCGCATTTAATCAATTGTTTGTTGTATGGGATAAATGAAATAGGAAATATGTGATATAAAATATTTTAAGTAGATCAACATTATTTTCTAATTTCATATTATCTATACACACAAAAAAAATATTTGTTTAAACGGTAATTTTGGCACACTTTTTGTTTTTATTTTTTGCACTAAACCAGAAGATTGAGTAGATAGATTAGTGCCTAATTAATACTTATCGATTTTTCATCAAATCATCAATTTTCATATAGATACTTGAAAATATAATATAAAGATGTTTAAATTAGAATAATATGTTAATTGATTTATGAAAATTTATGTGTGTATGATCTTAATATTCACCTGTGGCGAAAATGATTAGGCCTCGTATAAAAATTCTCGATAAATTTTTACAGATACTAAGCAGTTCAGTCATGAGTTCATCAATGTCTAATATAAACTGAAGTAATTTCTAACACTTGTTTTTGTTTGGTGTACAACTGAAAATCTCACCTATAGAGTTCTCACTTAAGTATGATTTAGGTTGTAAGTATAAATCTTGTTGTGAAGTAAAGATGGATTTGTAATATACTTATGCAAACTTACCGCTGGTGGTAATGCTTGTAGTGAAATGAGAATAATAATAACTTTTCACTTGCACCGGTTTCATTTGTTGCACGTTTTCGTCTGATGTATCGTATTTCCCAAATGACTGCCAGGACTATGAGTGTCCATAGCAGAAGGTGCGATACTGCATAATAGTGAACATGATGAGCGCCTATCCTGGATTCCTCATTGCTTTGCTGTTTTTTCAATGCGTTTTCTAACGCAGTTATATCCGGGGTCATAATGTCCGATAGATTGAAACGAGATATCGTGATGGCTTCCAGTTCATCCGCACTGAATGAAATGTTGAAGGCTGGTATGAAGGATTCATCTCTAGTATTGGTCTTGGAGTTAACAGTGTGTAAGAGCAGTTCATTACTCCGAAATACACAGCCTGGTTGTAATATAATGAGACCAGTGTTCTCTAGTATAAGTGGATACGTTACGGTATCACAGAGGAGATCAACGGTTAATTTCTGTTTGACCCCAAAAATCTATTGGTTGGGTGCTTGTACCTTTATGAAATAATTCTGTATGGTTCTTGTCTCCAGAACGCAGCTTTCGTGTTGTACCGGTGCGTTCAAGAACATTGATATTTCGCATCGCATATGCTCGCCTTGTCAAGTATATAATGTGAAAATATCACATAGCAATAAGTTCTCGGTTAACTCTTGACATGCAGTTAATTCCTCTGTTGAAACGGCTGCAAAGTGCTCTCGAAACCGATCAACCAGGATGTATTTAGTAGATGAGTGGATCCGAAGTTGTGAACTCTTGTGAATAATTGGTACAACTATCATTTCATAGAGTTGATAATCCCATGAGTGTACCAACGGTATCTCTAAAGCGATGATTGCATTAGACTTGGTCACTATTGTCCTGATGTGTTCGGTATTCATTTAACTTGGTTAATTCCAGCTCTACAGTTCGATGTGCCTCCTGTAATTCTCTTAGATTTTGTGCGGTGAGGTAATTACTGTGTTTAAATAGCCGTAAAGTGTTGTCAATGATTGTAGTTTGATTTTTTAATAATTTCCTCGTGTACTTCTCGTTGATATTAATTTGCTTAAATTGTTCCTCATGGGAAAGTATTCCGAACATATCTCCTGCTATGAACCCGATGGTGTCACCTAACCCACGTTTTAATCTCCGGTGATCCTTATTATGGTGAGTTAGAAATTCATTGTCTTGTTTGATGTTGTCAAACTGTCACTGTAGTTGTTGCGTAAGAAGATTACAGTTAAGAGGCTTTGCATTTTTACAGGCCTTTGCTAATAATTTTAATCCAATCTCATCTCCACACTTTCGATCTCTTTCCAATAACTGATCAGATCGTATCGAATTATGAGTTTCCACTTCATTGCTAGTAACTCTACTTTTGCTACTTTGTCGAAGTATATGCCTGAATTCTACCAAAAACGATCCATACCTTTTTTTATCTTTGTCCCGCTATGAACTTTCATTAAATGTTGTGTGGTGGTTACTTTTGTTGGCCCGGAGATCACCCACCCGAAGCTGGTTTAGATGGCATTGGGCTTTCCTCTTACTATTTTGTTGCTGATGAAGTCGCCGTAAACGTCGGCTCGCAACAAAATATCGATAGGAGCGGGTGCATCAAATTGAGGATCCGCGAACAATAATCGGTTCCACTTGTTATTTGTTGATGTTCGTTTAATTTGGCGTTCTGGAACATCCATGGTGATTTTTGGCAATACCAAAAGACATAATTGTACCATAGCGATTGATGTACTAGTGTGGTTTGCCCCGATTCCTGAGATTTTAACGGTCGTTTGTTGAAGTGGCAGACCGAGGCATCGAACCGCTTCTTCTGTGATCAGGGAGACCTACGATCCCTGGTCGACTAAGGCTCTTCAACTGGTTAGAGTTCCACAAATTGACATACTCTTTACCACAGCCGTGGCTAACAATGTGGTTTGATTATTATCCGATGTGCTGATAGTTACCTTCTTCTCAGGTTGTTGATATGGCTCGTGTAACAACTGGTGATGTCTGTCGTTACATAAAGTGCATGATGCTCTTTCAAAGCACTGAGTTTTCACACCATACCCCAGGCAATTGGTGCAGAGTCCTACTCGGTTTACGTAATCAATCCGCCTTTTGATGGACAGGTTGCGGAAATGAAGGCATTGGATGAGCAGATGTCCTCGTGCAGTGCAATAAGGGCTGATGGCGGCTTGTTCGCGCCCACTATTGGTATTTAGGAATACCTTTCTTGGAAGATTGGACTCTGGTTTTGATGCTCGAATAATGGATGTTTTTTGTGTCGTTGAGGATTCTAAAGACTGGAACCTTCGCATTAAAAATTCCATGCATTGGTCCAGCTTGGAAACTTCTCGTGCATTTCCGAGGGATGATTCATAACTCTCCAAAGTTTCACTATCTACTCGCTTCATCATAATGTGTGCCACCAATACCTCAACGGGTTCTCTAAATTGAGATTTTCGATGTTGTGCATGGTTTCAACGACAGTGTCATGCAGGTTCGAGATTTGCGATACCGTGTCTTGGTTTATGTTTGGCAAAGAAACTAATGTATTGAAATAGGTATTTGCCAAAAACCGCTTATTGTCATATCTAGTCTGCAAGATATTTCATGCTGCCTCATAGTTCTCAGCAACTGATGATAAATGGCTGATAAGTTTGGCGGCTGAAGCCCACGTTCAGAAGGCAGCTGGTGGATAAATTGCAGAAACAAGTCTTTAAATGGCGGCCACTTTTCATATTCCCCGTAAAAAATGGGAACTTCCAACCTGGGTAGTCGCATGTTTATAGCTGCTACTAGCTTCGGTGGCTCGCTACTAAGGCTATCATGCAGTGTCAATAAAGTTTCATGTGCATTCCGGGTGAGTTCCCCGTAGTAATCATCTACGAAATATTTCGCAATTTGTTCCTCTTCGTCGATGTTGATCAGGATGGCTCGATGTTGCTGGACAATTACCGCCAAATCCTTGATAATTTGATCGATCTTCATTACAGCGTAACTCCGGGAACATTTGACTGTTTCACAGTCTACTTTGATGGTGTTTAACCGTCGATACAGGAGCCGTATATTGATGTTCAACTCGCGGAGCAACGATTGGTGTTCCTGGCTGATGGATACAGATTACCGTGTCATAGAAGCTTCCGAGGGAGGTTCCAGGGCTGGTTGATGGTTAGGCGTAAATTTCTTCTGGCGACCAGAGGCGATGTTGATGGTTGGTTCGCCGATGGTATTTCCTGCCTTGGATGTTGAAGATAAGGGTTTCATGGTGGTTCCTTTCCGTTCCCCTTTTGGAGGGTTTCTTGATCACCCGTGTAGTACCCTTTATACATCGACCTTACGGATTGCTGCTGTTTCTCCCACTGGCTTCTGGTTAGGGTACTTCCTTATCGTTGCAGCTTGGCAACTTGGGAGATGAGCTCTTGACCTCGTTGGTTTTGGATGTTGATGAGGTCTTCCATTATGATGATAAATTTGGTTTAATAAATTGCGAATTTGGTTTAACGGAGTTTAATTTCTATGTTTAAGGCCTAGACAACGCCGTACAATTGGATCAGATGCTAAAGATCCGGCTCGAAGGACCATGTAAATCTCACCTATAGAGTTCTCACTTAAGTATGATTTAGGTTGTAAGTCTAAATCTTGTTGTGAACTAAAGGTGGATTTGTAATACACTTAAGCAAACTTACCGCTGGTGGTGCTAATGCTTGTAGTGGAATGAGAATAATAATTACCTTTTCGCTTGAGTGGTAAAAAAATATTAAATTTAATTTAATAAAGTAATAAAAATAATAATAATAATAATAATGCAAAGTGTATGAAAGTTCCCTTAAGAATAGTTATTATCGAAAGTGTGAATAAATATTAAATAATAAAGTATTAAGGTGACAAATTTAAATGCCGTTGATAATACTAAATGGTCTCCAACCACGCGGAACAGATAAAAAACCTAAAAAAAAGTAATGGGTACCACAAATGATAACTCTACAACACCAAAACCGTTTTGAATTTCTATTTTTTTTTTTTTTTTGTTAATATAATTCTTTATTTTTAGCTAAAAGTATTTATAATAAGATGAATAAAGAATATTACAAAAAAATTCAAGAACAATTATGGTTTAAAAATTGGTCGCTGATCCTTTAGGATTCTCAGACTATTTACATTATAATACATTTTAATGTTCGATCATATTTTTTTTTTTTTTATGAAAAATTCTAACTTATTCTAACTTATTAAAATAGAATGGCTTAAAAATTAGCTAGAAAAACAATGCCATTTTGAATGTAAAAATTTTATATATAAATTAAATAGAAAAGAAAAAAAAATAGTAGAAGAATAAACTAAACTGATTTAAAATTAAATTTTAACTTAATCTACTAATTCACTGTGTTTTTGAACCACCAGTATTTTTGATTTTGTGTAGAAAATTTTTGGTTATCTATTCTTTTGAAAGATGTGCTGTATCTTGTGTGAATTTCAGGATTGGAGAATTTTCTTGCTTCGAAACTTTTATCGTTTGGTGTGAGTTTTGAATGAATCCAATGCTGTCTAAATATGTGAAGGCTTCGGGTCCTGGAATATTGTTGATTTTGATGTTCTGTTGAATAATTTTGGTATCGGTGTAGTGTGGGCCAAAAACTAATGAATTTTCGAAATGGTTTGTGGTTCTTGAAATGTGGTTTCGTATTAATTTTATTATAAATAGATCGATTCGGTCCGTTTCTAAATTTTCGTATTGGTTTTGATTAGAAATATATTGTAGATAACCAGTTTCGGTTTTACGGAACCGACCGTTACAATGTCGTATGCAACATCTTTCAAATTTTCGAATTTATTCCATGTAGTTCGCGCTACAATTGAACCAGATAGGGCATCCGTACGTGATGATTGGTCGAATAATCGTTTGATAACAAATTCTTTTTACTTTTGAATCCAAAAATCTTCTTTTCGCTTTTTTAATTTGATTGTTGATGTGGTCGTTCATATAGCATAATTGATCTAGGTGAATGCCGAGATATTTAACTGAGGTTTTTTGGTTGATGATATGATCATTTAATCATGTCTTCTGGACAATTTTGTTTCGCATTTCGTTTCGTTGATTTGGGTTTGCAATTTTTTTAAGTAATTTATTGTAAAATTGACCCCACATTGTAAATTGTTTTGTATTTTTTTAATTTTTGAATCTGAACCGTAGATAACTAAGTCATCGGCATATGCGATGGTTTGAATTTTTTCTGAATTTAGAATTTTGTGTGTCAGCAAATTTCTAGTGTAAATGTTGAACAAAATTTGTGCTGTAATTGTGCCTTGTTATAAACCATTGTGAATTTTGAAAATATTTTTAGAGGTTTTTATCCCTGATGTTGTGATGAAATTTCTGTCGAATAACATGTCGATTAAAATTTGGATGATGTCCAAGTCGAGATTTAAATTTTTTAATTTGATTATCAAGCCATCCAGCCAAACTAAATCGAACGCTTTTTCCAAGTCTAGCATCATCACTCCAGTGCAATTATTTTTATTGAGATTCCGACAAATGTCCGAATTTAATTTTGTTACTGCATGAATCGTAGAGTGGCCATGTCTAAAACCAAACTGATTGTCTGGCATGATGTTATGTTTCTTAATGTGATCTTCGATTTTGTTGTAGATTATTATTTCGTAAATTTTGCTTAAGTTTAATACCAGACTGATTGGCCTGTAATTTTGCGGTTTTTTCTGATCTTTATTTTTTTTAGGATTGGAAAAATCCTGGCAGTTTTCCAACACACCTGAAAAGATCTATTGTTTAAAAGGTTGTTAAAGATTATGCATAAGTCTTCAATAATTTTGTTTGGTAGATATTTTAACACGATATTAGGAATTTTGTCGATACCATAAGATTTTTTTGTGTTACAGCTTTCTAATATATTTCTTAATTCAGATATTGTAATGAAAAAATTTTCAGATGTTGAATTTGATATGGAATTTGCTCTATGTAGATGATCGAAATTGAATTTAGTTGTGTTGTTTTGTTTTTCAGCGTGGTGAGTTTGCTTGATTTGATTAGCGAGTCGTTCAACTATTGTTTCATGATGGATCGCAACTTAAAACCTCTGGAAATCAACGAATCAACGAAAGCCTCAAGCAACAATTCACTTGGCCATTTGTGGTAGCAGAAGTAACTATGCCGATCATTGGGGCATCATGAACCAGTCGGGATTGTTAGTTGGTATTTAGCACGGCAGGTTACTAGACCGTCTAACATCGTTGTTTTCACTAATCGTTAAGGCTCATAACAATACACCCACTGTCCGTCAACTCTAGCGAAATCGACACCCGTATTCTTCCACTATTAACCAAATACAAGGAAATCACTGACGAGATTCAGGCACAAAAACCGATAAAACATCAAGCCACTCATCATATAGTGGCTCGTGGACTTCCAGTTTTTGCCAAAGCTCGACGATTGAGTAAAGAGAAGCTGGCGATAGCTAAAAGAGAATTCGACTACATGATATCGTTACTCAATACCATACATACAAGATTTTATGCATCAATTAAAAGGATCCACGATGTTTTCAACAATCGACTTAGTCACAGCGAACCATCAAATTCCGATTGAGGAACCACACATCACCAAAACTGCAATTTCCACACGTTTTGGATTATACGAATTTACTTGCATGACGTTTGGTCTGTTAAATGCAGGCAATTCTTTCCAGCGATTTATGCATTCCATTCTTCAAAATTTGAATTTTAGCTTTGTTTATTTGGATGATCTTCTGGTAGCATCAAAAACCATCACCGAGCACTTGGGACACTTGGAGATTATTTTTATGAAATTGAACGACGCAGGTCTCGTGACTAACATAGAGAAATGTCAGAACGCATCGCAGAAATTACCAAAATGTGTCGATCAAAAACAATTAAAGAATTACGACGCTTTTTGGTCGTTTATCTCAAATGAGAGTAGAAATCAAGCAGTTCTTAATGATTATTTAAAGAGTAGCAAAAAAAACGATTTCAGCATCATCGAATGGTCTAAACATTTATCCAATCGAAAACTCAACTAAGCAAAGCTACACTATTAGTCCATTCTTGTTCAACAGCTAAATTAATGGTTGATGTATCCGACACAGCAATTGGAGCTGTAATTCAGCAAATGAGTAAAGGCAACAACGACGGACAATTCCAGTAACATTTAATTCCGCGAAATTGTTGCTATGTGATGTTTCCTTAGGCAAAACGCGTCCATATATTCCCAACGATTTCCGTAAAGCAGTTTTTGGGCTATCCACAACTTATCACATCCAAGGGTACAAGCATCAGTGAAAGTCAAGACGGACCAGTTCGTGTGGATTAATATTAAAAGAGACGTAAAACGAATGGCTCTTTGTTTGGTGTGCCAGCGGTCGAAAGTGACAAAACACACCAAGAATCTCTTTGGAAATTAGTCACCGGTGATAAAACGATTTTCGGAAATCCATCTAGATATAGTTGGTCCATTACCAATGTCGGAAGGGCAGTGATATTCTGTTACACTTATTGATCGCTTTACCAGGTGGATTGAAGCAATTCCAATTCCGGATATCAGAGCCGAGATGGTAGCAATCGCTGTATTTAATAATTGGATATCTCAGTTTGGAGTACCTTCTTCGGTAGTAACGGACCTAGGATCCCAATTCGAATCAGAACTTTTTGCTGAATTTTCCAAATTATTAGGATTCGAAAGGACTACGTCGTATAATTCAAAATGCAAAAAATTCATTGAAAGATGTAGAAAAGATTGGACACGAGTTTTACCAACCGCAAGGATTTAAAAACTAGGTCTGCCGAATTGGTTTTTGGCGAGCAGATTCGCATTCCTAGTCAATTGTTAAGTGAATCCAAAAATTCCACAAATCAATCAGATTGTGGATTTCAAGAAATTACGAGAGCACCAAAATCCGCCCGACTCTACCAGCACGTCACTGCAACCAAAAGATATTTGTATCACAAGACTTGAGCAAATGTACACGCAAGTTTTTGTTCGAACCGACCTATGCAAAAGATCACTGCAGCCGCCTTACGGAGGTCCTTTCCGTGTTGTTATATTTCAATCGACAGGTTGAAGCCATGTTTCACTGAAGATGACCAATTTGATCCTTCTAACACTACAAAGACATCAAAAATTCAACTCAACCAAAATATTCAGCCAACAATTCCACTCAAAAGCATTTTATCAACAGTGACAAGAACCAATAGAACCATTAAACCATCATTCATCTTCTATATCTAACCATCACCACATTGCCAGTTATTGATTGAAAGGTCTCGTTCAATCAATAACTGGGAAAGGAGTGATGTGGCGTTCACGTACCAATGTAGAGTTTCGAACATACTATCAACGCGAAACAAATAGAATAATATAAAATAGGGAATTTTTAGGCAAAAATAGAACAATCGTTTTCTGACTAATGCTGTGTGTCTTAATCGACTAAACTAACCAAACTAAATTATATCGAGTTAGTTCTTACTATTTGTAGATAGATGGAACTACACAAAAGTCGCTAACTGTGCCTTAACTTGAAACTAAACTAAATTAAAAAGTACTATAGTCTATTATAGTTTAAAATTATTATAGTTATTTTATACTTTTTGTGAAGTCACCGAAAAGTTACTTCTGCCACCTATGAGGCAATAGCGGAAGATTTGAAAAGTTTAGTTTGAAAAGTCGATTAAGGCACACAGCTTAAAAGTCACAAGTCGATATTTACAAACCAATTATTAAATCATTTTAAACATAGAATAATTATTTAATAAAGGTATATCCAACACTTCTATAGAATCAAATTATAGAAACACAATTCTATGTAAAATATGTTAACTAGTTGTCATAATTTTTAATAAATTTAAAACCTAATAAGTATTTCACACCAAATATTATTTTAATATACTTTAAAATACTTTGTACATTTTGATTCTTTACAGGCTTTAGAAGAGCCCTTAAATGTCACAACGTTACAATTAAATATATCAATAATTAAAATTTTTATAAAAACTCACCCACTCTAATAATTTAATTTCACTAGTTTATGTTGTAGTCATATTTTATATTTTGACCAATGAATTATTGTTGTTGAAGCTGAAAAATAGGTAAAATTTAGTAAAATCATAAAATTATGTAAAAAAATTAATAACATTTTAAGCTTGAATATTTGTTAGAAAAGGTACAGCAAAAAAAATACTTTTTTTGAAGTCATAAACAATAATATTGTATGTGATAAGCTGAAATTTACAAAGGATATTTTATAAAATTTATAAGATTTTACAGATGTTTTGTGGAAAAGTTCCCATATGATAAAAACTAACATTAAGTATAATATTATGTTAAAAAAACATCTGGATAATTAATTAACGTAATGCTATTAATTAGAAAAACATAACTTAATTTCCAACAAGGTCGACTAATGTTTAACATTTCAATAAGCATACCATGTAAAGTTTCGTGCTTAGCTATACGACAAACATCAATTGCTATTTGACTCGAAAGATCATAATATACGATAGTATATTTTTTGTAAAATAACATAGGTGTAAAAATTATATTTTAACGATAATGTTGTACTAGTTATTAAATTTTTGAAACTATTAAATAGAGATTCAGGTCAACAAAATAATAATCAACCTTTGATTCCAACAAAAATACAAAGCCATAGTAATGCATTTTGGATTATCATTTTTCTTCATCCAAATCAATTTTTATTGGATTCAATTAGAAAATTGTATGCTTATTTTAAGTCAATAACGTTTTGGTGACTCAATTTAGAGGTATATACATATCCCTCGTAAAAACATAGAAATATGCTACATATTATAAAAATAAACATAAAAATTATGATTTTTTCTCTACACAATACAATTGATATAATATAATAACATATATCGTAGACAAATAGACGAAGAACATAAATAAACTAAAAAAACTAAATGATCCTTAAAATTATAATTTACTAAAAACAGAACGTAAATCAATAAAAATAATTTTTTTTTTTTGTAAACATGTGCCATACTTTACCATTCTCATATCAATTTTTTTTCTTCATATTTTGATTTGTCGAATTGCTTCACTACAATGGTTTAGAGGCACGTGGATATATTTATTTTTTTTGTTCCTGGGTCTTGTGTCGTTTTAAGGGGTGCATTAAAAAACTGAAATAAAAAAATAAATGGACCATTATTAGTTAAAGTAGTCTTGAGAGGATTATTATTAGGTTTGTTATCGTAATACAACTGTCACTAAAAGATGCAGCAACTTTTTCAAACTATGCTCAGTATATGTAGTATACGTACGTGTTCAATTTTATTTATGTTTAATGTATTAGTACCCGTAAAATATTTACTGGGAAATCCTTTTCGCATAAGATAATATTCATGTTTACTATCCCCAATCAAGACCACCATACATATAGAAATACTCTATACCTTATTTCGTTTTTAATACAAAACAGAATTTAAATTTCGCATTAATAAATTATTTAGTTTTAAGACAAATGTGGTATCAATTTACAAGGAAAGAACTAATATTTTATTCATTGTGTTATCATCTATGATTGTGTTAAATTTTTTTGTTTAAAAATATAAAAATGAGGGTTCGTTTGCCACATCATGTTGAAAGATGAAAAAATAATCATTATTATACCACAATTTTTTTATCGTAGCCTCCTCAATGTCTGCTGAACATAGAGAAAAGATCGCATTTATAAATATATGTATACACGGTAAATATTAGCCATAAATATTACTTAAAATAACAAAAATCAAGTATATACTATATAATATTATATATATACTTATATTGCCATTTCATAAAATAAAGGGGAGACACTCCAACTTCAATGTGTGAAATATAATTCATTTGGTAATATATATCCTATGGTTTTAGATGATACATTTAAGAAAATTGATACGCTTTGAGCTATTTTTAGTATTATTTTCTAATTTATATAACGTAAATTTGATCCTTTATTGTTTAATCCATTTTATAAGAACTTGATTTTAATGTATTAAAAAAGAATATATACTAATTTTATGTCAACTTAAATAATTCGATTGATTTCACCTTATTGCTATATGTGAAGAAATAATTAATTGCAAAGACTTTTTTTCATAATGAACATTTTTTGCCCCCGAAAAACATAAAACGATTATTTTGTTTTGAAATTAAAAAAAAAAATCGGAGATAATTCATTTATTTTTAAAATTAGAATATTAAAAAAAAATTATGATAGCGACCCCTAAGGTTAGAAAGGAAATTGATTTTTCTTATTTATACAGAAATGAAATGAAATTGAATTTAAAATAAATTTTTTACAGATAAAAATTGATACATATTTATATACATAAATTCTTTACGATTTGTTTTTTTTTTATTTATTCTATTTACAGATGTGCTGGAAAGAATCACTGTAGTTTTGTATTTGGTACCGATCATCCATATTCCGTGGTTTGGGACAGCGGCACGGTACGAATAAAATATATTTGTATGGATGGTAAGTTTATTTTTTTATTATATAATAGAATTTATAGTTTGTGGTGAAAATTTTTACCTTGAACATTATATGTTTATAGGGTTTCAGATTACAAATCTAATTTACGCTATATGTTGTGTAACAAAAAAAAAACGAACATGTTTGAAAATCAAATTAATAAAATCCCTAATTATCTATACAATGTATATATTACACATTTGAGATTTAAATTTTTTAAATCTTTAAAACAAATAAATGTTTATTTCTAATATTTTTATTGGCATGAATACTACATAATACATATTATAATCAATCAACATCATGTACGAGTAGCATAAAAAAAAAAATGTTTATCGAAATAAAAACAAATATCTTGCGATCAATCAAATCTTTTTCATTTTGGTAATCAAAATAATTAAACATAATTCCATTTACATTGATTATGTGTTCCCAAAATAATTATAAATTAAAATAAAATAATTAACAAAAACATTCGTTAGTATCAAAGTTTTTTTTTCTTTTTTAAGTTTATTATTAAATGATATTAATTTCAGTCTGTTCCTGTCTTCTAACATTGCTATTTCTATTAAGCACGAAATATAAAGTTTATTAAAGAACGCGCGTAAAATAAATCGAAATTAATTTTGAAACATGGTTTAGATTGCAATGTTGCTTTGTGAGTTTCATATGGATAGACAAAATTGGCCATAAGACACTACGTTGTGGTACTCGTCAATGAACAGTATTGATCTTCACATTTTATGCTGAAATCTCGGTCAGCTAAGTCCTTAGAATCTGGTAGTTCCCGATGAAGTTTATATTCTAGTCCATACTTTATCGTGTCATACTTTATTGGAGGCTTGTGCTACATCCAATAAGATACTTGAACATATTTTTTTTTACTTTCCAGTGCATTTTCAATTGTCAAATCGGCCTATACGATTTTTTGTCGTTAGGTGGTTTGCTTGATTTTGGTATTATTATCACTTCTGCCACTATTGGTGTGGAACGCTCTATTAATTATTTGAGGTAGTAATAACATATAATTAGTTTTTATGTTTTTTTTATCTTTATCTCCAATTTAGGAGCATAGGGCGTCCACTATTCTAAACCATCTTATTCTATTTAGGGCTATTGCTTTAATTTTCGCCCATAATTTTCCTAGGTGTTTTGCCTCTGCTAGCATCGTTCACTTCCATGTCATTGCTGGCCTTCCAACCTTTCTTTTTCCTTGTGGATTCCAGTCTAATGACATCCTCGTTATATCACTTGATGCCTTCCTCAGTGTGTGGCCAATCCATCTCCATTTTCTACGCTTTATTTCGGTTTCAATGTCTGACTGACATGTTGTTAAGTGCAGATTGATGTTACTAATCGTGTTAGGCCAGAAGCACTTTTTTTTTACGAATACCTGTAGCTTCTGTATGATTTTTCCTGTATGCTTCCATGTCTCACACCCATACAGAAGTACCGATTTCACACATGAGTTGAACATTCGTATCTTGGTTTTGCGCGACAGGACAGAAGTATTCCAGACTTTGTGTAACATGTTGAATGTATATCTGGCTTTATTTATACGTTTGTGTATATCTTCTTCTGTTCCACCTGTTTTCGTTACTGTGCAACCGAATTCACTTACATCTTTAATTTGTATATTGTTGATGTGCATCGGTGTGGTTATATTTGTGTTGAATCTCATCGCCTTAGTTTTCTTGATATTAATTTTGAAACCAACTTCATTAGCTAGATCTGATAGCTGTTGCACTTTCTGCTGCATGTCAGAGTGTTTGTGTTTGAGCAAGTATATGTCGTCAGCATAGTCCAAATCATTGAGTTTACCAGTTAACCTCCATTGAATGTCATTAGGGGACTTGTTATCTAGTTTCCGCATTACACTGTCTAATACGATTAGGAACAGCATTGGTGAGAGTACGCAACCTTGCCTTACTCCTTGAGAGTTGTAGTATATTTCACTTTGTTTGCCTTTGTATTGAATTCGGTTCCCAGCATCCCGATACCCATTTGGGATGCCCATTTCACAAAGTGTCTGCCATATTGCGTTCCTGTTTATCGTATCGAATGCGCATTCGAAATCGACGAAGAGGATATACAATGGTGAATTCCATTCATTGGATTGCTCAGTGATCATACGGATTGTGTTGATGTGATCAGTGCAACTTCTTCCTGGTCTAAATCCAGCTTGTTCGTTTCTTAATTTTGCATTGATCGTAGGTGAGATTCTGTCAAGGATGATCATTGCGAGTACCTTTATTGTTGTGTTGAGGAGGGAGATACCTCGCCAGTTCCTACATTCTCGCAGGTCACCTTTCTTGGGTATCATAATTATCAAGCCTTCTTTCCATTTCAGTGGAATTCTCGCAGAATTCCAAATTTCTTGGATTATTGGTGTTAATATGCTTGCAGTTGTAGATAAATCTCCTTTGAATATTTCGGCGGTTACGTTGTCTGTTCCAGCGGTCTTATTGTTCTTCAGTCTATTAATGACATCTTTAACTTCCCGTTCCGTTGGTGGATGGGTGTTGCTAGTTTCGTTATTGATGTCAATTGATGACTGGAGATTTTCGGGGTCGGCGACGACGTCTTCTTCGAAATATTATTTCCATCTCTTTAGCTGCACTTCATCTGTTGTTAGTACTTGACCATTACTGGTTACTGGTGTAGTGCTCGTATATTTTGGATTGCTGCTGCCTCTTCAGCAGCTTTGAGAATGCTTTCTGTATATTTTCGATCATTTCTTGCCATCTTTTTTACTTGACGCGCTGCTTCCTCGTATCTACGTTTCACTTCTTCCGTGTTATGTTGGGACATTTACAACTTAAATTGACGGTGTTCTTCAACTTTCTGCCATGTATCATCACTGATCTAAGGTGTCCGATTGTATTCTCTGTTGCCGAGTACGTCCGTGGCAGACTTGATGTTTTTATGCTTTAGCTATCGTTTTTATTAACTAGTGTTATGTTTTTATCTGAAGTTTATCTTGGGAGAGGTCCGAATGTATCTCCAAGATATGATGCAAAGAAATCAGCTTTTGTCTTTGCGCTTCTAGCCCAAGTTCTATCATCACATTTATTTGCAGGTACTTGCGTTTTAGGTCTTTTTAGCCTTTTTGTTGCTTTCCAGAAAGAATAATCATTTTTTTTTTTTTTTTTTGTTTAAAAGTTTTCGTGCTTTACGTTTTTCTCTAAGCAGTTCTCTAACTTTCAAAGAGAAGTTAATATGTGTTCGAATTTCTTTTTGACTATTAGGCGTACTATCTTGAGCTACTTGTTGTAAATTATTGTTAAGTTGTTCTAATTGGTCCTCCAATTGTGCCGAATCCTTAACTGGCCCTTGAAGATTCATATAGTCACTGACTAGTTTCTCGAACAGTTCCGAATTCGTTTTATTATTTATTAATTTGGACAACGACTCTTTCTTAACAATCGTTGTACTGAGACTCATGAATACAGTAGAGTGATCTGAAGATAGTCATTCACTGTATTCTATGAATACGTAGTTTTCTGATACTTCTTTTGTTACATAAAATTCTATGAGTTCTGGAATTTTATCTGGATTCATAGGGCAGTATGTTGGTTTACCTCCAGAGTGAAATACGCATTTTGTAGCTTGACCTGCGGTATGTAGCTTCTTTCCTTTGTGGATTGTTAGTCTTGATCTCCGAAACGTATTTTTGGCGTTAAAATCACCGCCAACTTTTATTCCTTCATGGTGTTTGATGTTTTCTTTTACAAATATAGTTGCTCCTTCTCTCACTTTTCCTGTTGGATGGATGGCCTGATAATAACAATGCCCACGTATTTTAGCAAATGAAGTTTTAGTAAAACCTTTTTTAGATATTTGGCTTATATCTATTTTGTCTGTATTTAAAACTATTTCTAGCTCTGGAATACATTGCATTAGCCCATTTGCATTCCAGATGACTATTCTAAGTGTTTGATTCATTCCCATATTTTAGTAAATCATTGAGGTGATTTCATTTGACCTTGAATATTTAAGCTTCTATGCCTTTTTGTTTCTTTAAATAATTGGGATATCGGTACCGTCTTTATTTTCCGCCCAATCGCGTTGTTGTACGATCTGTGAGTATGTTTTTGCATTTCTATTTTTATCGTGTTTGTTTGAGATTCACTTTTCTCTAAATTTACATTAGGCTTCTTTCAACCGGTATTCTAGATGGTCTTTATGCAGAATATATTTTCTACATTTTCCTTGTTATTAAATATAAGCATAAATAAGACCAACCCTCTCTTAGTGATTTGACCATCATGTCCATTGTCAATTTTTCCTTTCTTGAACATATTTCATGCATCTTCAATTTTTAATCTCTTGCCTGTATTAGGTCTTCTATTACATGCTCCTTTGAACAAGTTGGATGGAGACCCCTAGCCATAACTTGGATTACGCGATCATTCTTATCTTCATTAGTAAACCACTCATTACCATCAGTAGTTAGCTTTGTAGACGTATTAATTTTCCATACATCATTATGAAGTGATTCTTTACCAGTAACTAGATTTCATTATTGTTTGCACGGAGGCGTAAATAGGTATTCCAATAATAATAATCGGTGGCAGCGGCTGCTCTTTAGGTTTACCTGGCTGTTGTACTTCATCGGGTGTTTTTCGTTGTACTTCAGCTTTATTTATATTTAGAAGGGTGTTTTGTTGAACCTCACCACTTGCCGCAGACGACTCCGCTTTCCTCTTCTTGCTTTTACTTTTTTTTTAA
The DNA here is from genome assembly GCA_963556175.1 of Tipula confusa. NCBI lineage: Eukaryota > Metazoa > Arthropoda > Insecta > Diptera > Tipulidae > Tipula > Tipula confusa. The sequence goes on from OY744475.1 coordinate 91,867,163, forward strand.
GACTCAATCTGTTTCTCTTACTAGTTCTTCGTCATCAGTAGAAAATCTTTCAATTGTATCTATACCTCATTGCTAGTCTGAGGAGGCTCCTCAAGTTCCTTACTTTGTAAAGCCCTTTTTAAATTTTCATTTTCTTTTTTTAGCAGCACCACTTTGCTGCTTAGGTGCAACCTTACTTTTTCAATTTCTCTTAGGTTTCTTCTTAGTTCATTATTTTCGTTAACTTGTTTAAAAAAATTGTTTTATGAAAATGGATTATCATCAAACAATACTTGACCCAACCCAGAATCCTTTGAGCCGACCTCTGAGGAAGATTTGTTAGCATCTCTGCTGAACTACCACCTAAAGCATAAATTCATTTATTTTTTGTAGCAATTGCAATTATTCACTGATAATAATGCATCTACCAACCGTTACCAGTACCAGTTGGTAGATGGTCGTAGATGGGAACTTCATTTACTATAGGTTCTCGGTGGTCGGATAACCCACTGTTTCTCGGTCTCCAGAGCTTCGTTAGTTAAAGCACGAAGCACCGGGTGCAGGTGTGGTTGACATATGAACTGGTATTTGACCTATTTTACCCCTTGTTCCGTAATATTACCCCTTGTTCGTTAATACGTTATAAAAGTGTTGAATTTCGGAGTTTACACACATTTGTTCTGTTAGTCTGTTCAGTATGCAAACAGGAAAATCATTTACTAATAAAGAGAAAGAACGATTCCAGAGGAAGATTGATTCCAGAGGAAGAATGACCGCAGCAATATCATCAGCTTACTCCGTTTAAGCAATATTGTAGCATTCTTTATGAACCAAAGATCATAGCAGTGGATATTGTTTGAAAGATATCCTGCTTCTAGGTTCTATCGTGCAAGACAGTCTGTATCAGATATTCGTCAGATTTCGCAAGTATCAAATAAAGTTTATCGGAGGCATCGACAAAATATTTCGGCAAATACTTGTAACGCCAGAAGACCAAAAATATCAAATGATTTTATAGAGAAGTAGCCTGATAACGTTAAGGCCTATAAGCTAAAAACCATGTCTTTTGGAATGGGTTCAGCATCGTTTTTAGCAACTCGGACATTACTACAGATACTAGAAGACAATAAAATTCAATTTCAGGAAGCAGCCAAGCGGATCAAGGTTGGCACTTATGTTGTTGATATTATGACTTTTAGTATCAGGATTCAATCAAGTCTCGAAAGTTCTTAGCTCCAAGATCAAACAACTTTTATTAGACTTGAGCTTCTAATTGCGCAAATGAACATCCAACCATCCGATGGTACTCAAAGATCTGCCTGAAGTTAAAAAAGAGGTGACCCCAAAACCATTAAAGAAAATAACAAATCAATGAAGTTACTAGGTTTGCAGTGGAATCAGTTTGGTCATAGTTTCTACTTTCAAGTAATTTTGGAAAATGAGCCAATAACAACTAAACGTCAAATATTGTCAGAAGCCTTGGGGGTTTTTGATCCATTAGGATGGCTAGCGGCACCTAGATTCTCTTTTCACTCTATATAAATGTTTTATTCGATCCGTATTAGAATATGGATGTGACAGTTTTTCTGTAATTCCGAAAACTCAGTTAATCAAAATAAAATGAATTCAGTGAGAAGCATTACGAATCGGGGTTGGTTTGATGCGTTCAATCTTGAGATTTTGAGTGGCACCATGTTTATAGATTTACGATGGGATTTACTCAATTATAGGTTTTTACTCAGTCTTCGATTAAAGTACCAACATCCCTTAAAAGCAAAGCTTCAGAGATTAAATGCAATAACAAATAGAACAAATGTAACAAATGTTACATGTCACTGGTCCTCTTTTGTATACCAGAAATGGTGATATCGAACAACCCCGAACTTCTTTATGTTGGGTATCTAGAGCAAGGTTTATGCCAACACTTGAGCATCTTAAATAAAAAATGCATGTCGAAATGAACGAAATAAAAGTAAAAATGCAAAATGATAAAAATGGGACCAATTAGAACCAGCAAACACCCTGCACTTTTCTATAATTTTTACCACCAAAGGCACTAAATAATGAAGATTCGCATACAAAGTGAATGGGTACTTTTAGGAGGTCGTCTCCTATATCTTGACATTTATTAGAAACACGATTTATAGTACTCTTTAATGGAGTAAAAACTATTCTTACTATAATACTAATAACATTTAGTTCAACGGTTTAGAAACACGAATATCCAATTTTGTTTGCTATAATTCGACATACTACCTACCCATAGTAAAAACATTTAACAAATACTGCGTCACAAATAGTATTTTCTTATATTATGTGTCAAGTGATTTTATTTTAGATACAAGAGTTCGAATGAAACATTGCTCTACATTTTAGTTTAGTTGATTTTAAACAAACATCGAGTGTTTAGTCATAAAAAATTATAATAATAACATTTTTTTAAAAGTTCAAAAATTACCTCATGAACAATATTTGGCAAAAATTTGCAATTATGTTCTGTCAATTAGAAAATAGAAAATTTTCCAATTACTTACGCACATAATTAGTTGACACAAATGAACTAATACGTTTTATTGGTGATCTATATACTAAATGCGTTTGTATAGTAATTAGATTTTACCAACATCAATTACATTATGATTAATATATGTATATAATCGTTATTCACTTAAGATTCGTTTTTTTCATCTCAATTCTATTATACTTAAACATGCATATCAAAATTATTAATTCATAAACTGTACGTTCATCTGGTAATGTTGTTGTTTCGTCGTCGCTTGTACTTTTTGTGGTGGAATAAAATTACACAAAAACAATCATTTATAGTCTCACTTGTGGCACACGATTCATAAATTGTATTTCCGGTATAAAAACTCTTCGATTGTTTGAAGTTAAACCGCCCATTTTTGATGTTAGTATATAGAAGAAAAAAAAATTTAAACATCTGACTAGAATACAGATTGAAAATTTTTCGGATTAATATTTTTATAAATTGAATAAAAGCAAAAATACAAACCCAGGTGGTAACAGGATCTTGATAGGATCACACATTGTTGAAATAATACATCAAATTCGATTTTTTTTGTATGTTCTACTATTTACCCTGATATCTCGTTACTGAAGTGATTCACAAATATTTGCACAATGTGTCTAGCTACGAACAAAAAAAAAATGTTATGAATGAGTATATCGATTTTAGATACAATATAGAAAAAATTGTGTCTTATATAATGCTTCTGTTATATTTATTTTTACAATGGGGTTAATTTTAATGCAAATTTTTATTCCACCCATCCTACTATTCGTATTGTGCTCTACTGACACAAATTTTGTAAAAATAGTAAAAATAATATGAAAATGGATTGATATATGTATATCCACACCATGGACGATGACTATATAAATCACATACAGTTTTTTTACCGCGTCCTTTAATAATATAAAGAATGTGGTGATACAGTGCAAATTTTTAATTTTATATAATTTTGTATGTTTGAATATTGTATGGACATCCCTTCCTTATTCTAATATATATATATATATATATATATATATATATATATATATATATATATATATATATATATATATATATATATATATATATATATATATTTCAACTAATTTGAACTCATTATTAAGAGTTTGACATTATATTTTTCACATAAATTTGGATCTCTAGTTTTGAAATTAATAAATACAATTGCGCAAAGGTTCTCTCATTTTATGCGAATTGCAACGACCAATAAGGATCTGGTGGTCTTGTTGTGTTTGTAAAATCAACTTTGAACTATCAGGTGGGCCCGTTAAATTTTTCACCCGCTGATGTTATGAAAATTGCCGTTCAGCTAGACAATGCTAAATACTATGTTTCAATGTGATATATAGGCTTACCATGTCCTTTCAGAAATTCTTGGTCAACATGTTACTGTATAGAAATCAAGAACTTAAATCTTGATGTGTCGGATTATAATACTATTATTTTAAGTTTGAAATTCACTGATACAGTAAGTGTAGGCCGAAAATACACTGCTTCCTATCAAATCAAAAGTTTCTGTACTGGATTAGCTGGTCCAGCTGACGTGCTTATTAGTGATGAACCAAATAGTGCTTATTCAATTTTTCTTGAGAAGTTTGTAGGTGTTCTAAATAAATTTAAAAGTATTACTAAGATAAAAATGCGTAATTATAAACTGAAACATCGTTACTGTCACTAATAAATTACAGAAATAGTTTATCTAAAAAATATGCCAATAATTATTTGGCAAAAAATAAATTAGATAGAATTAATAGAATTAGTACTTCCGATTTCTTAAAATGTCTTTACTACGCTCTATTTGATTCTCACTTGCAGTACGGTTTAACATGTTAGGGAGGTATTTACTACTTAAACTTAAACCCACTATTAACGCTACAAAAAGCGGCCTCAAAGTAATGAACTACTTGCCAAGAAACATATCATCCAGGCAAATACTACCTCTACGGTTGGGTTAGGTTAGGTTAGAATGGCTGCTAACGCACACTTAGACCGGTGACGGTCCATTGTGATACCAAAGGATCCTACTCCCCTTTCACCTTCATTGGATCTATTCAGAGCTACTTATGTAGCGTAAGATATTTCGCACATTGCAGTTCTCGAGATCCATAAGGCCGTCGAAACAATACTTGATAGATGTTTGTACCTTCTGTAACCAGATGTTTGTACCTTCTGTAAGCTAGCGCCGGGCATAAGCAGAGGAAGTGGCTAACAGTCTCTTCCTCCTCCTTATCTATACAGCATCTACACAAGTCGTTTGCCATTGACACAAGCCTCCTCGCATGCTCCCCAATGAGGCAGTGTCCTGTGAGCAGCCCCACGTCTATACTTATGTCAGGTCCTCATAGGGATAATAGTGTTTTGGAGCGCTTCAAGTCCAGTTTCGAGACTTGCCGCGCTACATTGCATGTTATGGTGTTGTTCCACCTCTTCTGTGCCGAGTCTATCGACTCATTTTTAAGCGCCTTAAAAAGCGCTGCTATAGGGCTCCCCAAATTTTCCCTTTCCGGTTTCAATTGGAAAGTTGTACATTTCCTTGCCAGTTCGTCAGCCCTGCAGTTCCCCAGAACGTCCGAGTGACCGGGGACCCATACTATCTGGATATTGAGATGCTGACTCATCTCGTTAAGAGATGAGCGGCATTTCAATGCCACCATGGACGTCAGAGCACCTGATTCTAGCGACTTGATTCCCGTCTGACTGTCCACATGTATTGTTATATCTCTTGTGGATATGACATTATGCATCAACCAAGTCAGCGCTTCCTCAATTGCTACCACCTCTTCCTGCTACACACTGCAGTGATCAGGAAGACGAACGGACACATTCACATTTAATTTGTCACAATAAACTCCAGCTCTGACTTTGCCGTGCATCTTGGAGCCGTCAGTGTAGAATTATATATTTCCAGTTTCTGTTGTTGACCTGTTCACCTAGGATTCCCTTGAGCGGTTAAGGGTCCAGAAGCCTTTTTCAAAGCATACAATCGGTATTGAGTAGTCACTATTCGCCAAGTTTTCCTTAAGCGAACTGCCAATCGTCGTGGTCCGTTTGTAGACATTTCCACTCAAACACGGCAGAGAGTCATGTAGCCGTAGTTGCCGCTCTCTGCTTACCAAAGATGTCGGCAGGAAGAAGGTAGAGCATAGCCTCCAGAGTTAGTGTAGGGGTTGTCCTCAATGCCCCGCTTATAAGCAAGCAGGCCGCTCTTTTAATCTTCACTATCATATTTTCATAAGTTTTCTTGTCTAGTGCTGGCCACCACACTCACCCCATACATCAGAATTGGTCTGACTACAGCGGTGAAGAGCCAGTGTACCAGCTCTTTTAAGTAGGCGGGGCGACTACCGGAATTTTATATTTCTTACCTCTACGGTACGTATACGTTTTTAAATTTTTTATTATAAGAAGTCATCGGATGCTAAGTAATTCCAGTTATGAGCCGTACATGTTCCGCAATAGAAATAGAATAATAATACCACAACCTTACAAAGAAAATTTTAAGAAATTCTATTCCCTATATAATTAATTCTATTCTCGTCAGGCTTTTAAAATAATTGTCAGGCTTTTAAAATAATGGTTACTTGGTTTGGAAGACATTGAGGTTATGTTTTAGATATATTCATAAAAATTAAAATATAGGAATTTTAGAATTTAAAAAAGTTGCTATATTGGAATATTGCTGTTCTGAGAGATAAGTCGTACGCATATTTAAAGTTTTGCCATTTTCATTCTACTTTATTTTTATTTAATTATTTTATTTTATTTGATTATTTTTTCTTTTTATCTTTTACAATTTTTAAATCTTAAATCTTTTGTTTTTAAACCATTATGATTTTGTAAAGTTATTATTCAAACAAATTTATCTTTTTTAACTGGCTCTTTTTTTTATCTTTTTTTTAGTAATTATATAATGTTACGTTTGATTATATTATGACTATTATTTTGTTTTTATTTATATATATATATATATATATATATATATATATATATATATATATATATATATATATATATTTTATTTTTTTTTTTGACCTAGTTTTATTTTATTTAGAATTATTAAAATTACAAATATAAATACATAATTTTAAAAACTAGTTAGTAAACTCCATATTTATGAAAAATGTAGTGGAGCTACGATTCAAATACAAAATATTAAGATACATATGAAATAATAAGACAATTAACTAAAAAATAAATAAAATTTTATAAATAACAATAAATTAAGATATTGAACAATTTCAACAAACAGACATATATATTTATATATTAAAGTGATAAAAAAAACGTATAAAAAAAACGTATAAATTTCAAATTACAAAACAATATGAGTCATTAAATTATTTAACAAAACTATACCTTATACACAAACAATACTTTTTGCTTTTTGTCAATGTTTAAGCAACAAAATAAAATTTAAATATAATATTAAATAGTATTTTTAAACAAAACTTCAACATCGCGAAATGTAAATAACCACTCTTTTAATAATTTGCAAAACTTTATCAAATATTTAGTTATAATAATGTTGGGTGGTAGTTGCCTGTACAACTTTGGAGCGGTAAACGAGAAAAACTTTTTAAAATGTTCCTTATTAGGAAAAGGAATTTTAACACTATGAGTTTTTCGAAGCAAGTAAGGCCCACTTTTTAAATTATTTAAATTATTTATCAAACGATTACCGCTAATAACATAAAAAGTTTTGAGAACTTTAAAAATATACAAATACCTAAGTGGTAGTATGCTTAAGTTGACAAAAATTGGAAATGATGGTGTTCTTTTTGGCAAGAAATGAATAATCTTTAAAACTGCTTTTTGAAGTGAGATTAGGGATTTTAAATATGATAAGTAAATGCCACCCCAACATGTTATACCATATTGTAAGTGCGAGTCAACTAAGGCATAATACAGACATTTCAAAAATTTTGGACTACAAATATTTCTCAAATAGAAAAAAATTCTTAAAGTTTGTCGTAGTTTCTTCTTTAAATTACTAATGTGATCTTTAAAGTTAAGTTGAGAGTCTAAGTGTAATCCAAGATATTTAAAAGAATCTACTCTATCAATTGGGACGCAGAGGGAATCACAATTATTATTGTTGCAGGATAATGAGTGATAAATGAATCTATACGAAGAACCATTTACCACAGAGCTCACATTAAAATTCATTATTTTCGATTTATCACTTAAGATCATATCATGCACGGAAAACCATTTTTTCAATAACAACATATCCTGTTCTAGGGCAGTATTTAAAGAGTGCACATCAGAAATTGAATATAATAGTGCCATATCATCGGCAAACGCGACAATATTGCCATGCAATTCAAGACTAAAAATTGAATTGCAGTATATTAAAAAAAGCAAAGGCCCCAAAACTGATCCTTGTGGAACTCCAACATTGACAATTTTCACATCGCTAAAAGAATTATTAATACATACGCTTTGTTTTCTATTATACAGATATGATTTAATCAAATTCAGAGCAACGCCTCTAACACCAATATTAAATAGTTTAGATAATAGAATATTGTGATTAACAGTATCGAAAGCTTTCGAGATATCAATGAAAAAGGCTGAAGTTTTTAAATTGTCATTTAAATATTGATGTACAGGAGTTAAAAATGCGATAAGAGCTTTTTCCGTTGATGAATTTTTTATAAACCCATACCGTCGATCATCAAGAAATTTAATTTTATCTAGATAACCACAAAGTCTGATTTTAATTAATTTTTCAAATATTTTTGAAAATGAGCTTAACAACGTTATTGGTCGATAGTTATTTGTATTTAGACGAGAACCTTTTTTAAAAAGTGGTTTAACAACACCCAATTTTAGTTGATCTGGAAAAATACCATTCGATAAGCAATTATTAAAAATAAAAACCAACACGTGAACAATACTGAATATAATATTTTTAATGGTAATATGTGAGACTTTATCATTACCGTATGCACTACTAGTTTTCAATTCACTTACGACAGTTAATATTTCGTTATTACTGACAGGAAAAAAGAAACAATTCTGAATGTTATAGTCGGATAAAATCATCTTAGATCTTACATCAACGTCTATGAAGGTATTTTCTTGATTAGCTTGTATAATAGTGTAAGGAATATTAATAAAATAATCATTAAAAATATTTGCAACTGCTGTAAATATATATATATATATATATATATATATATATATATATATATATATATATATATATATATATATATATATATATATATATAAATATTTATTTTTTTTTTCTTGTTCTTGTTTTATATAAATTTATTAAATAAAATCTTAATTAATTTTTTTTAAAGGTTATTTATTTTACCAACTAATAAAAAAATAAAAAAATCTGCTTTAGGAAGCATTTTAAAGCTACGATTTTTTAATACACCAGCCTCGACATATTTTAATTAAAATGTTTAGTTATTCTACCTGCAAATGTTTAATTATTCCATCTGCATTCTTTAATGTAACTTAAAAGGTAATCCCATTTTATTTTATGTATTAGTATGGTTGACTATCTGAACCCTTTCAAAAACAAATTTTTGCTGTATCAAACAGTTTGGAGTTTTTACAAAATGATGTATAAAGATGTCTTATTAATAGGGGGAAAACTATGATATGTGAATGTCTGGTATTTGCCTAACTAAGTTATATCTATTTTTTAATTGTCTTTAAATTTCCAAATAATCTTTAATGCTAAACCATTCAAGGAACAGCATTCCTTTTTAAATTGCCACTTTAAAATTGCAAATATTGCAAAAATTCATTTTATTTTTATATTGGGATTATTTTTATATCCATCCGAAAATAAGCAAATTTTTTTTATTAGCTGTAATTTTTCCTTTATGAAATTGACTAGGCCCTGAATGAATAATCTCACTGCTGCATGATTGTGCTTTGTTGGTTCTGATATAGCCACCAAGCTTGTGAATTCCAATTTGTTCTGGTTAATATCGTCCATCGAATGTGACTTTTCGTTAGACCAATGAAATCCTTGAACCGCATCCTGAACTACAAATGAAAATACAAAACTCTCCAAAAAGTCGCATGTAACTATACATTCATCATTTAAATTGGATTTCCTATGTTTCAGGTAAGTTTTTTGTCGTTCTGAAATAAACAAATGCGGTACCAAATTTTCTATGTTCGCAAAACTTATCCATAAAAGTCAATATTGATACGGTTACTGTTTCCATTGTGCATCTATCTACTTGTTGTCACTGCTTGTATGTTATTTTTTCTACAACATTTTGTAGAAATTTTGAAGACAATTCTGTACGGAGATTTTCCGTTCCTGGACAGGTTGCACATTCGTTTAATTGGCAAGATGTTGTTGGATTTTCGCAAACTATCTGAGAAAAAAGTTTCCGATTACTTTCTTCTTCATGTGAAAAGAGTTTCATTGTTTGTGTGACATTAAACATAAGTTTAATATTTTGATGATATATGCAAACGCATATACTATGTATGCCGCTGGAATTTATCAAAACGCAGTGTCCTGGACGAAATGAGGCAAATTTTGAAAATCCAATTTTTTTATTCGAGTGTGGTTTTTTAAAAATTTGATTTACTTCAATCTACGTTGCTTAGTAATAACACCTTCCGATGAAATTATTTCAAAATCTCGTTTTCCTGGACATATCCTACTTATTACGTCATCTTCATAAGAATTCTGCAAAAACTGTACGAGTTCTTGGTTAAAGACCTTACATCCAAATTTGATGTTCGGTGTTGGCATTATTCCATTTTCCTCTTGAATCGATTGTGCTCTCCATGCCATATAATAAGATACACTAGACTCTCGTTGAATTTTTCGGGCAGACCGTAGCTTTTTGGTAACGATGTTAGATCATATATTTTCCACTGAAGGTATTGGAACTTTCTCACTTTTCTCGTAATTTATTTTTTTGTTAAAATACCAAATGACGTCATATTAACATACAAAATGTGGCAGACCCGTATTTTTCGAACAACCTAATAAAGTTTTTATAGTTTTATTGTTTTTCAAACACTCTAAAATAGTGAACAACACTAATACACAAAATAAAATGGGATTAACTTTTAAGTTACATTTAACGGTGCAAAATGCAGGTAGAATAATTAAAAATATTAACTAAAATATGTTGAGGTTGGTGTATTAAAAATCTTTATCCTCTGATTACATCTAATGTAAGTTTATTTATAGCAAGTACTGTAGAATAAACCAAACTTGGTATCGGGTTGAAGATTATTTCAGCTCAGTAATTAGATTGTACATTATAACTTCAAGTATTTTACTAATTCCACACACCAAGCTTATGTGTCTGTAGTTTCGATAATTTGAACGGTTTTTGTCTTTTTTGGAAATTGGAAATAATTCTGAAAATGGCCATGCAGAAGGGTAATAGTTATTGTTTAGCATATTGTTAAACAATATACAATATTATTTAATAATACTCTGTGGAGCGTATTTGAGCGCAATATCAGGAATATCGCCTTGACCTTCATTTCTAAAAGTGAAAAGATTGCCGTAGATTGAAAGCCGCAAAAGATAAAATAATATTATTCTTTTGTAGTAATGCATCTGACAATCTGCTCACTAGCCCGATTTGTATTTACAAATCAATGAGTTCAATAGAGAACGTTTATAACAATCAATAAAGCCAAACTTCCAGTACTTTGGCGTACAAATAAAAAGTTCTGGGTGACAATCTATCTAAAGATTTAGTTTTTAATTATTTTGCTTCAGAGGTAGAAAAATTCTTGTTGAAAAAAATAGTAACTTTAAGGTGCAGCTGCTTATAGAAGATGCGACTGGACACCACAATATTTAAAACACTCAAACATCCAAGTAGTTTTTCTTTTACTTAACAAGATTTACAAATTTCCGATACCTAAGTGATAGTGAGACAAGATGATAAATTTACAGAAGAAAATCTGTTGGATTTAATTGATCAAACACAGTTGTCAAATGAGTCAAACGATTTCAAAAATCACGCACAAATATCGAAGCAATACAAAATGTTGCAATGGTTTCATTAAAAATTACCTTTGAAATTGTCGAAAAAAGTTTAAAGAAACGACCCGGTTTTATCATGATCCATCAATGGAACGCAGTTTACATTTCCAAAGAGAAAATGATCGATGTTTAGTAATAAAGTAATGGACAAATATTACTGTATTTTTAGAGACTTAAATACAGTAACTCAAATAACATTAACAAAGCTAGTTTTATTTCTTTTTATTATAAACATAAACCTTTATAATTATAAACCTTTTTGTATTCTTTTTTCCACTTACACTTTTCCATAAACTTAAAACATACACTGACTTTATATAAAACAAAATATTCATCTCTATATAAGAGAAAGAGAACAACAGATTGAAACTTGAAGTTAGCTATCATATTAATTTAGTACTCTCCTTAGCGCTCAACTCAACTCATTTTTATTTTGGCTACTACAGTACCGTACAAGGAAATTTAAAAACAATAAGAAAGCAGACGTTGATTACCGAGTTCATTAAGATCGGCATACGTAAACAGATAGGGAACGAGCTTCAACAAAGCTATAAAGTGATGAACCCTAAAGTGTAAAAGGAAGCAGACCTAGACTAACACCCAACAATTTCTTTGCAAAAATTAGACTGCGAAAACTGATAGTAGCAGTAGTGGCGTGAGCGATTAGGATGAAGTCTACTAAATATAATAATTAATCAGAACCAATGAATTTTATTTATGTTTTTATGCGTTATATTTTATTATTTCCAAAATTTTTATGAAATCAATTATTATTTGAGCACATATATGTATTTATAATTAAAAATTACTGTTACTGAAATTTCTTGATAAATTTTCTCAAGTTTGGGAACGATAGTCCATAAATTATATGATTTTTGTGTATCATTTAACACGATTTTACAGAGCACGGACTTTCTAAGGAACCATACTATCGTGTTAAGCTAGGGATACCTGTAGATATATATATATATATATATATATATATATATATATATATATATATATATATATATATATATATTTATATATATATATATATATATATATATATATATATATATATATATATATATATATATATATATATATATATATATATATATATATATATATATATATATATATATATATATATATATGTATATATACAGGGTGGCTGAGACCAAATGTTACTGACTTCACTCTGCTGTCATTTGTGTAGTTGTCATTTTCGCACGTCAATTTTTTGACAGATTGAAGTTTGGTTAGTTGTTTACATGTGGTCAACAAATAATTGTTCTAAATTAATATCTTAATAAAAAAATCGTAATGGAATTCAAACATAATAGTGTAATTGCACTGTATTTGGGTGTAAATTCACAAACAGCAATAGTTCGTCAGCTCCAGCATTTGAATGTGAATAAAATGTTTGTGTATCGAACCATAACTCGATACAACGAAACTGGTAGCATCGCTAAACGCAACAAAGGCGGTCCTAAAAAGACAGCAACATCAAAAGAAATGATACGAAAGGTGAAGAAACGAATTTAACGAAATCGTCGTCAAAGTGCCAATCAATTAGCCGCACGTCTACATGTTTCACGATACAGCATTCAAACCATATTGAAAAATGAACTACACTTGAAGCCCTACAAGATACAAAAAGTTCAAGATCTTACGGAGGCACAAAAAAAATTAGGCTTGCAAGAACACGAGCATTGAAGGCCTTGGCCAAACGTCACGAGATTCCAAAAATTGTCTTTTCTGATGAGAAAATTTTCACCATTCAACAGTTTGTGAATAAACAAAATGATCGTGTTTGGTTAGAGCACAAGTCCAACGACAATGTTGACACAAGAGTTGCCATACGCAAGCAATCACCAGCTTATGTTATGGTTTGGGCTACAGTTATTGCAGATGGACGCACTGCTCTGGTTTTTATCGAACATGGAGTCAAGGTAAACCAAGAAGTGTACCGCCAAAAGATCCTAAACGATACTTTGCTACCTTGGGCACGTAAACACTTTGGTACGAACAGTTGGACATTCCAACGGGACTCGGCACCGTCACACAAAGCTCGAGCGACACAGCAATTTTTACAAAATTACGTTCCGCGGCTGATTTTGTCGAAAGAATGGCCACCATATTCACCAGACTTGAATCCCATGGATTTCTCCATATGGTCCATTTTGGAGAGTAAGATGTCCACTAAAAAATACGAAAGTATTGATGCATTGAAGTCAGCTCTTGTTCGAGAATGGAATAAAATTCCGCAAGCCCACGTTCGGTCAGCATGCAATGCTTTCTATGGAAGACTGAATCAAATAATCAGAACCAAAGGAGGTCATATCGAGCAGTAACATGTTTTTCATAAAATGTAATATGTTTTCAACATATTCCACGAAATTTCAATAAAAAATAATCAAAATTAAAAAAATTAAAGTGTTTTCATTTGGTAACACTTGGTCTCAGCCACCCTGTATATATATATATATATATATATATATATATATATATATATATATATATATATATATATATATATATATATATATATATATATATATATATATATATATATATATATGTGTGATTGTAATAGAAATGTAAATTTCTAAAACAGCAACAAATGATCTGTTGTGGCCAAATGTATTTAATTTGATGATCTCTGGATAATATTATTAAATATACTTTCATTCCTGCTTGTCTTTGATTAAACTGGCAACGGTATGACGTTTTAAAAGAAATTAAATACTTTCGATTGCATGACAAACGAACCCATAATTTATTTAACTTTTTAATCGAATAAACTATCCAATTTGTTCAATATCCAAATAAGTCAAAACAATAATTAATTACTCAATTTTATTGTTTCAATAAAATAAATAATAGTTACCATCTTTATACCAGATTGTGTATAAACAATAAACATAAATTTAATTTACCAATAGAACTGAATATCTATTCAACTGTTACGAAAGTAAATTAAAGTGGTAACCATTTGGTTATAATAAAATAGTTTAAATAATGTCCTTTATTGTCAAACATATGCCTTAAATAAACCAGATCGATATGATAAAAAAAACATAAATATTTATATTACAGTATGGTCTAAAATTAGTAATTGTTATGTTTATGCTACACCTAATTATATCAATTAAACAATTCCGATTTCATATCCTTTTTAGATTTTAATCATTTTTAATAAAAAATATACAACCATTATAAGTTTTGTCATGATGTGTTAAACCTAAAATATAACTTGTATTATAAAATATAAAAAAAAAAAAAATCGGTGAACCATAGCCATAAATTTGGATGCATTTTTTACGTAATATGCAAATCTGATAGTGATATTTACGGTTCGGTTCACTTTGAATGAAAGGTGTTAGCCGTTTGGATTTTAATTCACCTGACCATTACGGTTTATGTTTTACCGGCCATTTTAAGCAATTATATATTATAGTGTGTTGTAAACACATAGTTAAGATGTACTACAATCATGCTGAGCGAAAAAAAAACATAAAATTAATATCAAATTAACATCTGTATATTATACAGTTCGATGTTCTGTAACCCCATAGTCTATAAAGATAACATAAAAAGGCCTAAATTATTATTGTATTTACGCTACTGGACATCACACTGTTTGTTTGATTTTAATTGATCTAACAATTCTATTTCTATGTATGTTAACCAAATATAATTATAATGTTTTTCGGCTGTATCATTGTAAACAGTATTCATTTGTGCTTAGTCCCCTCATTCCTAAAAACGCATACAATTTTTATTGATTTTTTCTATAACAAAATCATTTAAATTATTGCAAAAAAAGCAAATTTTCGGGAAATTTCGCAGGCGTCATTACATTTCTATCAAATTCATTTTCCATCCTCTCATTGTATTATTTAAATGTACCATACCAAATTTAATTTAGTGTAAAGGATAAAATTTCACTCATTACCATAAAACATAATAATATCGACTATATAGTAAAATATCGTGCAGTAATGTGGTTTACAAAATATGTAATGCAACCACTAATCCACATTCGAAATTAAATTTAATTTAATCAAGGTCTCTCAATCAGCATGATGTTAAGTGTTAAAATTTTTATGATTATTGTTGTCGAGCCAAAAGTGTGGGGTTGATAAATATATGATATATTTTTTTTTCCAACATGTCATAATTTTTCATTTCGTAAAATCAATGGGAAAGTACATCTGTTAAATTTCATGCTATTGCAAATCATGTAGAAATTTGTAAATTGTTAAATTTGAAACAGGATAAAATCCATGATTTTTTTTTGTTATTCTATTATCTGTCTGTGCGTTATGTAACATTTTTAAAAAAGTTATTTTATTTAAAACTATATTTATCTAATTTCCATAAAATAACAATTTAAACCCGAAATTGTATTTTAGTTTAATTTGGTTCGTTGAATGTTAATCTTGGTTTTAGACAGAGAATTTGAAGGTAGACAACAGGTGTAACGTTATGGTTTACAGAGCTTTATGATTAGTATCGTCAAATTTAAATAAGTGTATAATTAGAGGAAGGAAAACTAAATCTATGGTCATAATATAATTAATAATCTTAAAATTAAGTTGATTTAAAAATCTTTTTCTATAAAATGAAATTTTTTTTATATACAGGAGTATATCCCATTAAAAGATGCATATATCAAAAACTAAAATAGTTATTTTATGTAAATTATACCAATATTTCCCCTCGTAATAAACTTCTAATTTAGTTTTTGAATTTTAATTAAAAATGTTTAAATTATTGTACGATAAAATATAAGTCATTAAGTGTGATTTTCGTTTCGAAGTAAATAAAATTTGTAGAACGATTTTATTTATTAAATTCAAAATTGAATGCCAATTTTAATTTGTCAGTTTTAATTTTCTTAATAAAATTTAACTTTTTAAATATGACGGTCGTATGATAAGTACCTGGTACTTTAACTGATATCTTTGCATCGAGCTCTTTCGAAAGCTGCGGGAATATTTTTCTACGCCAATTGCAATGTTCAATGTTCTTATTTACACATATTGATAAATTTGGAATAATCAGTTCTTATTTTCTAATTAAAATTAGATATTAATAAGTGTTTAAACCTCGACCAAAAAGAAAAATTTTTGTGAGTCAAAATTCATTGTTTATTTAGCTTGGTACTCTCATTGATCTCTTTTCCATAAGCCAACAACAAATAGTCGTTAAGGGCTAAATTTTGATAACCTAGTGGGTCTAGGAGCCATTTGTGTTATTCATTCAACTACGCAATTGTGGAACATATTTTACTATGACAAATTTACAGAAAAATTTATTTTCAGGCAAAATCAATATTATTTTTCAACATAGTCTTAAGGACATTTTCAGAAAATACAAAAAGTTATAGAAGGTTAAATTATGATAGTATGGTGGACGTGGAAGCAATGTGTTTATTCATAAAACTTTACCATGGTTATAACAGACCGTACATTTTTAAAGTAGCCATTTCAAGATTAAACTTTCAACGGCCAAATGCGGCAGTTTTCTATTCGTGGTTTGTGATTAATTTTATATTAATAATTATCGATTTGTACTGCCCAATACTGGCCTGTAAAGAATCAACAATCCGGCACTGAGGAATTCGGACCCGAACTTGCTCTTTATATTGTTCTAGACAATCCGAAAAAGACATCGTGCCGACAACGGTCATAAGTATTAAGGATTTGGTTTATATCTATTGGCTTAAAACTATTTTAACTATTTAAACTACTTGTATCTACCTAACCTAAACTATATAACGGGTGGGCCATTTAAAAGTTTAAATTTAAAAATGCAATAAAACAAAAACGGTTTGAAATTTTACCAAATTTATTTTTTTGTTGTGAAGTAAAATTGTTCCGGTTAGAGATGGAATATTATTTCATTCATATGGCCGCGGCTGGCCTCACAGTACCCCATTCGATTGGACCAATAGTCGAGCACTTTTTCGAGTGTATCGGGACGTATCTCGGCGATGACATCACGAATGTTGGCCTGCAAATACTAAATTGTCTCTGGTTTGTCGGCATAACACTTGTCTTTAACGGCGCCCCACAGAAAAGAGTCCAATGGTGTTAAATAGTAGCTTCTTGCGGGCCAATTGACATCACTATTTCGGCTAATTAATTCAGATGTGTGGCAAGTTGCACCATCCAAACCAAACATCGTTCACATCAATACCATTAAGAGCGGGCGTAAAAAAATCGGTTATCATGGTGCGATAGGTGTCTCCATTGAACGTAATGGTTGCGCCGTCCTCATTTTCAAAGAAATATGGGCCAATGATGCCTCCGCTCCACAAGCCGCACCAAACAGTCACTCGTAATGGGTGCATTGGCTTCTGTAAGACTACGTGTGGGTTTTCTGAGCCCCAAATACGGCAATTTTGCCGTATTTTTATTAACGCACTTACCAAGATGAAAATGAGCTTCATCCGAAAAGATAATTTTTTTTGGCAAAATCAACATCATCGTGCAGTTTTTCGTTGGCCCATCTAGCGAAGTGAAAACGAAGTGGATGGTCATGTGGCTTCAACTCTTCAATTGAACTTTGTAATGCGTCATACCGAGATCTTTTCGCAAAATTCGACGTAAAATGATGAGTGAAATGTTCAATTCTTGAGAACGATGACGAGTTGATGTTGATGGATTCTCACGCACACACTCAGCTTCGATATTTTCGGGTGTACGCACTGTACGAGCACGCTCACGTCATGGTGCATCAACAATGAAACCAGTTTAACGAACTATAACAATAAGCTTGCGTATACCGAGCACTGTTGGTCCTTCTCTGCGACCAAATTTTGCACGACATTTTCGTGCAATTTCCGACCAATTGTCTTTGTTTTGGAAATAAATTTCCAATAAATCCCAACGTTGCTCAAGCGTAAATCGATTCATTTCGTTCAGTGGAGAGAATTTTATGACAGAATAGAATGACATAAGTATTGCCAGATTCGAAATAACCGGTGGTTCAAATTTAAACCGATAGATGGCCCACCCTTTACATATATACAACATTTATTTAAATTTTTATTTTTTTTTCATTTTACATTCTTAAGACTAGATACAAATGTTAAATATAAATTAAATATTTAATGGTCAAATTTGTTCCTAAAAAAAAGAGAATTATTATCGGGATATGTGCCAGGTTATATCTTGTATCTCCCGCGAGTGCCAGGTCCCATGAATGAAGAATTGTACTTGAGCAAAGTTTTTGAGCCTTTCTATATTGGCGCGTTCCTTGAGTTTCTTGTTAGTTGTGCATTTGTAAGTTGGAGGTTTAGACCAATTATGAAACACGAATCTAAGTCTGGTTGATTGCAAGATTGCCAGACTGCCTCATTGTGTTTCGATTAAGTCTCCTTCATCCATGCAGAGAGAGCTTAGATTACGACAGGCCTCATATATGCCTTTTATAATCTTAATTTGTTTTTGGGAGATAGATGATTATTGCGGTTTAAAATTCTATAAAGTAATCTGCAAACTGCAAAGGCTTTTCTTCGAACATTTTTGATGTGAAATTGAGGTGATAGTTTACTATCTATAATCACTCCTAGGTATTTGATTTGATTTTTGTATTCTTCGCTTAGCGTTTTTAATAAAGTTTTTAGGAATAGGGTGGAGTTTGGCGAGTTTCTAGCAATCTGGGAAGTAGCTTGTCTTTAAGATACCGTTAATGATATCGGTAAGTTGTGATATTGCTTTATCTGGAATATTTCTAATTACCGAGTTGGCTATATTATCGTCTTCCGGAGCTTTTCTTTTATTAAGATGCTAAAGAATGTTGGCAACTTCTACTTTTTCGACCATCTCAATTAAGGTAGTATTAAGAGGAGGAGAATTAAGGATCTCTTACACCGACACGTTTTTACCGCAGCGGAAGCGGAGCGAATTGTTCGCGAAATTAAGTAACATGGCGGCTTATAAATGTGCTCAAATGAACGCGAATTCTTCACGGATTTACAGCGTTTTCCTCGGCGGATTGTATTATAGTGTTAACAGCATTTTTTCCACTTTACCAGCGGATTCTGCTTACTTGTTTCTAAAAAAAAAATTAAAGTGTTAGTTTTCACTAAAAACCACAACAATTTTTTAAATTCTATCTTTTTTTTTATTCTTATTACCTTTGATATTCTAACTAATTTTCATTTTTAAATTCAAATATTCAGCAAATTTTTATAAAAATTATAAATTTACCATTTCCGGAGAATTATCGGGAATTTTAGGCATTCTGCTAGTGAATTCAAAATTTCTTAGTTCGCTGAACTAACAGGAAATCATATTGGGATAAAAACTAACGTCAGATTTTAAAATATACCATGGGTATTTATAATAGAGGCGACGCATTCGATTGCGTTGTTTAATCAGGTTTTGAAGATCAGGAGGAATTTTTAAGGTGCCTTTGCTCTGAATGAGAGATATAATTTCCTTGATGGCAAGTTTGATTACGTTAGTTAACCTGACCATATTTTCCTCAATTTGAGTAGTGGTAGATATTTCAGAATCTTCTGAGAGGTTTCGATGAACATGTATTTTAAATTTCTTCCAGTCGGCTTGGGAATAGTTGCGAAATACGTTTGTTGCTTCTGCTGGGTCTTGAAAGGGATTGTGCATACAATTGGCAAATGATCTGTGCAAAATTCATGCAAGCCTCGCAGTGGAGTGTCTAAAGAGATATGTTTAGATAGAACTAAATCAAGAACCGAGTTTCCTCTTGAAATGTTGGTTCGTTAGGAGCATTTAATTGGATATTGGAATTATTGCTTAAATTTACAAGTAAACGACCATTCTGGTTATTCTTTGGGCATCGCCATGTGCTGTGGCATGAATTAAAAAAGACACCTGCCAATATAACTTTGTTACTGGAGTTATAAAGATGTTCTAAATCCTTGATTTGTCTCACGTAAATAGAGCAAAACGTGAGGTATTTGTACCAACATTTAAACGTGTTGCTTCAGTTTCGGGTGTTACAAAAGTTTTGGCCAAGAAGTGAAGAATGCCATTCTGGATTAAGATAGCAGTGCCTCCAGATTTGACACTTATTGCAACTAGCTTGAAAGTGGTATACCCAGCGACTTGAAATTTATGTCGTTAGGTTAGGTGGGTTTCGGATAGAACTATTTGAGGCTTGCGACGGAAGCGCATTTCTTCAAGTTGTTGTCGCCGACCTAGGGATACTAGACTTTTGACATTCAGAGAAATGAATAGAAGTTGTTCTAGAAATAAAGGGCCTGGGAGAGAGGAAACCAATTTTATAAAGGCAAACCGTTTTTAAACGATATTAGTTGGTGGAACTCGATCGTATTCAACGTAGAAGTAGTCACATTTTTCATTGAGGTTTATACCAAATAACTGTTCGTAGTTTTGAAGTATGCGAGACAAGTTATTCGAAGAAGTGGGTGGTCTAAAGTCGTGAAAGTTGCTAGGCGTTGCATTAGCATATGAAACCCTTAGATTTCCTTAGTCAAGACCATAAGCAAACTGGATAGGACCTGGTTTAGGAGGAGAAATATTGGATACATTCTCACCCGACACTGGCTGCAATTTGCTGGATGTTGTTCACCGCAGTTAACATATTCTACGGGTTGCCAGTTTTCGGTGGTGTTCCTGCAGTTTCCTCTGCCATGAGTTTCCTTGCATTTTATGCAACAGAAGCCTCTGCCGCAATTTACCGATGTGTGACCGAATGTTTGGCAATTTTGGCATTGAGTCACCTGGGCTCGATCACGTTTCTTCTCCCAGATGACTTTAAAATGGCTCATATGTTGTATAGCTAGTATATTTTCGATAGGGCGTTGCCTTGTCGATAACAACTTGGAACAACGGCATCGGGAAATAGGCGATTCCCTCCCCTTGTTTTTTCTGAAAGGTCACCTGTGACACCATCGATATGATGACTCTCTAGAAGATTTAGCTCTATACCTTCTGGATCCAGAGAAGAGTGTGCTCTCCGCATGAAATAGACCAATTTCCTGAAATGAACGTGCGTGTACGTGTGATATTCAATTTGGTCTTTTATTACTTTATTTTTCTCTGGGTCCAGTCACGCTTCTCGGTGGTGATAACCAATACTGATTTCCCGTGCATCTAAATGTGTCTCTGCTCTCTGCTGCGGTAATTATTTTCCGTGTTGTTTCTGCCATTTTCTCAACTGGTACGTTGTGCAGTCATCCGTCAGTATCCAACTCTCACACCCATTCATGACAACAGCAATGATGAGTACCTTGTACCACTTCAGCTGGTCGGTATTTGTAAGGTATTTTGACTTTAGCAAAGGACGTAGGGCATAAAAAGCATGGTTTCCATCAACAAGACATGTTTTAATGTGTGGTCACCACAACTAAAATCAATTGTGTCTCGGTCTCTAAAACATTGATAAGATGAGAATCGGATTCAGTCCAATTAAACAAATATCATCTGCAAACGCCAGAACCTGGTTGGACGGACGGTATAAGATGAGATTAAAAAGTACCGGGGACAGAACCCCATAGAACTAATTGCAAAAATTCCAGATACCTTGTTTCAAAATTGACACAGAATTTTGACTGAATTATGTACTGTCATTTTACATAAATACACCATACTTTTTGAACAAAAAAAAACAAAGATGGTGGATTGTGAATTAACTTTTATCGTTGCATTCGTTCAAACATTTTATATTGCTTTATATCTTTTACTCCTTGTTCGTTCAATAATATGTTCGTATAATAATATTTCCAATCCAGTTTGCTAGCGTCACTAGAACAATAGTGACTGTTTTAACAAAAATCTGTAGTCACAGTGAATTATAATATAAGTACATAAATTTCACCATCCCAGTAAAAACTACGTCACCGCCGATCTTCGAATCTCAGAAAAAGAATTAATAGTAATTGTGGTCAAATGAATATATCTGGATTGTGAAATCACTAAAAGCTATTGACATAAGCTTTAATAATACTATTAAGCGTTTTTTGGGCTTAGATAAAAAATTAGACAGTAAAGAAAAAACTTCAAGTGTGAAGTACAACGAAATTCTAAGTTAATTTGATAATCTGGAGGTAAACATGAGTACAAAAATCTCATAATTGGAAACTGAGCTTTCTTCTTACAAAATAAATTTCAACCAAATCCACTGTGCACTGGATAAACGAGTCGACTACACAGAACATATGCTAAACTCAACTAACATTCAAGTGAGTGGCATACCTAGGTCAAAAAGTGAAAATTTAATGGATTATATAAAATCTATTTTGGAAGTGATTAACGTTAAATCAGCGTTTCATTTCTCGACTGTTTAAAAATGCCACCTAAACACTCAAGAATTACTGCCACTTAACTTATAAAGAATGTATTTGATTCGTTATGAGATATATGAGGCAATATATGTTTATCTTTAGTAAGCCCAAGCTTACGAACACTCTGCCATAATTTCTTTGAGGGGACATACATTTTACTTTTCGAATTAGTTTTTTTTTAGTTTTTTGCCTAGATTCAATAAAAGTTGCTCGGTTTTCTTCAATTTTCCAAATTCTGTAGCTAGCCTCGAGATCTATTATGGCCAGTGAGATATCTGAATTCCTAAATGTAGCAAAACGAACACTACAACATTAACGGCCTTCAACTCGTTATCTGATGGTACATTTTATTTCAACACGCTTAATATTTTTGGGGTTTCAAATTTCAAATACATCAAATCAAGCGCAATAAGAGATGATAGTATTCCGCTGAGATTTATTAAAATATTAAATTCACTGATCTCCCGTTCTATTTGCAATATATTTAATACTTGTCTGACTGAATCAGTATTTCCATACCAGTGGAGAACCTCTATTGCAGTTTCGATCCCGAAACAACCAAATGCCACGAAACTTAGCTATATGAAACCTATCAGCATATTACCTGCGTTGTCAAAGGTTCTAGAAATTTTAATGCGCAATCAAATAACACATTTTCTAAACGCACATAATATATTAAATACATTTCAATCGGGCGTAAAAAGGATAAAGCATCGTACAATCACATCACTTCTAAAAATTAATTATGATATATCTAGTGCCCTGGACCTCGGCCTTTGTGTATTGTTAGTCCTATTAAACTTTTCAGAGGCATTTGATGCATTGAACCAAAACTTAATGCTTAAAAAGCTTAGCTTGAATTTCGATTTTCAGTTCTTTCTGCAAATTTACTGAGAAATTATCTATGTTTAGAAAATTTACTAAATTAAAAAATGAACATGGTGTTCTCCAGGGTTCAGTGTTAGGACCACAACTATTTTCATTATTTATTAACAATTTAGCTCAAATAATTAGTCAGCCATAGTCAGTATCATTTATAAGCTGATGACTTACAAATTTATTGATCAATACTTACACATTATAGGCAACCGGTTTGATCATACATCTTGGATGACCCGGTATTGCTCCCGCATCTGATAATCTAAATTATTGTAAAATGTGTCTTTATCTTTGGATTGGGTAGCATCAGTGGACGCATGAATACAAAATATTGGTAGGTTGGCTCATCGCAAAGGTCATCTTGACTGTAAAGCAACGCATAAACTTGGAAAATATGGTCTCCAATTTTTGGCTATCAAGTTTTTAGGAGATCATCGAATTCCAAACGATAGTTTTTCATTGCTGACATAGTGTCATTAAACGCGCCTGGTTTTCTCATCGAACACGCACCAACCTCTCAAACGGGGCCTTGTTAAATTTTGTAGGTATCCAGTTCTCATTTTTTTATTAACAATGTTGTTTTAAGAATGCGGGTAGAAAACCAGTGGAAGGTTTTGATCGTAACTGAGAATTGGGACATGTAAATTTAAATGACGTGCTAGATGTGAAACTTTTAATTTGCCTGGTGAGAAGTGTTCTTTTTTCTGTAACTAATTAAATTTTACATCTAGTATGTAAATGAAATTTGCATGCCTTAGTTCTCGGTTTACGACTAAAATCAACACCCAGAAATCAATCCTCTTTCAGTCCTGGAAAGGATAGCTCTAGTAAGAGGTTTGGATCAAAGAAAACTGTGAACTCACGACCCTCAACAAAATATCTAAAGTAAATAGCTTGATAAATAGCCAACAATTCCCTATCGAATGCCGAATATTTCTTTGAGCATCCGAAAAAGAAAAGAAAGCTAAAGGCTCCCAACGTTCATTATTAAACTGTTGTAATACTGCAGCTGTAGCTGTGCCCGAAGCATCCGTGGTGATACTAAGAGGACAATTGTCTAACGGATGATGTAAAAGCGTAATCTTGGCCAACATATGTTTAATTGACGTGAACGCTAAAATCGCATTCGTCCGGCCAAAAAAAATTTGCTTCGGTCTTGGGCTTACGAGATAATATATATAGCCAAATGACCGTGACTCGGTGCAAGTGTATCAGCTAATTTTGGAATAAATCGGTGGTAATAATTCTAAGGATTTCATGTTCGTTTATGGGGCCACCGACCATAAAGTCCACAAGGCTTAATTTCATATTAGTAGAACTATTTATTGTCAAGGGCAAGTTCCCGTCATACGACCTTTGTAATAAAATATTGGTAGCCTACATCATCAAAATTCAGAAATTATAATTTAATTTAATATAATTTAAAGTTCAAATCGTTGCTCGCATAAATTGTCCCCTCCCCCCTTCCAACCAGCTTTGCTATTCTCATTGCACCTCGCGAATAGTTTGTAACCATCCAAGCCTTATTCGTCGATTTCATCATCAAAAACACAGATTTCAGAAAGACCACTCAACATAGGTTTCACATTCAATGATTCTTAATACGCAAGCAGCCTTTTTATTACGACTATAAGTTGTTACGCTAACTCATTCAGCATTTTTTCTTTCTTATTTTAATTCCGTTAGTTGGGCTATAACACTTCCGGTTACATCAGCAACTTTCAGTCCTGATGAGGGACTAAATTAAACGGCTTCGTTCTCTTTAGCCATCTTGTATCTGCACTGCCGACATCGTTGACAATATGTTGAATATCCGTGTTTTCATAGAGTTATAAGCGCGGGATATATTTTTGGCATTTTTGTGTTTTCTTCGTTGACGATTTCCATCTTTAGATCTTTAGGTATGTGATTCGTATAAATAAAATACAAGACTGGTCCCAGAACGCTCTCTTGTGGTACTCCTGCTTCAATTCTTTTGAGTGATGAGAACTCTTCTTCATATTACACTCTGAAATATCTCCCTTTATTGTATGATTTTAATATCTTATAGAAGTACTTAAAGGTCGCGATGTAATTTGTATTCCAGTCCTCGATGCCAGACTCGATCAAAGGGTTGGGCAACATCAAGGAAAACTCCAGAACATACCTTTTTGTTTTCAAGCGTCTTCTCATTCACGTTAGGGACTCTGTATACCTGCTCTATGGTGGAGTGTTTCTCTAAAACCAAACTGGTGAGATAGTAACAGGTGTCTTGATTCAATCAGGTTTCATCTTTTTGAGGAGTAATTTTTCGAACAGTTTGGACAATGATGGTAGATATAGGCCTGTAAGACGTTAGGTGGCTTATAGAACTTGGGTATCATAATAACTTCTGCTATTTTCCACTGCTGATGAACATATTTCATTATAAATGCTGCGTTAAATATGTGAAGTAGCTTCTTAAGGAATTTTTCTGGCAGTTGCCAGAAAAAATTTTTAATAAATTTTCCTGTAATAAGATCGTATCTAGGAGCTTTTTTTGCATTTAGGTTATGTTTGATTTCCTTTTTGTGTTCTTTCATTTTAACTGGTCGTATGTCTAACTCGACTTCTTTTTGCATGAGAAAGGATATTTTCATCTGCTGTTTGTCTAGTCAAAGGGTTAAACGTTTCTTCCAGATTGTTGTGATTTTTGCATGAGAAAGGATATTTTCATCTGCTGTTTGTCTAGTCAAAGGGTTAAACGTTTCTTCCAGATTGTTGTGATAACATTTACCATCGTCGGTGTTTTTGATTCGAGGTAAAACAGAAAATTGGTAAGTATATTACAACCTACTAACACTCAGGCAACGGCTATAACCATTTCTTGAAGTTTACTCTGTATGGCAAAACAAGGGGGAGTGACCGAAACAGAGCGATTTCGATTGTTCAGTAGGCACTCTAGCTTCAATTCTGTTTATAGTCTAATTCTACAACTAACCCCGCACCAAAATTGGTGTTCTCCTTCAAAGTCACCCGCATTTCGGGCAGTTCGTGTAACTGCCAGGTTGTATGTGAAAAAGTCACACGCATATACAACAAGATGTTCAACAAAAAGATCATCTTTTTTTTTCTTTTTTTTTTTGCTTAATCTGGGGCTTTTGCCCGAAGTACCATCTGCTTTTTTGATTGATGGCATCTGCTCTTTTGGTCTTTTCACTCATTTTGTAGCTTTCCATAAAAATCACTTTCTTTGTGGCCAGAGAGACTTATTAAATATTTGTTGCCGCATTGGTTTCTTGTATTAACTTCTACAGCATGTTTTTGAGCTGATTGAAAACAGTTTTGCTCTCTGGTGCTTGATTCCCACTTTTCTTTGATCAGATTTCTTATTTCCTGTGTATAGGTTTCATTCTTGTGAGGTTTATTTTTGACAGAAGGAGTGCTTTACCATGCTGCAATCTGAATATTGTTTATGAGCTTACTTACTTCTCTTTCAAGTTGTGTTTGGTTTTTGATTGGGACAAATCTGGTTAATTTTTCCTTGATGCCCTTCTTGCTGTTAAAGATTAACTTGTCTTTTAGAGAGGCGATTGACAATAGCATTTAGGGTATTTTGCATTGTCGTCATAGCATGATGAATTCCAACATTTTGATCTGAAGGCCCAGGTCGTCCTTGTCTTGCTGCTTGTGAGTATGAGAATCCCTATCACAAATTTTTAATGAACTAGCCATAAAAAATAGCAATAAGATATAAGGCAACAACAAATGGCGTAGTTAAAATATTAGCACAATAAAATAAAGAAATTGAATGTGTAATTCCACCTTTACTTGCCGTAATAAAATATAACAATTTTTAATATTATCATGCATAGCCACAATATAAAAATCAACGTTATTACAGACGAAAGTTTACCCTTTGAGAAGATCTTTCACAGACCATATTTTAAGTAATTTAAGTATATTTTAGTATTTTATGTTGTAAGTTGTATATTTTACGGTTGAACGTTAATTTTTTGGAGACGATTGCGATTTTTTAATTTTAATCAGTTCCATGTATCAGATAACAACATTGACCACTTCGTTTAAAAAGGGCTACAATTTTTTACTAGAAGATAATATCTCAGAGATATTTAGTAATAAAGTGAAAAGTAATAACAAATATAAATTTTTTTTAAAAGTTTTTATAAACATACAAATGGAAAAATCAGGTAAAAATTCCAACATTTCCGCACTGCCGCTAAACAATTTCATATATTAATACACTTTAAAGCACAATTTTATAATGTCGGTTTTATAACAATTAGAGTACCCTCAAAAAATTTGAAATTCGCAACAGAATTTATTTGTCGAATTGTTATCGTATCTCTCAGCAGTTTACCCTACAATTTCGTTTGTAGTACAATTTAGCACGTGACAGTTTCACTGCAATAATATTATTTTATAGAGCAAAATTTATTAAATATGTCGCATAAAAGAACAAGTTCAAGATTAACCAACAACCCTTGTTTACAAATTATACATTTTTTTTGTGTTTTATGTTATATGTACATACTATATATATAAATTGAAGTTACCCGCACCCTCACTCGGATATAACAACAAAAAAATAAAGATTTCATTATCACACGGGGTAAAATAAAAATATGTATATAAAAAATAGAACTTTTTTCTTTAGTTCGTTTTTATTATTATAAGTAAACAAGGAATAAAGTTGATATCACATAAAAAGAAACCATTAACGTTAAGAGATATGAATTATAAGATTATAATAATCATAATGTAATTTCAAAATAAAAAAAAAATTTGCTTTGTTAAACTATTAACGAATTAAAAGCATTTTAAGCACTCCATATCTCGAACTTTTTAATTTACAAACTTTTCACCAGTTTTACGATATAATGAATTTTGAAGTAATTATTGATATTAAAACGAAATATATCGAATAAATAGATTTAGTTCCCGAATTATCGGTTGTATTAGTGGTGGCTAAGGTTGTTGTGTCGATTTGGGCGAATGTAACAGCGGTATCGGATTTCGTTGTATTTGTTGTTGCTATTGTTGAATTATTTAGCATCGTGCTATTTGCTGTAGTAGATTCCATAGTCTCATTCCCAACAGTTGTTGAATTTAGAGCACTATTCTCTGTAGTATTATTTGGCATATGTGTTGATTGACTTATTGTCACAATTTCAGTTGTTGTCGTTATATTTGCCATTGTCGAATTAATAGCTGTTGGAGTAGAACTAATCTCTGTCGTATCTCCTGCGTTGGGTGTCAAATCGGTCACATTACTTGTATTACTATCATTATTAAAATTTCCAACACTATCATTTGTGGTATTAGTTAATCCATTCGTACTAAAAAAAAAATTAAATAGCAATTTCACAAGTTATATAAAAGAACTATCACAATACTATTAAATTGAATAATAAATTTACCTAACAATATAATAAAAACTATAAATTGCAACTAGAAGATTTAATTTAAAATTCATTTTAAAATATATTTTATTTCGTTTTATTCTTAAAAATTAACAACTGAACAATCTGATGATATGAAATCAACTGAATACAATTTATCACTTGTAAATGCTAAAAAAAGAAAAAAAAATTCTATTAAATTTAATTAAATTAAATCTTTTTTAATTTGTTATTTGATTAAGCAATTTGTCACCTTCGCGTTTTATTAGTAAAAATGAAAAAAAAAGTTACGAAAATAATCTTGATAATAACCCGATTTTGCGTTCATATTTAGTATATCGGTACGATAATATAATACGTCTTAAGTTATGAATCATCGGTTTATTTGATAACGGTGCATTTATCTCGTCGCATGAAAATGAGATTATATGGATCTACAATTTACTATTTAGCTGGATTCGCGATCAATACATTTCATTCAAGGTTAACTTTTTAAAAAAAATTAATATAACACACAGCCAGGAAATATTTTTTTAATATATAACACATTTGTGCTCTTGACTATAATCTATATATATATATATATATATATATTCAACAATAGTTTTCTAACGTCTATTCATAATGAACAATATTGTTCGACATGCGATCACAATGGCAGTTAAATCGTTAAATTATTTGTGAAAAAATTACAACAATTATAAAAGGAAAATTTTTTTTTTTTTTAATTCGTTTTTATTCCAACAACAAGTAAAACTATTCTCATTGCACAATTGAATAGTTGACCTATTTTACTAGTATTCCTTTTTTGTATGATATTTTTTATATTCTAAAGGAACAAGAGATTCCAACCATTTTTTTTTGTTTGTAAGAAAAGAGATTATGTTTTTGTTTCGTACCTCGTCGAAATATTTAAGAATAAAACTATTAATTTAATACGTGATAGTTGAAATTAATAAAAGATTTATAATATAGTGATAGGGAATACTTTTTTTTTATAAAATCAATATAAATGCGGCATTTAGTCATACCTATCTAGTAAAAGTAAAATCAATCGTAATAATTAGAATATTATAATTAAAAAAAAAAAGTTAGGGAGAATTGATGAACCAAATTTCGTGCAATTTGTATATTTCTGGTGATTTAATTTATTTAGTAAATATTTATATTAACAAAATAAATAAATTTAAATCAAAATATAAATAAGATTAAATTTTATGATTTTCAAATTTACTTTTTGGTACAATTAACACTTTTGGGAAAAAATAGACTGATAAATTCCCCTTTTTTCTTCGTATAACTTTGATGTGTTCATCACATTACATACAATTTAGAACACTTATCATTAGTAGAGCACGTCATTATAATTTTTATAATCTTATACATTATCTACTTATATGTACTACACTATTGTAATAAAACAATTTTAATTGGGTTCAATATTATTAATGATCTGAAAATATGTATTTTTTTTTTTTGGCAGATTATATTGTTGAAAAGTCGCCTAACTATACTATAATATACACGTATATATGTATTCAAAAATCGTAAATATCAATTGAATTGAAAAACTAATTGATTAACACATTTTCTCGTGAACTTGATTACTAAAAATAAAAATAAAAATATAAAATTTATTTCGATTTTTGTTTTAATTAGAATGTTTATTTATTTATTTAAATAGTTCATCTGTTGTCGGACATCGTATTTTGGAAACATTTTTAGTGATTTATAAAAATAAATAGACCAGATTGAATTCAAAAATCGATATGCCGATCAATATTTTGCACAATATGTTTTATTTTACTAGATAGCTTTAATGTGTAAACATTCATAACTAGTAAATTAATAATCCTTGAAGGTGTCTACTTTAGGTGTTAATAAATTGATTAATCGGTTTTGTATTTAGATAATATTTTAATATGATTGCATTAATTTGGCATAAATTTTGAAAATGTTTGTATAATGCATATTATAACGAACGTTGTGACGATTTTGATTTCTTCGCAGTCTATTGGGGCTATATCTTCCATGATTTACTAATTTCTTGCGCTTCTGCTAGCACAGTTCTTCCCCAAGTCATTTCTGGACTTCCAACTTTCCTAGGACCAATTTTTATTTTGGTCTCATTGTTCAAAAGCATTTCAGTATTCGTCGATTGCATTTAGTTACAAGCACCTGCAAGTATGATCTTTTCCGTATATTTCTATGTCTCCTATCTATCCAGTAGGACCGATTTTACACACGAGTTGAACATTCGTATTTTGGCCTTCGGCTTTGTTTATGCGTTTATTTAAGTCTTCCTCAAAATCTTCATACAAATTTGTTGATGACGTGTTTTCGAAATATTCTAGCCATCTCTGCAAAAACGATCGCGAGATAACTCTTCTTCTTGGTGTTGTGTTTACATTTTAGTGCATTCAGTAGGAAGGTCACAAAACCAGTGGCTCTGCTTATCAATGAGACCAAAATTTTGAACTCCGTGGATTCTTCGGCCAACGGTATTAAGAGTTACTCCTTTCCACCGGCTTATTCATCACAGAGGGCTGGCTATGTATATCCGCAACGATATATCTTTTCCATCCTAGTTTTTTAGGCCAAATAACGAATAAAGATTTCAGCTTTATAAAAATGCGGACTAGGGAGGAATGAGCATGTTCTTTAGAGTTCGAATGGTACCCTTGTTTTGTTTTAGTAATACTAAAATATGCCATTCTAGTTTCGACTGTCATCCTAACGAGAATGGAACAGTTCATTCCTTTCAGTCTCTCTAAGCCAAAAAAAATCAGGCAATCCATGGCATAATCACGAAACCGTGAAGCTTAACAGGGTTGCCAAAAAAATGTTCGAGAAGGGTTGCGGCTGGTCCTAAAGCAGGGCTTTAGCAATCGGATCTTTTGTTTCCTTATTCGCAAAGTAGAGGAAATCTTCCTGAATAGTAGGAAATCAGCAATACCACCTTTGAAAGATATTTCCCTTCTGCCCAAGAAAAAGCTAATCTATCCGCCCGAAAATTTGCTGCAACTAGAGTTGACGTTGAAGTCCTTGCAAATATTAACACAAACAACCCAGCCGCTCAGGTGGTATTCTCCCAATTGTTCTCAAATATTGATCCACCGATCTACGTCTTCTGGCATTTTCGCCTCCATCTGGAAAACTGATAACATACATCCTGTGCCAAAAACAGGCAGTAAATCGAACCCTTCAAATTATTATCCGCTAATCGCTATAGTGTCGGTGCTTTCCAAACTACTTGAGACCATAATCAATTCTCAACTGATGAAATATTTGGAAGATAACCATCTAATTTCCGATCGTCAGTATCATTTTCGTGGAGAGCGTTCAGCAGGTGACTTAATTATTGCTGTCACTGAACAATGGAACAGAAGCATTTACCAATCTGGTGAATCACAAGCCACTGCACTCGATATCGTAAAATCCAAGTGGTGCTGGATGGCGTGACTTCCGTTCCACATTTTTAAACGCTGGTGATCCTCAGGGATCCCTCCTTTCTTCGACCCTTCTTGTAATTTTCATCAATGATCTTCTAACAGCAACTTTGAATCCAATATACTCCTACGCCGATGACAGGTAACTTTCCACCTCTTACTGTTCCGTCTTCTTCTTCGCGAAACGATGTTCTTGCAGAAAGAATGGCTATGAAGGATCGCCTTACGCGAGATCTCTGGCCAAACTGAAGACTATTCGCCATCTTTTCTGACTGGTGAATTCAGTTTGGCTACATCTGATACATTTGAGATTCTCGGCTTAACTATATCAAAGAGAATATCTTGGTCTGAACAAATAAACATAGCAGCAATTGGTGCAACCAAATGCCTTGGATTTTTACGATGTAAGTTTTACTTTAATCCATATGAAACACTTACAATATACAAGACCAACATAAGACCCAGGTTGGATTATAATTCTCATATTTGGGCGTGTTGTACAAGTACTTTCATGGACATTGTTCACCGGAACTTTATGGATTTATGCCTGGTTTGCAAGGGACCTTGCAAACCAGGAAATCAAATTTGCCAGGAATCTGGAAATCAAATTTGCAAGGAACAATAAATTTAAAAACTCATTTTTTGTTAGGAGTACGCGAATGTGGAATGAACTGAACGATTAGACGTCCCTTGGCATATACAATTTACAGAAATACAAAATTAATATCAAAAGCAAACAACTAGAAGACCTAAAACCTTTATTCCTTTTATTCCTCGCTTACATTATTTCCTCCTAATCCTTCCTTCACCTTTTGCAGTAGTGCTATGTGTTTAAAACCGCCAACATGGATAAAATGAAATTTCCAAGAACTGTCTTAAAAACAACTTCACATAACCGGGTTGTAGAATTAATCACCTGTGCAAACTATGTCGAGGTCATCATTTTCTATGTTACACAATTCAAAGAATTACGAAATGGAACACCCTAAAACCAAAAAAGGAGTTCCATCAGATGATGTCAATATCTACGTGCAATCATTGACCTTTGCTCACAAACAAACTTTATCACCACAAGTGCAGCTAGTGGCCTAAAATTAAAAACAAGCCTTACAAACATGAAATTTTCTGGAATTTGCACAAACAAGAAACAATTACAAAACTCGGCACATCGTAAAATTACCATTTCACCAAACTAGTAAAGATATGAGGCTAGATTGTTCCAAAAAATGGCAACAGCGAGATTTTTACAGCTAGAAATACCTTGCAGTAAGAACAGTAAAACAACTGGCAGACGACGAAAAAGAATCATTCCAAATGACCTATAAAATAGTGAAGAATTTTTTTTCAACTAACAGAACTGCTCAGTAGAGGTGGTTTCAATTTACGAAATGGCCTAGTAATCACAAAGACTTACTAAACAACGTAGCAGAAACAAAGAGTACGGATTCGTATAAAATTGAAATTGATCATAGTAATAAAGCTTTGGGACTCCAGTGCAGGCTATACCTTGAACGGTTAAATTGTTCGACCTAATAAGATAGCTAGAACCAATTATTGTAATCCTAAAATTTTTTTTACAAAAACTCTGGCTGTCGGGGCTTAATTGGGATCAGCCAGTTACTAAAGAGCTGGCCTAGGAATGGCTAGCATATACAAACAGACTTCTCTTACTTAATAAGCTGAAGATTCCTTGATTAATAAGTTTCACGAATAAATAAGAAATGAAGTTCATGGTTTCAGCGTCGCATCAGCACAAGCGTATGCCACGAACTTTATTGGAGCCAACACCAACCTAAAGGCCGATGTCAAAAACGTTGTTGATGATTAAATGGATAGGGGGAAGGAATAACTTTCAACCACCTGCTAGGACCCACCTGATGGACTATGGGAAACAAGCGTGGAGTCAGTTAAGACACATCTAAAAAAGATCGTAGGGAATAGTACACTTACCTACGAAAAATAAACAACAGTCCTAAATCAAATAGAAGCCGAGTTAAATTCAAGACCTCTTTGTCCATATTCAATGAATTTGATAGATTGGTCAATAACAACGATACCCGAAAGAAATCTTGAGAATACGAAGATCCACAGACTAACTAAATGGCAAATTTTAGAAAAACTCAAACAAGGCTTCTGGAGGAAAGGGAGTAACGAGTAACCTTCACCGGTTACAACAAAGACCGAAATGGCTACAGTCATTAAAGTTAGATAAAATGGGCCAAGAAGTCTGATTAATGAAGAATAGAGAATTATAACATTCAATAATATACATCATATTGGCAAGAGCTAGACCATCTCGGGAACTGCAATCGCCAACAAAACGAGCTATGTGCAAATGAAATACTAACCTCACTTTTAAATAATCACTCATACAGAATCATACTTCATCAGAAACAAATGCAGAAAGAATGCTTTCATTTAAGATGAGGCTCAAAGGAGAAGCTTAACTCTCAGTACTTAATTAGAATATGGGGAAAGTTAGCATGACCAGTGCCTAAATTAAGACCAGGTTAAAATAAACTCAGGATTGGGACTCCTTTAAGGAGCACCTTAAAAAGTATAAAAAGGAATTAAGGAAGGCGCAAAGGAGGTCTTGGAGACTATTCTGTGATAAAAATTCTGTGTTTCGGAGACCTCGCGCCTCAGAAAAATCATATCTACGAGCCCAACGAGCCCTAGTTACTTAATTAAACCAGATGGGCTGTGGACAACGTCTAGTGAGGAATCATTGGCGCTCCTGTTGGAAACTCATTTCCCAGATAGTGTGGATGTGTCAACGGAGCTTGGTAGGAATAGCTAAAAATTATCGTCGGGGTGTCCGGAGGAAATCGTTTCCAAAAACTGGATCCTAAGGGCACTAAACGGCTTTAGACCCTATAAATCGGCAGGCCCGGATGGTATCATTCCAGTTGAATTGCAAATACACTCGTCGAGCATTATCCCATGGCTGGAGGTGATCTTCATGGGGTGTTTAAAGCTGAATTATATTCCTAGGAAATGGACGGAGGTTAGGGTGATTTTTATCCCGGAACGGGGAAGAATTCACAGGCCTACCCAAAGGACCTAAGACCTATAACTCTATCATCCTTTCTGTTGAAAACATTGGAAAGACTGATTGACATGTACATACGTGTAAAAATAAAACCCAGTAATTGGGCGACTTCTCAGCATGCGTACTGGAAAGGGAGATCTGTGAACACGGCTCTGCATTCCCTGTGCGAACAATTGAGAAATCAATCCACTCGGAAGACTACTGTATGGTAGCCTCCCTCGATATAGAGGGCGCCTTTAACAATGTCAGGTCGGAGGCAGTTCTGGAAGGACTGTTTTTCTTAAATGTGGACTACCCCTTAAGGAGGTTGATAAATCAGATGCTAGAATGCAGGATTGTTAACGCGGGGATAGGGGAATTCACCATTAGGAGGCGAGTAGTTAGAGAAACTCCGCAAGGTGGTGTCCTATCACCTCTTCTCTGGAACATAGTAATCAATGGAATACTTTTGGAACTGGAGAGGGAGGGAATAGGGGTGATAGCGTATGCAGATGACGTAGCGATCGTGATTTTGGGTAGGTACCTAAGCACGATTAGGGAAGTCATGCAACACGCGCTCTTAATCATTACAAAGTGGGATAGCAAATGTAAGCTGGGTATAAATCCATCCAAAACAGAGCTTGTACTCTTCACCAAGAAATATAAAATTCCGCTAGTCACTCCCCGTACCTTAAAAGGCACGGCACCGGTCTTTACTAATAAGGCAAGATTTCTGGGCATAATTTTGGACAGTAGGCCAAATTGGAAGCCCAATATTTTAGAGAGAGAAAAGAAGTCTACCATGGCTCTGTACTCAAGTAGGAACGCCGTCGGTAGGAGATGGGGTCTAAAACGAGAGCTGGTACACTGGCTCTTCACCGCTGTAGTTAGACCGATTCTGATGTATGGGGTGAGTGTGTGTGGTGGCCAGCACTAGACAAGAAAACTTATAAAAATATGATAGAGAAGGTAAAAAGAACGGCCTGCTTGCTTATAAGCGAGGCACTGAGAACAACCCCTACACGTGCTCCGGAGGCTATACTCTACTTTCTTCCTGTCGACATCTTTAGTAAGCAGAGAGCGGCAACTACGGCTGCCCGATTCCCTGCCGTGTTTGAGTGGAAATGTCTACAGACGGGCCACTCGACGATTGGCAGTTCGCTAAAGAAGGACTTGGCGAATAGTGACTCCACAATATCGATTGTATGCGTTGAAAAAGGCTTCCGGACATTTATCCGCTCAATGGAATCCTGGCAGAACAGGTCAACAGCGGAAACTGGAAGTATACAATTATACACTGACGGCTCCAGACTAGACGGCAAAGTCGGAGCTGGAGTCTATTGTGACAAATTAAATGTGAATATATCCGTTCGTCTTCCTGATCACTGCAGTGTGTACCAGGCAAAGGTGGTAGCGATTGAGTTTCTCTGACGTCCGCGGTGGCATTGAAATGCCACTCATCTCTTAACGAGATGAATAAGCATCTCAATTTCCCAATAGTCTGGGTCCCCGTTCACTCGGACGTTCTGGGAAACTGTAAGGCTGACGCACTGGCAAGGAAAGGTACAACTCTCGAATTGAAACCGGAAAGGGCAAATCTGGGGAGGCCTTTAGCATTGCTTTTTATGGCGCTTAGAAAGGAGGCGATAGCCTCGGCACAGAAAAGGTGGAATAACACCATAACATGCAATGTAGTGCGGCAAGTCTGGTCGAAACTGGACTTGAAGCGCTTCAAAACACTACTATCCCTACGGAGACCTGACTTAAGTATAGTCGTGGAGGTGCTCACAGGACACTGCCTCATTGGACAGCATGCGAGGAGGCTTGTGTCAATGGCAAATGACTTCTGTAGAAGCTGTATGGATGAGGAGGAGGAGGAAGAGACTGTGAGCCACTTCCTCTGCTCATGTCCGGCGCTAGCTTACAGAAGGTACAAATATCTGGGCAAGTATTGTTTCGACGGCTTTATGGATCTTGAGAACTGCAATTTGCAAGATATCTTACGCTACATAAGTAGCTCTGAATGGTTCCAATGAAGGTGAAAGGGGAGTAGGATCCTTTGGTATGGACCGTCACCGGTCTAACTGCGCGTTAGCAGCCACTCTAACCTAACCTAAAATAAACTATCATAAACTTCTTTATGCTGTAAAAATAAAAAAATTGAAATTTATTTTTAAAATAAGAAACTAGAGTTAAGATATTTGATGTAGCAGTTGGCGAAGAAGGTTCATAAACAGAAAGAAAATAATCGGGAAAAAGAATGCAGATATCAAAAAAAAACCCTGAAATATCATAGGACAATTCAGCAAATTTATTTTTACCATCTATGATATTTAAGAATCGTTTTGGAAATGCTGTTGATTTTTTTCAGGCTAACAACAAACCTAGAATACAAATTCGCACCGTGAAGTCTATCTAGAAAATTAAATTTTATACGGCGTTTTTCGAGACGCAATAATTCTTTGTTGTACCATGGTATCGTGGTAAAACCCGGGTAAAACCTTTTTCACAAAAAATAGTTATCATAATTAGAAAATGCTCGAACATCTGGTAATGTTATCACACGATGAAACCTAGGAGTACAATACATCGGTTGAAAAAACTGAAAATTTTCTTTGAAAAAATTTTTTTTTTTAATTTTTCTTGAGTGTTACAAATTTCATTTATCTGTGATATAGCGATTTCATTTTGAATCAAGGTCTTAACATTTATCAACACACCTCTCTGATCTTTTCTTTCGAACACATAACCGAAACGAAAAATTTTTTTCAGAAGCCATGTCTCACAGATCTATTATTATATATCAATGATTAGTCCAGAAATCCGTCGTTAGCTTTACGATTTATCCGTCGTTAGCTTTACGACGAATACTGGAGGCTTTATAGTAATAAATGACAGTGATAGCAATTGAAACGAAATTTTTGGGCAGGAATTTCCCCAACTTTGTATGAAACCGATAAATTTAAATTTTGGAAAGGGTTTAATACTGACACCATTGGGCCATGTTTCTACATTTAGAGCCCTTTACACGTTGGGCATTTATACCTAGTTTAAAGCAAATCATGATCTTGAAGAGTTTTTGTTTTAGGTTTGAGTATATACCTAATATATCCAAGCATTTATTCGCGAAAGCCAACATACCGTCTTTAGTAGTTGAAGGACTAAATCTGGACAAATGAAGCCAACATATAGCAGCAACTTTAAATTACTATAAATATTATGGCTATAATACTACGTGAATATGTCATTCTTTGTGAAACTTTTTCTTTAAATTCTTTTCTTTTAAAAAAAAATCAACAGCATTACTTGCCAGAGTTGACCTTTACTGAGATCTTTTTACAAGATCTTTCAGATCGTACTTTTTTACAATTGGTGATCGTTGTAGGTGGTCAGCCCAACGAACGATTTTACACACAATTGGTCATCAACTTCACGATCGCGGTTTGTTTACACCTTAACTATCACTTTACGACCGGTGACGTCCACACAACTAAATATTAGGAAATATATGTTTTATCAGCACACTTGAAATGACTACGTGTTTTGTACGCGACAAGTATTATTTAAATGATACTATCGATTTTAGTATGTAAATACGAAACGACTTATCTGGAATATCATAGAGCATATTAACCTTCACAAATTCTAACATAATTTACTTAATCTTAGTATTAGTATAATTTTATGATTTTTAAGTTATTAAATTTCTCTAAACTCGTTTCCATTTCATTAAACTTGCCGAATAAAAATAACAAATTTTCTGATAATCATCAAATCACATATACAAATATTTTCATGTTTATGTTTTAATTTTTTATTTTTTTTATTTTACAGATTTTCGTATAAACAAATATTGTGCCGAACGATTAATTATTGGTAATGAAATTGAATTAAACGAAAATGAATTTAATCAAAATGCACGCTACATTTTAAAAGATAAAATCTATACGAAACCACTTGGTGAACCAGTGGCCGAGGCTCGAATTCAACATGATCAACAATTTCATCAGTTTACAAATGTTAAAATTATAAAAACAGCGCCCGAAGATAGTACGATAAAAGAGGAATGGGTTAAGCCTAATGTAGAAAATGAAAAATTATTGAGTGAAAATGAAAATCGACGAAGACAAAGGATATATTCACAGGTAAATTAATATAAGGGTTTAAAATATAAATTTATGGTAATTTCCATATTTTATTACGTTTAATAAATGAAATATTTTCACAATAGGTTATATTCAATCGTCTTGAATTTCAATCATTTATTTCGTATCACCTATAATGAAAGGGGTCTCCCTACTGTTTGTTTTATTTGCAAAACACGCAATTTATTTTTAGTTCGCATTTAATCAAAACTAACATCTAATATTTTACGATTATAAACCTTTGTGAATTTATTGTTACATGATTTGAACATTAAAGACCTAACTATATAAAGTACAAATTTCGATAGAAAATTTTTACACACTTGTTTGACTCATTAAGTCGAACAAGTGTGGCCCCTATATCGTTTAGGGATGGATACTCATCAATCTTTGCATATCGTAGAAGCATCCTACGCATCCGTAAAAAATGAATTGTTTACTTTAAAATAGCAACAAAAGAAAACATGAACATCGCTGTGGAAAATGAAAGAGTATCGTTTACAACTCGTTACTTTTTAAGAAACTAGATGCACAAAAAGGAAGAGCCATGTGGCCCAAGGCTATACATTTTGGAGATGATCTCGATAATTTTGATGTTGGTTTCCTTATTGAGCTTAGGTAAAATAATTAATTGGGATTTCAAAGCAGTTGATAATCTAATGTTGAAGCTGCTTTTATTCAAGCGACTAGCCAACCTGTCAATCATTTGTATTTTATTTGTGCCCAAGAATGTTAGTCAGCTTAAAGGATTAAGTCACGACGCCAGCATAGTGATTTAATAATAATAAAACGTTGCTGGCTCCTTCCAAATCAACAGTCAGGCTCCATCTGATTTATTGTGTTTCTACTATTTAATTCACTTCAAAAAGTTTTACACTTGTATTTTATTTATTTATTTATTTCACTCTTTAAAGTTCACACTATAAATATTAGTTCTACCAATTCTTTAACAAAAAAATTATCACTTTAAGTTTTTAATTACACGACCGTGTCGTTAAGTTTTTTTTCGCTTTCTGCCTTTCGCACCGTTATAAAAAAGAAAGAGTAACATCATCTTCTATGAAAATACCAAATAACTTATATTACTATAAGGGAAATCGCGTCGATTTTATGTGCCAACATGATATTAGTTGGGATAAAAATAGTAGATGGCACTAGAGTAGTTGAACGAAATGTTTACATTTTTTTATCTACAGTTTTTTATATTGAACGAATTATTAACGAAACAAAAATTTTAAATCTAAAAAAAAAATTTTAAATTTTATAATCGGGATTGGAGTACATGGGCTTATATTTATATACAATAATAAATAAATAAAACCAAATTTTATTTTTTTTTAATTATTTCATTTCATTAAAATGAATTAACTTCGTTAATTTTTTTCTTACACCAATTTTTTTTAAATTCTCTTGTTTTGCAAAATGAAAAAATCTTATTTTATAATATATATTTATGATAGTTTTAATTAACACGTAAAAATGATTTTCTATATCATTAATATTAAATCTAGAGTATAAGTGATTGCTATTATCTATAAAAATTAAATCGATTAAACTAATATTTTGTATTGATCGTAAAACTAACTTACTATATTCTAATTTTACATTAATATTAACACTACTTTTAAAAATTTTCTCACATTCGACTAAAATTTTGTATGTATTTAATGATGGGGTCATTAATTTACCCCATTTTTTTAAATTAAATAAACCTAGATTTAGCTCCAACCGTGCACTTTTATTTAAAATTTGGAGACATTCCTTACATTTTAAAAATTTAGGCAATTGTTTGGCTTCAATATACCCAGCTAAATACGTTATTATATCACACGAGTATTCATCCAGCTCGACTTCAATTAAATCTAATACAACATCATCATTTAAATTTAATTGATTTGTCTTTCGGCTGGATGAAATAGTTAATATTTCTGGCAAGGAAACATTACCCGTACCTTGCGCTTTTATAGATTTATTAACAACTAGCCGTTTATAGGATGCTATAAATTGTTTGCATGTTGGATTGTCGTTTCGGCCAGTTCGATAACGAATCAACCCAAAAAACAACTCTAAGTGATCCTGGCTAAACTTATATGTTAAC
This sequence comes from Tipula confusa, assembly GCA_963556175.1. Lineage (NCBI taxonomy): Eukaryota > Metazoa > Arthropoda > Insecta > Diptera > Tipulidae > Tipula > Tipula confusa. The sequence goes on from OY744475.1 coordinate 91,908,955, forward strand.
AAATAATCTAATTTATCATTTACAATTAATTCATTGTACATAATTTTTAGACTTTCGGAATTTATTAAAAAACCTAAAAATCCTGTATTGAAATTACTTTGTATTACATTTAATTTTTGATGATATTTGTTAACATATTTTAATTCAAAAAAATTGGTTGACGTGCCATCTATTGTTCTCGTTAAAAACGTTTGGTATGCCATCTAGAATTTTTATCCGAAACAAAATTGAACGAAATCATGTTGTCGTTAGCATTTACTATGGAAATGTTCACGATTTCCCTTATAGTAATATAAGTTATTTGGAAAATACGCGATGAATGCAAAACGGCATTCATCGGAATGTACCTGTCCTATTTTGCCATATATACATAGAGATATGTATATAGATATGTATCCGTCGCACACACTCACATTGCTTACATAATAAATGCTTTGCTGAGTGGAAATAGCGCCGTATATTGTAAAGTATGGGGAATACTTGGTTTGCGTTCGGGATAAATTAATCACAAGATTGATCTTGGTTTACGTCTGAGGTGAAATATGTCTCGACTATATTTCGGAGTTTATAATTTGTTGTGGTTAACCAATTTATATTGAAATCGGATTAACCCCAACATCACCCCTCTCTCAATGGAAACCCCATCGTTCTGACTGTGTCCTAGGCCTTTTATGCATTGAAATGAACAGTTTTTGGTCTATAACTGCCGGTGAGACGTTCTGCTGAACAAAGGATTCCGAACGTTGGTTTTAGTCTATCAATCGAGATAGTATAGGCTTTCATACGGGGGCTGCAAACCAGTACGAACTTTGTCGATTCGCACGAACACATAGTCGCAATTTTCGAGCGATTTTGGTACGAAAATATCGCTTTGTGTTGTTCGTGGCGGTGTTGGAATTAGATTGTGCATGGTGGTTCGGAGTTGGTCAATTACCTTGCGTGGGCAATGTAGGAAGAGGATTTTCAACAAAGAACTCACCAGGAAGTTTGATGGCTTGTCCGTAAACAAGTTCCGCTGGTGAGCACTTTAGATCTTCTTTTACCGTCGCTCGGATTCCGAGGAGAATAATTGGAACTTCGGAGCTCCAATGTGTGGAGTTGCCCCTGGCCATTATCGCGGCTTTGAGCTGGCGGTGGAAACGTTCCACCATACCATTAGCTTGAGGATGGTATGCAGTGGTGCAGATTCGGTGTGAACCCAAAAGCTTTTACAGGTAGATCTCGGACTGAAACGAAAATTCACACACGCTTTCATCATAGCTGACGTGAATCGTCCGATTATTGACGCCGATTTCTTGAGCAAATTCGGACTCTTAGTCGATCTAAGAGGCAGAAGGCTAGTGGATCCAGCTACTAAGCTGTCCATCAATGCCATGTTGGTAAAGGCCGATACGCCTACACCAATCTATTATACCATCGATAATGGTTATGGGACAATACTCAAAAAGTTCTCATCACTAACTGCAGAGCCGAACTATAATTTGCCAGTTAAGCACAACGTGGTCCATCACATCGTCACATCTGGCCACTTACCAGTAACGAGACCACGAAGATTAGATCCAGTGCGACACAAAGCTGCGTTCAACGAATTCCAGCACATGATGGAATTGGGAATTTGCAGACCATCTGCATCTTTCGTCTCAAGCCCATTACATATGGTGAGAAAAAAAGATCTTGACTGGAGACCATGTGGCGATTATCGCGAGTTAAACACGGTAACTACATCGGACCGTTATCCAATCCCACATATACAAAACTTCTCCATGCACTTGTAAGGAAAGAACATATTCTCCAAGATTGACCTCGTCAGAGCGTATCATCTAATTCCCGTAGCACCTGAAGACGTGCATAAGACGGCACTTACAACACCATTTGGACTCTTCGAATTTACTCGAATGCCATTTGGCCTACGGAACGCCGCTCAAACGTTTCAGCGATTCATAAACGAAGTAGTCCGTGACCTTGATTTCATATTCGTCTACATTGACGACATTCTTGTGGCTTCACAAAATGAGAAAGAGCATAAACTCCACCTGGAACAACTTTTCCAGCGACTATCTGAATTTGACGTGCACATTAAGAGTTCCAAGATTGTTGTTCGTTTTATTCTTGTGAAAGCGAAACCCGTTTACCACGGTTCAATATTCCTTCATTCAATGGTTACTATAGTGATTTTCCGTCATTTCAGTATTTGTTTGAAGCGTCCCATTCACAACAAAAAAAATATTAATAAGGTACATAAGTTACAGTACCTGAATGATCTGCTTAAAAGGGAGGCTTATTCTTTAATAAATCACATAGCAGTAACAGATTCCAATTATGACGAAGCCTAGGATTAGATTACAGCGATATACGACAAACGAAAACACGTGGTCCACTCACTGTTAAATCTGTTTATGGAGCAACCAAACTTACAGTTGTTCAAAGTCGCTCCTTCACTTATCAGACGTATCCGATAGGGTAGTTAGAGGATTAAAGGTACTAAGTGAAAAGGCTGAAGTTCGGGATTCATTGTTAATATATATCTTAATCAATAAATTAGACAGCGATTCCAAGGAAGCATGAGCTCACGAAATCGCGGAGGTAGATTTTCCCACTCTACCATTGTTTCAAGATATGCAACAAGCCCATCCCGAGTTTTATAAACCTGCTCACATAGACATTTTATTAGGAGCACATAAATTCTTTGCTATTTTCAAGGGTTAAAAGAAACAATTTAAATCAACCATTTTACATTAAACAATATTTAGTTGGACTGTATCCGATCAACAAACCGCAATTCGTCAAAACATCATTCGTTCTCTCATGATGTCACGAATTTTCAACGCATACTGTGGAAAGAAAGCCCTAGTCATCAAATTCGTCACTACAAGTTAACGAGAGTAACATTTGGACTTGCGATTTCTTCTTATTTGGCAATACATTCTCTTCAACAAATAGCTCGGGACGATGTAGATAACACAATTTTAAAAAGATGCGAAAATGAGGAAGATGCAATACATCTTAAACAAAAAATGACCAAACTACTGCGTCAAGGTGGGTTTCCATTGAGAAAATGGAAATTCAATATTCCGAGCCTAAGTGATGAACCTTACAGTGCGACTACCTCAAAACTATTCAGCAACAAGTCCTCTACTGTCACTGTATTTGGCCTTTATTGGCCTCAATATGAAGACTTATTTACATTTAAAGTGAACTACGAACAAGATAGTCCAGTTACAAAATGTAAGCTAATATCAGATGCTTCAAGAATAATTGATCCGGTGGGATTTCTGCCTGCATCCATCGTTCTATTAAAAATTTAAACTGATAAACTGACTGAACTTTATGAGAATGAGTACAAACGAATAAGGGGAAAATAGCAGATTCCGCTGTTGTGCTAACATGGCTATCTAGTTACCCAGCCCGGTGGAAAACATTAGTCACAACTATTATTAGACAACATCTATTAGATTTGCATAAATAGTGTTATGGTGTTGCATAAAGTGTTATTAACAAGAAACTTGTTGGTCTAAAATAACAGCGAACATAGAATCTCACGACCACCGAGCGCAACGGGAACCACTCAGAACTGGACGTTTTAAAACTGGATATTTCAAAATAGGATTTGACAAAACGAGATATGGTACAAAACTGGATATTTCAAAATTAGATATTTCAATACGAGATAAGGTACAAAACGAGATATGGTACAAAACTGGATATTTCATAACAGGATATTTCGACATGTGATTTAAACTTAAAATGATTTTTTAGGAAAGTTCTGGAATATGGCCAATTAGGGAGGAACTCGGCGAGTTCTTAACCGATTTTGATGAATTTCGATACGTACGAAGAAAATGGGATTTTAAAATGTTTTGTTGGGAAAGTTCTGGAATATGGCCAGTTAGGAAGGAACTCGGCGAGTTCTTAACCGATTATGATTAAATTCGATATGTAAGATGAAAATCGGATTTTAAAATGATTTGTTGGGAAAGTTCTGGAATAAGGCCAGTAAGGTTCCATACTTGAATATTTCTAAGGATAGAAATAGAATTTTCCTTCACTTAATGTTTTTTTTTTCTTTAATTGTATAATTAAATTTGATTTTAAAACCTTTTTTGGGAAAACCTCTGGAATATGGTCAGAAAGGTTTAATACTTGAATAATTTTAAATGGTTTTTTTATTGCTGCTTTTCTCATCTTATTAAAATAATCATTGACTTCATCGAGTTTACTGTCAGTAAAATTTATCTTCATCTATTTTTTATTCTTCTACTTAATATAACGTTTCTTCACTTTAGAGAATCTATGTGAAAAAAATTAATTAATTTTCATCAACATTTTCATCCTACATATCGAATTTCATCATAATCGGTTAAGAACTCATTCCTTCCTAATTGGCCATATTCCAGAACTTTCCTAAAAATTCATTTTAAGTTTAAATCACATGTCGAAATATCCTGTCTTGAAATATCCAGTTATGTAACATATCTCGTTTTGTACCTTATCTTGTTTTGAAATATCCAGTTTTGAAATATCCTGTTTCATCAAATCCAGTTGTAAAATATCCAGTTTCGACCGGTACCCGAGCGCAACATGCAACAATGATGATTACGAAGTACTAACCCCAGCACACTTTCTGATTGGCATATCCGACGAAGTCCATACCGAACTTATACTGGTATAGAATAATACGGTGATCAAACCAGTAGCAATCATCAACCTAGTTCATAGATTACCCACTTAAGACTTAAGCCTTCACCATTCACGCTATTTCGTCTACAAATTAGCTTGGCGGTTCTCCTGCCAAGGACCGCTTTGTTCTTTCGTGCGATTTTAAAACGTATTTGTGCATCTTGATAGGCTATATTCTGTTGTTAAACAGCATGCAGACACTCCTCATCAAACCAATCATTTTTGAGTTTAATTTTTACCATATACTTAGAGTCGCCTGGACGGCACTGACATCCAAGTTTTCAATAACTCCCATAAAGCGTTCTGAGCTTTGCAGTGACCAACTGATGATCACTCCAAACAAAATACCTTCCCTTAGAAATTAACACATGGTTAATTTAACATTGAGACGTCTTACGACGTGTGTCCTTGTTTCCAAGTGGCTATTATGAGGAAAGTATGTGCTTGCTACAGTGAGATCGTGTGAATTAAAGTATATGAGCGAAGGTTTTTGAGACCCAGATAAAAATGTATTCACTTGTTTACCAAATTATTGATCGATTCATATAATATACTCCCTTCAATAAAGTGTCGTTGCCGCTTAAAATATCAAATTTCCGTTAGTTTATAATATAATGGCAATAATTAAAAATATAATTTATGAATGACGTGTATATTTTTAAACAAAATATTACTATACCCTCTCTTTTAAATAAAATACCAAGTCATTAAATTTCTTAATTTAAACTTATACTGTTAAAAATTAAGTGGATATATCCGTTTCAATAATATTTTTACATTTTATTACAGGATTTTAAAATATTAAAAATACTGCCGAAAGAACAGGATCATTTTAATGCCATCGAACAAATAGGCGATGAATTTTATTTTAAAAAAGATGGATCAAATAATATTGATCAAGAAGATGCAAGTACTAATAATCCAGGTAGAATCGAAAAAACGTCCCAAGAATATTTATTAGAAATTAATAAAGCTGTAACAAACATTCCAAAACTAATGGCCACACCACCGTCAATAAATAAAGATTCTGATATTATTATATTGCCAACGATAATAATTGATAAAATTGATTTGGACCTTTTACCAAAAAGTAATGATAATTATTTAGATAATTTTAATGAGAAATTAACGACGCCTTCTAAAATAAATTCCATTACATTTACGACTCCATCGAACAATAATAATCGTACTGTGACAACACAAAAAAATCCAGATGCAGACGAATTTGCAAATGTATCGAATAAAAATGGTGATACACTATTTACAACGTTATCAACATCGTTAGGTGATATAATCGAGAAGAACTATTATGAAAATGAAATTGATGCTGATAGAGAAGATCAAAATGCCATAAACAATAGAAACGAATTATATAATAGAAATAATAATAATAATAATAATAATAATAGTAATAAAAATAGTATTATTTTTAATGTTAGTGATAATATTAGTACAAATGATGATAACATTATTGAACACTTGGATGAAAATGAAAATTTTTTAGATAATGACAAATCTGTGATAAATCGTAATTATAAATATGAAAAAAATGTTAATAATTATGATAATGATGATGATGATGATGACGTAGATGATGATATTTCTTATGATGACGATGATTATTTAAGTATATATTCAGCAAGAAGGAAAACAAAACATCAAAGCATTCAAAGAATTGCTTTAGGTAAACCATTAGTTCAAGGTTTTGCAATGTCGCCCGGCTATCCAAAATTTTATATTGGTGAAACCGACTGTGAATGGAACATAATTGCACCGTACGATCAAAAAATACGTTTAACATTTTTGGATATATCACTTCGAAGTATTTTATTTCTATATAATGTAAGCCAATTTGCATATATCTAATTTATATATTTTATCCAATTTAGCCGATCCATTATGCCGTGATTATATCGAAGTAGTTGACATTGAAAACAATTATGTCTTATTTAACAGCTGTAGTGAACTACAAAAACCACATGAAGTAATAAGTGAATCGAATCAGCTTAAAGTAATTAACAAACATATTAATAGTATTTATGCTTGTGTAATTAATTTTTTTTATTTTTCGATATAATTCTAGATAAATTTTAGGACTACAACGAAAATGATGTTTCCCAAGAGAGGAATTTTATTTCATTATTCTGGTACGTTATAAATTTCATGTTTTAATCAAATTTGATGGATATATTTTAATTTGTAAAATAAAATTTAAAATCATTTACGCCAATTGGATTTCTTATCTAGACGCAAATCTAAATGAAAATTAAAAAAAAATTTTAGTATGTATATTTAGCTATGAGGTGATTGAAAATTAGCAGAATCGATTGTGAAAACTAGATAATTGTTCGTTAAACCATTTGAATAGAGACAGCAACGTGGTTCAAGATCTTCTTGTCTGATAATTTTCTTCGATTAGTTAAAGATGATTAGTTAAAGTACTCTCCAGAAAAGTTTTAGATTTGAATAAACGGAAGCCGAATATCCGTGATCTAGCTTGTTGGTTTAGTTCGAATCTCCTCAGGTCATGTTGTTGTAGTTGGAGGGTTGTACCTTGGTACTGTTTATTAATATTTATGTTCAGTAAAATATTTCAATTCTTCTTCCTCATCAGGAACAATTTTCAATTAATTGAACTAGGTTACCAGGATAAGGCCAGGTTAACTGTGTTAAGTGAGAACGCATTCTAACATTCTGTTGGTTATAAAAAATTATTCTGTTCAGTTAACAAAAAGCAAATATTATTAATTAAAAATATTGTTGGGTGAAAATATGTTACACCACGCTTAAAAAAGGAACTTGTGCATAAAAGAGGAACTGAGAAAAAAAACTGCGATGTATTTATTATCAGCGAAGAACTACATAATTCAAAGGAATGCAAGAAAACCAAAACCGATACTCCTGCGAAAAGAAGAAGTAACTGCGGAGAGAATCATATAAAGGTTGCCAAATATATTTTAAGCTTAAATGAAGAATTATTCCTCCGCAACGAAAAGAGCAACGAATGCTTAAATTGCAATCATCCGGGAGAATTAAAATGCATGCAGAAGTTTCGTTCAACAACATTAAAGATGAAAATTATTCGTAAACAGCCGTAAACAGTAACGTGCATCATGGAGTTTGTTACACTAGTATCATAAAAGAAACTGCTCCAAAATTGCAAAAGAGTAATGAGGAAATTTTTTCTTTAGCTTTTAACGAGCTTGATATAGAACCAAGGATATAATTATGCAAAATATGGCAAGTCGCTAAAAATCAAAATGAATGTTCTTAAAATAGACATTTAGATTGCAAATAGCCTAGTACAACACAAAGTTAAGGTTCAAGCGATCCTTATTGAGCAAAATGTTAACATAACGTTAATATCTAAAGCCCTATGTAGGCTTAACCCTTTATAAATTCTCGCACCGTCGTGCTTGGTCTTTCTTAATATTCTTTGGATTTTTTTAGCCAGGTTGATTAACCTGTTTCCATCCTAGCTACATACTTCCTACTATCTAATCTAGCCCCTTTGTCTATTTTCGTCCGTAGACATATGCATGTTTAAGGCACAGTCTAAAATCAATTATTTGCGGAAACTTGACACTATCTATTGCCTATTGCTTACAATGTCACAGAACCTTTTAAAAGCCAAAATTGTAGGCATCACTAAAGCCAGTTTACTGCACTCAGCTCCATAATTATAGTTGAATTCTTTGGTCTTCGACATGATTGCAGCGGTAAAACAAATGGTCTATGGTTTTATCATCATGGCCACACTCACGGCCGCTTGTTTTACTTAAATGGAACCTTTTAAGGTAGTATACTATGTCCCGTCAACATCTTAATGGTGCACTAAGCTCAAGACTTTTATTTAACCTTTCTTCGATGTTTGGAAGGACACTAAAAGTTGTCCTTCCGACCATCGAATGGTAATATCTTTCTTGCCATATTGCATAGGATGCTTTAAGCATCTGCTTCTTGAGCGAACCAATAACGTTTGCTTCAATTTGCCCAGCTTGCAAAATATCACGTTTCCGTAGGTCACACTTAGCTTTTTTTTTAATTTATACTTTTCACCCCAATTTTTTCTGGCTGCTCGTCGCAGTACAAAGAATACATTTTTATTGCTTTCGGCAATCCTTTTGACATGCGACGTGACACCAACCCTTTTTGTCAAAATCTACCCCAAGCCATTTTACAGTTTTGAACATCTAATTTCTTGCTTTATTCACAGGCACCAAAGATGGTCTTCTGATATCGAGCGATCCTTAAAATTGGATCCACTCCTGTTTTGGCAGGCGAAAGCTACATCTTATAGCTGCAACACTAATCAGCCATTTTATTTTTAGCACTCCGAGCTTCTTTCTTTGACTAGAGTTTCCAGCAAAAAGTATTACATTTTTACCTACTTAGTATTACCTACTTCTTGGCTTTCGTACTACTATTAAAGACGATTTTCCAGAGTTGTTGCCTCAGAACGGACCCTTATGGGCACCCTTTGGACACACTTTTTTGAAATATGCCATAATAAGTGACAATAGTTAATTTTTACATTGACCATTTGACTATGTTGATCATTTTCACCATAGCGTCCTCTGTAGCCTAATTTTCTCTGAATCCGAACTGTTTGTCACTATACCTCTTACTTCTCTCAAACACGTATATCAACCTGCAAGTTATTACTTTCTCGAGTGATTTGCCCTAGACTGGTAGTAGCATGATTGGCCTATAGGGTTTTGGGTCGATGAAGTCTCATTCACAGCCCTTCCTTATTATAATTACTTATTTGTAGTTTTCTAAGCTTTCGGAAAAACTCCTTTTTTTAGACACTCGTTCCGGAAGCGCGTGATACTGGGCCCTATGTTAGGCCATGCTTTTTGCTTCACTTCGACCTCGATACTGTCAAGGCCGGCTATTTTTCCAGTATTTAAGGACATTATTGCGTCTGTGATTACATCATTTTTGAATTCTTCCACTTCGCAAGTGCTTGGTACTATAAATCTATGCGCTCTAAGTTTATGCGCTTCTGTGACTTGACACAGTGTCATCACACCTTTCTCATTTTTGCTACTGTTCCTTTTGTGGTTAGCCTGTTATTCCACCAAGGTAATTTTCCTTTGTGCTCACGTTTCCGTAGTATGCTTTTGCCACAAACAATGATTACTGAGCTCGTGATTTTATTTTCTACTAAATTTACATCCTCATTGGATGCGCATGTTATATATTTCGACCGTATTTGTCAAGTTGTTTCCAATAAGTTACCGAACATGTGCGCTTAGAGATTTTAAACTAAGAACAATATTTCGGTGATCACTAGAAGTCCAGTTTTCTTTTACTTCCCAGTCGGTAACTTTCCCACCACTCACAGGTGTGCCATCAATATTTGATTCACCATTCTGGCAATAGGTGCTTGGCTGACCTCTGTTTATAACAAAGAAATTCTTGCAACAAACTCTTCAACGAGGATTCCTCTTTCGCTTCTGTCCTTACTAAGCCATAGTTTGGAATTAGCATTGAAGTCACCCTTTATGACAATAGAAAGGTTTTGGAGACCTTCTATAATTTTATCAAACCTATTGATGTAATCCACTGGTTTATCAGAGAGTTGAAAGTAGATAGTGATTAGATAAAAATTACCCAGAGCAGATCTTACTTCAAAACATACACAAAGTTAGTCACAGAATTGTAAGACTCTCAGAACCTCTAGCTCATTATTGAGACGCCTATGGCAGCCTTTGGTTTGTCACCACCATCAGCGACAACTCTTGTTGATGTCGTTAAGCCGCCTACTCTTTCTTTAGCCATATTGGGTTCGTGAATACAGAGTATATCAATATTCTTATCATATGCCCATTATCTAATTTTATGTCCACGATTTTTGCATTTTGCATATTGAGGTGGACCTTATTTGACGGTTTATGTGGGCGTTAATCTTCATAAACACCTTAGCGCAATGTCGGCACGTTTGATCTTGTACCTTGTAGGACTTTACTATATTCCCAAATACATGGCACTTAAAGCACCTTGTGACTCCAGAAACTCGGTACGAAGGCCACTCGACGTATTTTGGCTAACAATTTCTGTTTTTATGCCCTCTAACTTTCCTATGCGGTACACATCATAGACAAAGATTTTCCAGATCTAATTGAATTTATAATTTACATTTTTTTAATGCTTTACCCGCCGTCAATATTCCTGAGAATGTTAACAAAATGCATTGTGGCTTCCAGCCAGGAACTTGCTCCAGAAAAGCGAAGAATAAAGAAGTAATGGCAACAATCCAAATTTCCTTTATAGAAGTGGAAACTAAATCGCGCTTCTAAGACTTTAAGAATTACATTGAAGGAAGAACTAAACCAGAGTTTACAGAACTAAGTGAACCCTCGGCAACCAAAACGATAGATAGCTATTTGTGAAAAGCAACGTAAAATTAAAAAAGGCAAATGTTTTCACCTCATCAAAACGGATTATTGGTCATTTAAGGAGCAAACGGATTATTGGTCATTTAAGTGAAAAAAAGTAAAATAAAAGATCATATAAGTCCGAAAAACGCACTGGGACTAATCTTAATACGGAAAAAATATAAGTAAATTACCCGATAAAACTAATAATATCCATCTTCAACGCGATCATGCGAACTAACAAGATCGAAGAATTTTAAAAAAATGATACTGACTATACCAGATCATTAATTTGAATTCCAAAGAACCACAGTGCAAGTGCACAGGAATGTAAACATCATCAAACTCTCCTTTGAGAAAAGGGAATACTGTTCAGCTGTCTTTTTAACTAAAAGGGTACCAAGTAAAGACTGAAGAAGTAATTCAAATCTTACGGAAAGCGAGTTTTAAATTAAACAAGGAAAAATGTCTGTTTAACGTAACCTCAATCAAATTCTTAGGGCATCAAATTTTTGAAAAGGGCCTGCAAATTGATGAGGAGAGAGTAACAGTCATTACGAAGATTAAGACAATGACAAACTTAAAACCAGTACAAAGACTAAGGGGCATGATTAATTATGTAACAAAATGTATTTCACAATGCTCAAAGGTAACTGAACCAATCAGAGAACTCCTGAAGAAAGGAATTAGAAGTGGAAACAGACCACAAACCCCTCGAGACAATATTTAAAAAAGCAATCGGGTTAGTACCACTGCGACTACAAAGAATATCGTTCTAAATAAGTCAATACAATCCCAAAGTAGTATTCAAAAAAGGTAAAGAGATACCGATACCGGACCTACTAAGTAGAGACGTAGATAATCCACCATACGAACATGTCGAGGATCAAATCGAGATTGCTATATTAATACCCATGACGTCAAACGCAGTGGGTTTAATCATACAAGATTATGACAAAGAATCAGACTATCAAACGTTGAAAACATTTATAAATAACGGTTGGCCGGAGGACGAACGATTAGTTCCATAGTAGAATCGGACAACGGACTACAATTTTCGGCACGAGAGTTCAAACAATTTTCAAAAGATTGGAACTTTGAAATTAGAACGTCGTCTAAATTTTCTTAGGTCAAACGGCATAAGGAAAAGACAAATCGAATCCTTACCTGGCAATAATGCTATATCTCAGAAACACGCCAAAATTAGGAAACCTAGGACCACCAAATCAAAGACTTATCAGCCGAATTACAAGATCAACTCTTCCAATACCAAAAAACCAACTAATACGAAAAATTAATAATCAGGTAACCAACAAATTAAAAACGGTTGAGAAAAGCTGATAAAGTAACTAAAGAAGCAACTCAGATCAAGTTAAATGATAGTTATTCTGTGTGCGAAACTAAATAAAAAACGCGTAAAATTTTAAATTTTAACTTTTTATTTACCACAAAATTTTGTAACTGGTTGCGGCGCAGTTAAAAATTTTAATCATATTTTCCTTTGACGTTTTGAGCATCATATATAACCATAGATAAAAAATTTACTAGTCATTTATTTTGTCTATTTTTATTTCTACCACAGTTAAAATATTTAACTTTTTAACCGATTCGCACACGGCCTTAGAATGCAAATAAAGCCGAGAGAATGGATAGCATGGCGTGCAATCAATTATGCGAATGCACCAAATTCGATAATAATTCAAAATGACGATAACAAAATTTACAGACGGAATTATCATCACATAAAAAAGACCAAAGCAGAAATACCATCAATCCGTTATGACGACAATAGAAGACCAGACATAACCCGTGAATGCAGCACTAATAGTACAAATGAGACTGAAATCCTCCAACTCGGGATCATTTTCCTCTGTCGACAACTTATCTTTTTATCTTTTTTGCATTATTCATTGTTTATTTCGATTTAATTTATTTTTATTTCTATAAGCTATACCTAGGTGCCCCTTTTTCTTGCACAACTCAAACACTTTTCCAAAAGCTGGACAACTTTAAGGGTCATGCTTAGTTTTACATTTATTGCAAGAAAATGTGTTGGATTTATCTACGATATATTTGACATTTTTAACTACGTGTATTGCTTCGTCGTTCAACGATTGCACCTGTTGTAGCGTTATTTCGTCCGTTTTACTTTTACCCCGATGAGAGTTAGCTTGTCATCCGACAACAATCTCTGCCGCAGGTCATTTTTCGTTATACCCATTATTATTTCATCTTTGAGTTTGTAATCAGGAATTATGTTTTTCAAATTACATTTATTTAATTGTGTTTTGCACCTCGTTAAAAAATCATCGAATTTTTCATCTATTTCCTGTTTTAAGTTATTGAGCAAACATCTTTCATTTGACGACAACCACCTAACATAAAAGCTTCTGCATGTTTCGATTGAATAATTCCACATTCCGGAGTGTGTGTATATTTATAAATCCTTTTGGCATCCAAACGATAAGGAAGCAGTAATTTCGATCTGTTAGTTCTAACTGCCATAGTATCTGGTAGTATTTTGGTAGATTTCTGGTAGATTTTGTTTAATTGACATGTTGCCGGTGCAATTGTCATGCAAAAAAGATTTAAATAATTTTGATTTCACTTGCATCTAGTGGATATAAATCTTTTGAATTATGAGATCCTTTCACTTCGATTATTCCATCGTTTCCCATCAATCCAACCGGCGATTACTTTTTTGGAATGCGAATTTTTTGAAAGATCCTTTTTTTAATTGCGCAGAGCACGTCTTTGGTCCAACTATTAATTATATTTCCTAATAGTTTTCTTTGTGTGATATGCGTATTTGGGTTCGGTTTAACCTCTAAAATTTGTAAACTAGCATCTCCGTTAACAACTATTTTATGGTATCGAATGCCATAAAACTCCTCGCTTTTTCTATAAACTTTTTCTAAATCATCTCGTTTTATTCCAGTTGATGAGCCAGCATTGTTCAAATTGCTTTCATGATCTTTGGATCTAGTTTGTTTTAGTTCTGCAATTCGACAAGCAATATTTATTTCAAACAGCACTCCATATTTTTTTGTTTCTATGGCAGCATCATACCTTTTTTTATTGCATCCACTTTGACTGTTATGTTAAGCTCCTTTTTGTAATTTATTAAAAGTATTTGGTGCCAAACATGAGATACGTCAATGACAGTTGAATTACCCGATACCAATTGAAATACCAGCTAAAATACTTTGGCAGTTGAATGAATTTGGGCTTGCTTTCTGTTCAGTCAAAAATTGAGATGAAATGTTTAACATTTAACCCGATTCTCGCTTATGTTAATGGACACGCAGTTAAGGATTAGTACGTGGCGCATTTAGTGGTACTGTATCAGTCATGAACGAGTATCGCTTGGAACTCGTTGCGCTCTCCAAGAAACTCGATGTTTCCAAAGTGGAGACCACGATTTCCAGGGTTTCGCCCACATCCGTCAGTCTCTGAACAACCTTTTCACTGGCGATAATTCTTTCTAAATATTACGAAAAATCTCGTGGCGTATATCAGGTGTTATTGAATTTCCCACAAGCGTTTGACTCAATCCATCGAGCTAGCTTATGGTTTGCATTGCGATGTCTGTGAATCCCTGACAATATGTGTGTTTATGTAAAATGGCAGTAATGAATTAACAATGGTGTGTTAAAGTTGAGAACAAGCTGTCAGCGAGTTTTACAATTAGCTCAATTAAAGGGGTGCTCTGTTGCCGATACTAATTAATCTCATAAAAGAACTTATCTTTCGAATATGTGAACCCTCAGGATAACATCGTGTACCGTCAGTCCAATCAGATTCTGGCATATTTAAATGATATCTATATGCAATTGGATTGAATGGAAATGGTGTCAGAGAACTTTTGGAGCCCCTTCTAAGATTATCATCTTCCGTTGGTCTCAAAATCAATGAGTCCAAAAAAAAAATAAGATCACTGGTTTTGGAGACCAATACGCAATCTTTAATGGCGTTTGAGAGAAGAATCATGCGCACGATATATGGCCCCAAACGCGACACTTTGATAGTTTTATTCAATATCAAGGTCAGGAATTTAATGAAAATTCGTGATCTCGTTCATGAAATAAAAGGATAGTGGGTATGCTATCTCATTCATAATTAAAGCGCAGCGATCTCTGATAGGAGAGCCGGAAGCGCATAATTCGCTTTCGGCGGTGATGGCAGAGTAAGCTCGGATTCGAATCTGATATTTGATTCGGTACGGATCAGTAATGACCTATAAAAGCCGTTTATTATTATTATTATTAAAAATATATATAAAATACAAAAAAATATAATACAATAAAACACCGAGCCGGATACTTAATAGTCCCTACACAACACAATTTTTAATTGCTTCACAAGTTTTTTTTACTGTCCACTCTAATCAAAACAAATTATTTTTCATAGATCCATAATCTCGAAAAATATTATAAATATCCACATTCTACATCTAGAATGAGCAAGAAAAGTAAAACAATAAAATCTTTAATGGGAAATAAATACGAATTATGTGCATTTTGAGATGATTATGGTTTATAATTTAAACTGCCATCTATTAATTGGTTGTAAGAACTAAATAATGAAAGATTTAAGAAAATCTTGGCTTAATATTATCACAGACACATATGTCAAATCAATGATTTAATTGATTTAATTACTTGTTTGCAATTATATCGATTAATACTTAAAAATTTCAAAAAAGCCACCGTGATTAAATCCAGATTTTTATCCTACGCATTTTTATGTATTATAGTCATAGTTTCTTAGGCTAATAATTGAGAAAAGCTACATTTACTTTTCATAATTTAGTGAAAATTTATCATAATTACAATGAAATAACAGGAATTCTAAGCGGAAAATTTGGAAAACCAACCGTGTTTATTTAAGTTAAATTTGAAAGAATATTTTAAAGTTTAGTTGAGGCTGAAACAACCACTAGTTTATCCAAAAGGCTACACTAACTTTGAGCATTTTTTTTCATTTTTCGTGTTTTTGGCTCTTAATTATTTCGCAACGTTTTGAAAGCAGATTAAAAAATATTTTAGAAAAAATAAAGTGTTTAAGGTTGCCTTTATAATTTAACTTTTTTATACAATATATAAAAGTTTTATTCTAGACTCAAACCATTTACAATATTAAATTTATTTATAAAAATACTTCTAATTCTCGTTAGATGTCTACGTTCGCTATTGATTTTATGTTACCCTACACTACCATAAACAAAATTTCTACTTAACAGCATTTTTTTTTGTTATTCGTTTTTTTATAAGTGATAACTACTATTTATCTCGTTTTCGCTTTCATATTATAATAGCATTGGGATGTCTAACACCACCAACACCAATGAACTCACAATTGATTAGCCGAACCGAAGACAGAGTAAACTATATGTGTGATTCATCGTTTGTATTTCCTGACACAGCTGTTCCGATACGAGAGCTAGTATGCACGGAGAGACACACGTGGAATAACATTCTACCGGATTGCATCGGTGAGTTAACATTAAATATTTAATAATTTCATTTAATCTTATTCATAATTAAATTAAATTTTTTAAATTAAATTTATTATTTCTAAATGATTGTGTGTGCTAAGTGAAATGTTTAATAATAAGTAAATAGTGTTTATAAAAATAATCGTTAGTTAAATACTTAAAACGTTGTTTTAGTTTTAAGCATGTGGTCAATGTGTTAAATGATGAGTACTTATTGTTTGATCAATATTGTGTGAAACTAAGAATAAATAATTTAAGCCAAGTTTATAATTCTATTAGTGTACAGTTACGATTTTTTTTTTGTTATCATTAGTCGTTTCCTCTTTAACGTATTACAATAAAATATTTAAAAATTGTATTTTCTCTAAACTGCTGCATATATTGCAAGAGCACAATAAGTTTTTTATAAATAAGACTTATATACACGTTTTTAATGTCGCGACGTATTGATCGCACAATAAAGCAATATACAATTGAGAAAAAGAAGTTCAAAAGACTAACCCTACTTTACGAACTATTGTGATGTGTATATACAGTTATATATATATATATATATATATATATATATATATATATATATATATATATATATATATATATATAAATATATATATTATATATATATATATATATATATATATATATATATATATATATATATATATTATACAGGGTGTCCCTCAACTGGCTGACATGAACGAAAACATTCAAATATCAGCACTCCAACGCACCTTGTATTAAAGAAACTTAAATATCTTGGGGGAAATAACCATTTTTATTTTCCATTATTAATTTAATTAAAAAGCTGATAATATTTTGTTTTAAATAAGGTATAATATTATGATTGTTTGGTTAAAAAATATTTCAAATTTAAACAAAACTTTTAGAATTCAAAGTTTTTTTTAAAAAAATTTTGTTTCTGTGCAATTTAATTCTGAACAACAGAAATAATTCTAAAAAATATTAACTGATGTAATTAACTAAATTTAATTACGTCAGTTAATATTTTTTGATGGAAACATAATTAAGATTATTTTAGCTACCGCGGCTAATCCATTACATTGAGAAAAAAAAGTATTTAAGTGATCAGAATCATGCATAAACCACATACATCGCAAATTAATTGATGGAATTACTTCCAGAAGTTCTTCAAACTCGGGTTTTAAAAAATTTAATATTTTAGACCTTCTAATTTATCTGGAAGTATGCTCGGTTCCAGCAATTTATCGTCAAAAATACCACACCATACATTTACTGCGAATTGATGTTGATAATGGTTTACAATTTTTAAATGGCGATTGCTTGATAACAAAATGTGAGCTTTGCAAATTGTTACATCCGCCCCGTAATATTTTATCGTTTTCCAAACGTCTTGTACCGTATGAT
This sequence comes from Tipula confusa, assembly GCA_963556175.1. Taxonomy (NCBI): domain Eukaryota; kingdom Metazoa; phylum Arthropoda; class Insecta; order Diptera; family Tipulidae; genus Tipula; species Tipula confusa. The sequence continues at coordinate 91,926,898 of OY744475.1, forward strand.
AATCAAAAGTATGAAGATATTCTTGTTTAATTTTTCTGTAGATTGGAAATTTTTAGTTGTTGTTGCAATTTCTCGAACGATAAGCGTTGGATTATTATAAACCTCAAACATTTTTTCAAGCATTTTGTAAAAATATTGTTTACCTTCAAATTCTGGTCTACATAGCTTCGTACAGATTTTTAATGAAATTAGTTCTAATAAATAAAAACAATCATACAATTCATGTCAACCGATTAGCGATCACCCTGTATAAGTATTTTTAAATTGAACACATAAAAACAAATTTTTTAAACAACGATTGTATCTAAAATTAAACTAAAACCTTACATTTGCAAGATATGACGAATGTTTTACACAACATAATATATTTATACGACAAATTACAGTATACATAATTTGATATCATGAAAGGGACTATTTATAATTTACTTATACACATTAACAAGAATCATTTTTTTTTCATATTGTTGTTCGTTTAACCTAGAATAAAATATATTTTTTATCAAAACATAATATAAAACTCTTTTTTTTTAAATAATAATTAATTTTCTTAGAAAATATACAATTAATTGAGTCATAATATACCCTTAAGTCCCTTATGTTGTATGATGTTTTGTTTTTTCAAATAATTATTTTTTTATCTAACTACTTGTGTATGATAAGATTTCCCACCAGCATCATCATCGTACATAATGTTAAAACCACAAAACCAGATATAATTTTTCTCATCTTATATATCACAAGATATTTCGAAAAAAATATAATTGATTGACGTCTGCTATTTGAATTGGATTTATAGAATTTTGTAATTTGAGCATAAAAAAAAATTTAGATTGATTACAATCATTAGCGATATAACTTCAAGTTCAAATCGTCCATACAGGTTCGATAAGTGTCTGTATTATTGACTAATATATACTATAATTATTCTTATTGATTATCCTGGCTTAATAGATTATATTTAATTTTCTTGGCTTCATTGGCAAATACATACTCGTACATACATACAACTAACTCAATAAATACTATTGTTATAATTTCGAAATTTAATTAAATAATTTATTTTTAAATATAACGCTCACACACAAATTGACACACAAACACACATTGATTATTAATTAAAACAAGTTAAATTCATTAAAAATGTACATTTTAATTTGATAAAATAAAAAATAATAATTTATATCGACCCGGTGGCCAGAAAATAAATTATAATTGGTTGATAATTTTGTATCTTATTAATTTAGTTAAAACTATTATAGTAAAATAGTATATTAGCATTTATAATTTAATATTTAAATTTAATTTGAATTTTTAAATTAATCGTCTCTACAAATCGAATAAATATAATATATATTAAAATTTTTTGAGGTGTACGAGATTAAAATGCTTGTGATCTGACTATGCGCATCGTTAGAATAATATTCACCCTTGGATAGATCTTGTCGATCTTTTCTTTTAAGGCACCGATATCTATATATTAATCGGTCTGATCTATATATTAATCAGACAAAACGTTTTTTTCTTGTCTTAAAACGACTTGCTCCAAAGTTACCTACGATTATATAGCGTTATGCTCACTGAGTAAAACAAAACAGTTTTATGCTGTGCTTTAAGCGACTAAACTAACTAAACTAAATTATAAGGAGTTAGTTCATGCTATATCTTGGTAGATGGCACTATCACAAAAGTTACTTAATGTGCCTCAACTTGAAACAAAACTAAACCAAAAAGTATTATATTTTATTTATAGTTTAAATGTATTATAGTTATTTTATACTTTTTGTGAAAAGTTACATCGAAAATATACTACCAATATAGCTACCACCTATGAGGCAATAGCGGAAGCTTAAACAATTTGAAAAATTTAGTTTGAAAAGTCGATTAAGGCACACAGCATTAATCGACTTTTCAAACTAAACATTTTCGAGATAACTTTTCGGTGACTTTTCACAAAAAATATAAAATAACTATCATAATTTTAAACTATAAGAATTGCCTCTATATTCACATGTCGCTGGAGTCTTTCTTCGTGTTTCCTTGCATTTTTTTTAATTTCAATTGAAACGGATTCCACTTTAAGGTCTCTATGTAGATCACTATTCCTGACGTACCATGGTGCATCGACGATGTTCCTTAGTACCCTGTTCTGAAACCTTTGAATGATATTGACGTTGCTGGGTTTTGTACAACCCCAAAGTTCAATACCATAAGTCCATATTGGTTTCAGTATTTGCTTATAAAGTAGCAGCTTATTGTATGATGATAGAGAAGAGTGTCTGCCTATCAGCCAATGCATTTTTCTATATTTTAGTTTTAGTTCTTCATTTTTCTTTTTGACGTGGTCCTTTCATCTAAGTTTAGCATCCAGGGTCATGCCTAGATACTTAGCTGTGTTCGCTTACGGTATTATTTCTCGATTTATTGAAACATTTATCTTAATTCGCCATCTTTCCATTTATATACTTCGGAGATAGCTGAATGTGATTTTTGTGTTGATTCTTTGTTGCTTCCAGCAGTGTCATCAGCAAAAGTCCCTACTGTGTTGCTTTCTAATTCAGGTAGATCATACGTGTATAGTAAATATAAAATCAGAATAAGTTTCAGCCAATTTAATTCTAAAGATTCTATTTTGTAAGTATAATTCCAGTATTTTAGTGAATTGCATTGGTAAGAGGTTTCTTAACTTATGATTAAGTCCTTCATGCCAAACCTTGTCAAAAGCTTGCACCACGTCTAAAAATATCGTGGAGCAGACGTTTTTCTCTTCAACTGCTTTCTCAATTACATTGATTATTCTGTGTACTTGTTGTATTGTTGAGTGGACGACAAAATCCGAACTGATGATTTGGGATTAAGTTATTCCTTTCGATTATCGGATTTAAACTTTTAATCAGTAGTTTCTCAAAGAGTTTAGACATAACTAGAAACAACAAAATTGGTCTATCAGATGAAGTTTTGTATGGTGGTTTTCCATGACTTCTTTTGGTGAAGTCAATAGAATTTCTTCACTTTCTTTTTCAGATTCCACCGTTATTATTTGAGAATCTAAAGTTTAATCATCATGTGGTTGGAATATTTTTTCAAGGTGCTCCGCAAAACATTGGACTTTATCTTCGTTATTTCGAGCCCATTTCCCCACTTCTATTCTTATTGGAAGGTTCTGCATTGTTGGTTTTTTAATGTTTTTGGTTGCTTTCCAAAGTGAATAATCAGTCCTGCTATCATTAGTTAGTTTTTTTAGACAGTTACTGATTGATTCATCTTTTACTTTTTGGATTTCACTTCTTAACTGTTGAGTTAATTTGTTTAACTCAGCTTTATATTGAGGAGCTCTTGTTTGCTGCCATATTTTTCTCGCTCTTCTTTTTTCTGCCAAGAGTTCTCTAATTTCTTTAGGGTAGTTGTTTCCTTTTATTTTATATCTAATTTTTGTGGTACTTTCCCAGGCTGATTGTTGTATATCATTTACAAATTTTTGAACTTCGTTTTCTATTTGCTTCTCGCTTTTTAATGGAACCTTTGGGTTAATTTTTTCTTCTAAGGACTGCCTAAAATATTCCCAGCAAGTATGTTTATTTATTATGCTTGGATTTCTTTCTTTTTGAATAATTTTTTCGCTTAATGTCAAAAGTATAGGAGGATGGTCCGAGTTTAGGTATATTGATATATTTTTGATTATAAAAAAATCAATTAAGTCTGGTACTTTGTTTTGATCTGTAGGCCAGTAGGTTGATTTTCCAGTTGATAAGGTTTCACTACCGCATTTTCTGACAACTTTAAGCAGTTCTCTATCTTTAGTCGTTGTTAGCCTAGAACTCCAATGGACATTTTTTGCATTAAAATTTTCTCCAATTATGTGTTTCTCCAGTTATGTTATAACAACACTACCTCCTTTAGCAGTGTGGTCAGTGTTTTATTGGTTTTATATATACAATAAAACCAATGATTGTCTAGTAAAGTGAGTTTCCGTGATAAGACATATGATGTCTTATATCGATTTTTCTGTTTCCAAGAACTATAAAAAGTATTATAGTTTAAAGATATTATAGTTATTTTATTCTTTTTGTGAAAAGTTACATCGAAAATATATAGTTTTCAGCTACCACCTATGAGGCAATAGCGGAAGCTAGAACAATTTGAAAAATTTAGTTTGAAAAGTCGATTAAGACACACAGCATTTATAGTAAAATATAAAAAACTATAATAATTTCAAACTTAAAAAACTTTTTAAAGGCACACAGTATTAGTATATAATCGTAGCTAACTTTAGCTCAAGTAATTAAAAAAAAACGTTTCATTTGATTTAATGTATCACCAGCCTAAGTCGGCGTTCTATCTAAGTGCAGACCTAGGTATTTAACGTTTTTCTACTTCGCCGAAATGGGCTTGCCAATTTCTTGAAGCTAAGTGGGATATTGATGCGTTCCTAGTATTGCTATGCTATCCGGAAATGTTGAAACATATACATTCCTTGATGGTGATAAATCTACTGTATAGATCAAATATAGTACTAGACCCTTCGTATAAATTGGTGGTTGTACAGTTATATATCACCAAGAGTTTTCGGTCAAGCTAATAAATTTTAATGATTGTGGAAACACTAGGCGGTCGCAGCGTTCTAACTTTGTGTATAAATCATTTATGTCTTATTTTATCGAAAACTTGAGCGATGCCTAAAAATGCTACAGAAGAAAACATGTTGTGTTCCTGATTTCAGATGTGACTCTGTGAACTTGTTCAACTAGGTTTAGGATTCATAATGAAATTTTCAGATTGATACCATTATTAGGAAGGCGTTTAAGTATTTTTCCGCTTATCAGATCATGCCCAGGAGCTTTTATTTGGATCAATGCTTTCCTTAATCTTTTTTTTAACTTGTTGCATTTAAATTTGGTTGGCTGGATTTCTGAAGTATCTGCTCCATCACTTATTAATTCTGCTTCATCACTTATTAAAATATGCTCGCTTTGGCTACATCATTTTTTGTCCACTTTCCGTCTACGAGGCGTAGCTTTGGCAATGGCAGTATAGGAAGTTTCATATTGCTTGTGGCTTTCCACAGTACATATCTCCGTCGCTGTGAGCCTACTGAGTTCGTATTAGACACCTTCATCGCGTTCTGTTAATAAAGCTAATTTTACACTTTTTATAGCTGTAGTTAGCTTTGTTTTGAATGTTCTAAGATGGTTTGCGCGACTTTTCATGTAGAGAACTGCTCGGTGTCACTTGTGTTGCAGCTTGTTTTAAGAGATCTGTTAGGTCCCATATTTGCCTAATCAATTTCGTTATTTGTGTTAAGCGGAACATTTAAAGAACATTCTCTGGCTGTTATGGTCCTGAATCGCGTTCAATTGGTAAGTTGGTTCGTCAGAAAAAGTGGGAATGTAGTTTTAGAATCTACATGCTCAATGTTATAAATACCGGAGAAGATAAAGGTGTGCATCTTGGTTACATTTAAGAGCGGCAAGGAATTTATATCCAGTTTTGAAGTAATAAGCGAACTGCTCGTTTTGGATTGAATGCCTCGGTGGACAGTAAACTGAAGAGATGACAGACTGATAATTCCTCTTCTTTCGGCAGATATTTTTTAAACTCAGTGTCTAATTTTACTCTTTATTATAATAGTTGTTCCCCTATGCGATTTTCACCAGGGGCCCCATTATGAAAATATTTTTGAGGTCATGACTATTGAAAGATATTGCTATTTGACACTAAAAAATTGCCCATAAAAAATTCCTCTTTAGGCAATACGATATATTACAATCACATTTCATAATACAATTGGAAGCGTATTATTTTGATCCGCAAAATCAAAAAAATGCGATCGGTTTCATAATAGGGCCCTAGTTTTGTAAAAACTTTACTCCTTGATTTTGAGACATCTCGTATTTGTAAAATGCAATTCAGAAATCAGCTTAATGTCAATGTTTCTTTCAATAAAAAAATCAAATCGTTGTCATATAGCAAGTTTAAGTTCATTTATTTCTGATTTTTGACACAGAGCTCTATGAGGGTATTCTTGTGTTGCAATAGGAGACTCATATTGGTCTCCATCATTTGCATGAAAAGTTTGAGTTTGGGAGTGAACTTCACAGCTTCTGCATATGATATTTTTAGATTAACCGTAGCAAGTATTTTTGGTTGAACGTTGTCTTTTGAAGATTGGTAGCACTTATTGTTTCGCTTTTAGTCGAGGAGTCATTTTTCTCTCAACTCTTTGTATATTACGTATTCTTTGTAGTTCGCCGTGTGGTTTTCTCCATAATTTACGTTTTTAATATCGAAGCAGCTTCTTCTGAAGACTTTGTTGGGTGCTGTATTCTTTTTTGGAGAAAACAAATCCATCAAATTTTACACTTTGCACTATTTTAATTTTCAATTCACACACGACCTCAATTTGCAAAACTAAAAGATCTGACAAGCAACTTGCTAATGCTATGGAAGTATGCCAACGATAATATGGCCAAAATTATGGATAGTCATGCAAATATTAACTAACACTGAGGAATCGAAGACCTAAATCATTTTTTGATCATTTTCGAATTTTATCTCAAAAGAGATAAAAATAACAGGCCAAATAATCAATAACAGGCCGTGTTAATCAATAACAGGCCGTGTTTATGTATATAAATTATGCCCTAAAAATGAATTTAGTCTAATCACATCAATCGAATTGAGTGAAACATTGACAAAAGTAAATTGTAGTTGGGCTCAGTTTTTACAATCGAAATTAAAAACTTTAATTTCCTTAAAAAAAGGGAATTCCCAACTTTCACTATAATACATAAAAAAATCGGTTATCTTTAGGAAAATTAACCCAGTTGTAAATAAGAGAAAACTTAACGGCGAGTGTAGTGTCAAATTATATCGACAGTTGGGTAAAAAAAATCAAGTCGATCCAAAACCCATGTATAATAAATATTTAATAAAAGTTCGCACCAGCAACCACTGACAAACAAAAAATCAAAATCGAATCAAAAATACGAAAATTGTTCTTTCAAAAGTATTACTTGTCTCACAAACACCAAACACCAGCAAACCAAAAATGTATCTGTAAAGCCAAATTTCCAAGAAAAGATATGTTGTGGTTGACTATACGAGAAATAAGGAATCTTGTTTATTCAAAGGGGGTGGTCAATGAGGAAACGTTTATAATTAAATGTTAACCAGTGCTTCAAAAATTTATTGATAATTACAACAAAAACGAACGAATATTTTCTTGACCCAATCTGACCTCCTCTCAATACACTCTTTTTTTCGAAAAATTACAACCCTCCAAATGTTTCACTACGCAGAACCAAATGAAAATTGTTGGGCAAGTTTGAAGAGAATTGTCTACAGTAATGGGTATAGTGTAAAAACGTCGATTGTTTAATTAAAAAGATTGTAAAATAATTGAAAAAGATCTATAAATTAGGCAATCGGGGGCGATGTGTAAAGTGCCTTAAAAGGTTAGATTTCATTACTAACATTTAGTGGCTGTAAAATGTTAATTATTTAAAATCAAATAAGATAATTATTTCTACTATTAAATTACAACCAGACAATTCAACCTCGTCGATTAAGTGCTGATATTAAAAAAGAAATTGATTTTATCGAGCGCAACATGAAACAAATACATAAGAGGAAAATTAAATTTGAGACTATAAAGTTATTAAAACAAGTGACTGGGGATGCTAGCGAAATATAAAAAATATTGTGATACATTTGGAAATTAAGTGGGTAGTAATTTTTATTTGAAATATAAAAAGTGAATATTGATTTTTAAATAAATAAATATTTCTATATAAAAAAAAAATAAAATAGAATAATAATAAAAATATGCATTCAATACCTTATTTTTGATAAAAATTCGAGACGATTTGACGCCAAAAATGATATAATACCTACCACCATCGATAAATTGACAACATGATAGGTAAATTAAACATGGCTATAGTATAAGCAGGCTATACTTTTACTACAAATATACAATTTCATAACTCATCCCAATAAGGTCGCATTCTTCTATTTAATAACAACAAAATTCAAATTAATGGGTCTGTTTTAATTAGCATAATTTACTTATGAAATATTAATCAATAAAACAAATTATCTATAACAAAACAAATACAACTAAGCAAAATGTTCGTTTATTATCTATTTTACATTGAACTTAATAATCATCAAGTATATACTTATGTAGATGGAGCGGATGAAATGTAGTCATAAAAAGTCTTATCATAATTTTAAAAACGTCATATATATTTAACATTATATATATATATATATATATATATATATATATATATATATATATATATATATATATATATATATATATATATATATATATTTATATATATATATATATATATATATATATATATATATATATATATATACATATATTTACATATACATTGATAAAAACTAAGATCAACAAGCATAAAAAAAATATGATTTTTAATGTAATCTTTTTGTTTATTTATTTATTTTAGAAAAAGCAGCCGCTGAGGGTAGTGGTTTAGTACAGCATATAGATTTTAACAAAAACGAAGCTTCAAGTATGGTTGACAACAAAACGGATACACTTTATGGTAAATTAAATTTCTTTGAAAAACTTAATCATAAATATATTATTTATTAATAAAAAATAAAAATAAAATAATTTATTTACAGACATTATAATTCCATCATTTTTAATTGCCGCCCTATTTCTTGTCAATGGAATTGTATTTGTTATAATTATGCGATATCGAAATAAACGGTATGCCCACGATTATACTAAAATTTAAATTTCCATATTTAATAAAAAATATTTTACAATTTATTTTAGGAGAGAACGCTTTGATAATGAATTAGCTGAACTTTAAATGTTGTATTTTACATTTTGTGTAAATTATTATTATTATTTTTTTAATGTAAATTTTTCAAAACTACGCACTGAAGCCAAAGACAAATTTAATACGTATAATTATAATTACTATGTAGTTTAACAATTATTAGTTTAATATTTCATTATAATTTTAAATCTTTTTTTTTTATCTAAATTATTATTATATTTTAATATGTCACTGTTATAATTTATTAAACTATTAATTCATTTCATTATTATATTATGATATAAATTATTATTGTACGATTTTAATTAAAAATATAATAATAAAAAAAAAGCAAAACAAAAAAAAATGTCTTCAAAATCGTTATCATATCACAAACCAAAACAAAAAAAAATACAAATTGAAAAAGTATATATTATGTATTATTATATAAATTATAATTATATAGTTTAAAAAAAAAATTAAACAAAAACAATTATATACAATATTATACAGATATACATAATGAAACCAGTTTGAGAAAATAAATACAAATTAAAAGAATAAATACAAATATTTTTTTTAAAGATTATTGATATTTGTTAGCGTTTGCAGGAATATTAAACTAAAAAAATATCACAGATACCATACTTGTCTAGTTCATCAATTAAATTAACTGATCAGTAAAATTGTAAGTTTTAATTTTAATTTTTTGGTTTATTTCTCGGGTTTATGAACATGAACATTTAAGAGTATTAAGAGTAAAAGCACAGCTACTCTAGAGCAAATAAAATCCACCCGCAACCAAATATTAACTAACTTGCAGCCATTTAAAAGCAGCACAAAATCGTACATTGATACTTATATTTTCCCAAATAAACAAGGCTATAGGCGGACTGTATAAATTTGGAATTTTTATAGAACAAGTCACGCATTTTTTTTACGAATTTTATGACTTTCTAAAGCCGTCTATGCTAAACTAGAGAATGATAAAATTCAACCGCAACCAAATATTAACTAATTGGCAGCCATTTGAAATCAGCCAAAAATCGTATATTTTCCCAAATAAATAAGGCTATAAGGATGGAAGCTGTTTGTCTAAGATAGTTGTATGAGTAAGAACGAATTAATTAAAAATGTACACACAATAATAAAATTTGTTACCTCTTGTTTACTTGAGTACGCCACTCTCACAATCTTCGATAGATTCTATAGAGGCCATCTATTGTAAATTTTAATAGGTAAACACATTATTTATAGCTTAAGTACAATAATTTAATTTGATGCTATAACTTGTAAATTCATTTGGAAAAAAACAAATTTATGTCTCTGTTGTAACAATCTTCTAAGCGATAACATAAAGTAGAAGTTGAAAGGAAACCATAATAAGAAATTAAAAACCCAAAGTATTTTTTATTACAAACCAAACCTTGGTTTAACTACAATTTAACGCTGAATTTACTCATAAGTTACGAAACCTTAAATTTGTGGCACAACATTGGTCCTTCGAGCCGGATTTAAGCCAAATTGCATACTAAATAATCTGTGGAAAATACAATGAATATATAATTCCACGCTAAATATTTGAGGAAACCATATTGAAACGATTAAAACAAAGTTTCGTGCTTTATTATTATGGAAATTTCAGGCTAAGTAGAAATTTACATTTGTCAATCTGAATTTACACTTATCAATTAAATACGAGTTAATAATTGTGAAGTGACACACATAACTAAGTTAGATGGTTTAAAAAAGCAAAGAGCTACTTTCCACGGTTTTAACCAAATTAGCAGGTTTTGCTAGTGGCATCACTGAAACTTTCGGAGAAACCATCGAAGAGCTACGTATAAAGGCATACCGCGCAAACGAGATTTTAGATAAAATCTCAATTGGATGAATCGGAAGAATCCTATTACATAATTGCTGCCAAATTAAATGAATGGATAAAACAACGTGAAATTAGAGAAAATTGTAGTTCGCAAAATGACACCATCTTGAACACGTCCGCTATGAATGCCAGTTCAGAAGTGCGTCTAGCAAAGTTACAAATTCCAATATTCTCGGGGGACTGCACCGAATGGCAAAGCTTTTTTGACTTGTTTTATTCAAGCATTTATAGTCGCGAAAACATTTCTCCAGTACAGAAGTACTGGATGGCAACCAGTACTGGATACCAAGCAAAGATATGGTATTTAATAGGGATCAACATTCTCCCCGCGTTGAAACGTCACAATTATTTCATTATTATTTTGTGGAAGACAGCATAATTTAGAAATAATGCGTCTTAGTATTCCTTGAGCAGTTTTCACGTCGGCAACACGTACTAGTCCATCGGTTCCACAATAAACCTTGATGACCCGATCAAGCTTCCATTTGAGCGGGGATAGATTGTCCTCGATTAGGACTACCAAATTTCCGATCTTGAGATTTTCTGATGATTTTACCCACTTGTGACGTTGCTGAGAGATCGCAAATACTCGGTTGACCACCGATTCCAAAACGTTCGATGGTGAAAGTTTAGTTGTTTCCAGGTTTCATGTGGTGGTCGATCAGATAAATCAGGCATTGGTAATGAGTTGAGTGGTCTTCCAATCAGAAAATGTCCGGGTGTTAAGACATCAAGGTCATCGAGGCTGCTTGAAATTGGTTCAAGCTGTCGAGAATTTAATACGGCTTCCTCTTGTTTAGTCAACGTCATTAATTGTTTGTACGTGAACTTAGCAGAGCCCATCGTACGATGAAGGTGGGCTAATTTTGCACCGGATTCATGTAAGCCATCGAAATGTGGGCTAGCTGGTGGAGTGAACTTCCAGTCTATATGATCGTCTTCACACATCGATTGCAGCTTGTCCTTTAAGTCCTGCGACGAGAGTAGTCCATATAGTTCACGTAACTGGGAGTTAGCTCCTATAAAATTGGTGCTATTATCGGAAAACACACACTTGCACAGGCCTCGGGTGCTCACAAAACGCTTAAAACATCCCATGAAGGCGTCTGTGCTAAGGTCAGAAGCCTATTCAAGATACACTGCCTTCGTAACGAAGCAGATGAACAGGCATAAATACGTCTTGGTTGGTGGCTTACCGCGAATGCGATAATGAACATAGAAAGGTACTGCGAAGTCACTCCGACCGTATAGAATGGTATACTCTGTATACTCCGACCGTATAGAATGATGGCGACGTAGTTCCACTGGTAAGTTTCCCATTTGTTGCTTCATAGGAATAGATCGAATCCGAAAGCACTCCTTGCACTCTTAAAACACCTTCTTGCATACGGTGCCTTCATAGAGCGGCCAATAATATTGGCGAACACCAGCTAATAATGCTCGGGGACCAGCATGTAATTGTTTCCCGTGATAATAAGTGATTAATGTTATTGTAAAATGATGTAATTTAGGCAAAAGGATAGGATGTTTCGATATGTAAGGTAATGTTGAAGCTGGCCACCAACTCGAATGATGATTTTTATCCAAGAACACTGATAATGATCGGAGTGATGGCTCCTTTACTATGAAATTTGGTTGTTCCAGTCCCCCATATTCGGTAGGAAAAGACTGTTTCTGGACCACTCGATGATTGTGTGCAACGCTCGATCTTGTTCTTCTAGTTTTAGCGGTCCGCTAAATTTGTATTTTGGCTTTAGCTTGAAACGAAGCATGTAGGCAATGACTCGGTTGACCTTTCTGAAATCATTGTGGTATTTGATTTCGGCTAATATATCTGGCGATTCGGCAGCAATGTGACTAACTGTAACAATATTCCTAATTTCGCTTATCTTCACCCCATGCGCAGTCTACAAGGAGTACTGGCGAAGATGGTCTCTTGGAGTAGAAAAGAAAGCTAATGGAGCCATAGGTTAGATTGCAAGAACTTGTCGGAACTCATACCTCGAGACAGCAGATCTGCAGGATTAGATTCGGTCGGCACATGACGCCAACTTTCCTTATTTGTTTCTTGTATAGTTGTCATGCGATGTAATACAAACGTTTTCCACCTGGATGGACATGACCTTATCCAGTTAAGCGTAATCGTCGAATCAGACCAATAGACAGTTTGATTGACTTGGAAATTAAGGTTTTCGGAAACCTTGAATGTCAGCTGTGCGAGTAATACAGCTGCGCACAGTTCTAGGCGTGGCACTGTAATTTTCTTGAGTGGTGCGACTCGAGATTTTGAGCACAGTAGTTTAACTGATACATGGCCGGTGCTCGTAATGCTACGAACGTATAGAACTGCACCATATGCACATTCGCTAGGATCGGCAAATCCATGTATTTCGATGATGTAAGGTTCGGCTGTTTCGAAAAGATGACGTTCGATAGTAAACTTATTGAGCATCACAAGGCTTTCTCGATATGTTTGCCAATCTGTGTGCATACCCTGGGGAAGTGATTGGTCCCAATCTAATTTCAATTGCCATAACGATTGGATAAATAGTTTCCCTACGACAATCACAGGTGCCAAAAACCCGAGTGGATCGTATATTCCCGCATGCTGACATATTGCTGGCATGCTGACATATTTTCGAGTTTTCCTGTTTCGGTTGCACAATTTGGAATATGTTACAAAATTACGACGTTGATCTATAGGCATATGTAAAAATCTATGACATCGAACCAAAGTGTGTCCTTTCGTTTTACATTGACCAAAATGGTATGTTAATGGTTTAATGACGATTAACGACGTTGCAGGTGTGCGATTAGATCGATTATTTCCTTTCGATGGTAGCTTTGGTAGAGGTATAGCAGGGGTGGAATTCGGATGACTTTCCAATCTATGTGCTCTAGCAGACAGAAAATGACACATATCATCTATCGTTGGTAAATGAGTAGATGGAGCTGCTTCATTCCATTTGGCTTTCGTTTCCGGATCTAACTTTGATGCCATCAAATAAACTATCAGGTCATCCCATTGTTTTACGGGCCTCTTTAATGCCTGTAGTGATCGAATATGCGCCCGAAAATGGTCATGAAGATTTAACAGGTTTAAATCTTCATGAATGTGTCGTTCACAGATAAAATTTGGTTTATCAAATCGTTCTTTGAGAATGTCTCGGGCGACAATGTAATTTTCATCGGACAATTCAATTGCTGATATGGCGTTAGCAGCGACCACGGCAAGCGACAGTTTTAGATATTGAAATTTAGTCCGCTCACTGAGGGACTTATTCTCGTGGATGAAAGCGTCAAAGGTACCGCTAAATGCGGTCCACTCAAGGTACTCACCACTGAATACTGGGAGCTCAACGGTTGGAAGCTTGGCACTAATGGTTGGTGGTAAAGGTTCCACTTCTTGAGATTTTTTATCGCTAGTCTGTAATTTGCGTCGTATTTCTTTAAATTCTTCCAGCTTTTCTTCGAACTCTGACGCGATGGAGATATCCGACTCTTCGATAGCGCTACTTACCTTATCTAGTAACAGCTCAGTGGCTAAAATCTCGTATGGTGGTAACATGCGTTGGTAAATAGACCAGCTTTCGTTTAAATCTGCCAAGCGATTCTGAATGTGCCTTGCTTTTGCAGTCGCCAACTTTTCTTCAATGAACGCTTCGTATCGTTCTAATTTTTCTTGAAAATTTTCGATAAATTCTTTGCACCGACGTGGATCTGGAGGCACCATTTTAAATTTAAACAAAAACCGTACTCACGGTTTTTTTACTGGAACTGTTATCAATTGTTTGTTAACCTGTTACTATAGTCACTCCGATCCCGTTAGACTCGATCGATGTTGTCTCTAGTCTTCCAAACTGGATTTTTTTTTTATTATCGAATAATACTGGATGAACGATGTATCGCAAACACGTTGGAAAGTATCCCACTTCTGACACCAATGTTGACGCACAAGCTTTTTTGTGCTGATGCGTTTCCAAATACGATAAGGCACCGTTGATAGTCTCAAATTTGTACCAATAAGCAAACTAAATATTACCACAATGCGTCAAATATGGCCACCAATATAATTTTATTTACTTTTTTTTTATTTATTTTATTATTATATTTTAAATCTTTATCCAACAAGTGTACATCACCATCTGAACTGTTTTTTAATTTTTTATTCGTAATCTCGAAGTACCGTATCATAAACGAGTTAACTTATACAAATGAAGGCACGAATAGGTATATAAAGCAATTATAACAGGTTGATGGATAATTAATAAAATCTATATCTGCGTTGTATCAACAGTATAATATGAAAGATTTACAGCATTAGATATAAGTATATAAACAAAATACAGTACGTAATAAAATTTATATAATAATAATAATAATTTCCCAAAGATGAATTTTAAGACGTGGTATTTTAAGACGTGGTCATCACTAACTGTTAAAAATATCAACAAAAAGAAATATGGATACATCCAAAATTTTATTTCTCGTTAAATAAGTGCTACGTGACTATTCAGAAAACCAACGGTACATTTCAAGCATTTAAAAAATAATAATTATCAAATGCAATTTCACAATATTGCATCAGTTTAGAAAAAAAAATAAAATTAAATAATTAGTAAATTCTCCGTCGATTCATATTAAAAGATAAATATAGCTGTAAAATGGCAAATGATAGTGCTTGGAGTGGCATAGAAAAATTGCGTGGTAGTGAGAACTGGCAATGTCTAATAAAGAATTTGTTCGAATTGAACGATTACAGTGAATGCATGGAATCGGGATCGAAGGTCGAAGCAGATGAAGCAAAAAATGAGAAGGTAAAAGCCAGAATCGAACTCAGTATTTCTACATATATATATATATTCATGTTCCAAATTCAACATCTACAGGTGAAACTTGGAAGAAATCAAAAAAATTATATGAGGATCGTGGTCTTTCTCGTCGTTACGTCGTATTAGATTGTTATGCAGGTTGGACTTAAAAGCAGCGGCACCAAGTTAATCAAATTCAATATGGCGACATACATATTAAATCGATCAACAAATGCTACATTAAACACGACAACTCCAGAAGAAGTTTGGTCCGGAAATAAAGTAGATGTCAGTCATTTTCAAGTATTTGGTTGTCCGGTCATGATGCATATCTCAAAGCAAAAACGAAAAAAGTGGTATAAGAATTCGAACAAAATGGTGTTTGTGGGATTTTCTGAAGTCAGAAAAGGATATCGTTGGGTCAATCTAAAAAAGTTTGGAATCAGTCGAGATGTTGTTCTTAAATGAAACTGATTCAGAGCCAGTTTTGAAAATTGATGATTCAATTGAAGAAAGCAAGGAACTATCAAATTAAGTGAGGCACAACAAAATAAGCGTTCCCATAATCCCATCCAACAGCTCAATCAAAACGATATACGATGATGCAAATTATGAAACCTATGAGACCCAAAGCCTTGAAATCTCGACGGCTATGTTACATATGGTGCATATGTAACATAGCCTATGCAAGAAGAAGTCAATTCGTTAGTTGAAAATAATACATGGCAATTGTTTCTTTTTTGTTGTTGACCCCTGCAATCTTTTCTGGGGCCGAAGCTCCCCCAACTCTCGCGGTTAATTTTTAACGTCCTACCTTACGCCGTCACCAGCCAAATCGAGGACGCACGAATACAGGTTCGATTTTAAATCCATCTGCACATTGCATTGCTCTAGTCAGCCTGTACTGACATGGACGATGGTTCGGCCCATGGAATCTGTTCTCATCGATAATGAGAAAGCGCAATATCAGAATCTTGTTAGAAGTAGTATTGTGGAAACCAACCACCGTTCTGGTGATGTGAACGCTCTGTGGAGGGGAGGTATTGCGATACCTTCAGACTTAGGTCTATCGCCTTTCGGTACCAGGATGGAAACATCAGTGTTAACATATATGCAGTGTTCCACACTTGGAAGGAGCATTTCTCTGATTTACTTAATGTTCCACAAGTGTCAAATGATGTATTTGAAAGTTGTCAAATAAAGACTGCGGAGATGTGCATGAGGACCAATCCTCAAAGAATTTACACTGGCCATGCAAAGACCTTTTCGACCTTTTTCGATCAGTGAGGCAAAGCAAAGCTATAACCTGACGACGGTTAGTCATCCTGATCAAGTTTTTTCGCTGAGGATGATTCTTTCTAAATATTACGAGACATCTCGTGCCGTACATATATGACTCAATCCATCAGGATAGCTTATGGTTTGCTCTGCGATGTCTGGGAATATCTGACAAATATGTGCGTATGTGTAAAATGACAGTAATGCAGTCACAATGTTGTGTCAAAGTTGAAAACAAGCTATCAAGAATTTTTGCAATTAGCTCTGGGGTACTGCAAAGTGAGGCTCTGTCCCCGATACTCTTTAATTTCATGTTAGAATTTATCTTTCGTAAAACTGAAACTCCTCAGAACACCATCTTGTACCGTCAGTCGAACCAGGTTCTAGCATATCCAGATGATCTCTGTGAAATTGGATTGAATGGCAACGGCGTCAGAGAACTACTGGATCCACTTG
The DNA here is from genome assembly GCA_963556175.1 of Tipula confusa. NCBI lineage: Eukaryota > Metazoa > Arthropoda > Insecta > Diptera > Tipulidae > Tipula > Tipula confusa. Next base: position 91,944,135 of record OY744475.1, read on the forward strand.
TTCCTTATCTAACAATCCAATATAAATTAATAACTTACATTCGATTTTCGTGAAACTGTGTTATTTAGTGAACCCAAGTGAAATTCCACTTGTAAAATAGAATACATTTGCACCAACAGTATTGTAACCTAAAATCGGGAACTTTATCTCACAACCGGTCGAAACCTAAATTTGGGATCGATTGGCCAAAATAATAGTACTTCGAGGGTACTTAAAAATATTTTTTTTCTAAGAGAATTATTTTAAATCATGTAAATTTCCATGAGCTTTCAATCAAATCAGGAAGGGACTTCAATTGAAAATTCTACTTCTTCCATTAGTGACCTACTGTAAAATCAGTATTAAATGAAACTAGCACCTAGTTTTCGAATAATACAACAAAATGTGAGAAATAAAATCGTAGGTCAAGCAAGTCAGTCATTGACAACGCATAACGTTGGGTCATTGACCGCGCATACGATTGGGCCTATATTAAAAACCATTTAACCACGACCTATGCTGATAATAGGACAGTCGCAAACTTGCAATTAGAATTGTTTAGCCTAATCAAATTAAATTTAGAGCACACAGAGCTCTACGATAAAATACAGTCAATGTTATCAAATAAGATACACTGTTATCAAATAAGATTCAGGCACAAGATCTTAGCCAAGAAGTGACAGAAGCCTTAATCAAACAGCAGGAGTCTACGGGCTTAACTGTGTTTTCTGCCAGCCTACAGGAACCTTTAGGTAGTGCGTTGAGGGCTTCACAACCTGCAACACTATAGGAAGCTTATACCGTCGTTCAGGGGGAACAAAATATTAATAAGCTACGAAATCCTGTTGCACCCAGACCTAATTTTAAAAACTACCCGTCCACATCTAATTTTAAACCTAGAAATTTTCAACAGCTACGAATTAAACAAGAAGGAGATAAACCAATTTATTTTACTTTCTATCAAAAACCAGTCATTAAAATTACTAATCGACACAGGAGCCGACAAATCTTTTATCGACCCCAAATTTTCATACCTATTCGAAACCAATAAAATTTCAGAGGTAAACTGTAAAGTTCAATCAGTCTTCGCCTTAACGGACATTAGACAAAAAGTTATATTAAAATTTAACAATATTCAACAAGAACTATCATTCTTTATCTTCAAGTTTCATAACGTATTTGATGGTCTCATCGGGTGCGAAAATTTACAAATGCTACACGCGAATGTAAATATATTAAAAAATTTATTAGAGTTGCCAACTCAAAATAATAAAATATATAACGAAATTACAAACATATTACCACACATTGAAATTCAAGGAAAAGGTAAAAGGAATACGGTAAAACACGAGAGTTATTTATTTAAAGAAAATACTTGTTACATCAAACAGTTTAGGCATCCGGAAAATCAAAAAACAGTAATTAGACCATCGTTCAGTCCCTGGTCTTCGCCCATATGGATGGTGCCAAAAAACCAGACGAACATGGAAATAAAAAATGGCGTCTAGTTGATTTTCGAAAATTAAACTCGCAAACGATAGATGATAAATATCCGTTGCCAAATATAGAGAATATTTTGGACAAGATGGGCAGAGCTATTTATTTTACCACATTAGATCTTACCGCTGGATTTGATCAGGTAGAAATTAGGTCAAGCGACATACAAAAAAACGGGATTTTCAATTCATAATAGACATTACGAATTTACTCGTCATTTGGACTGAAAAATGCCCCCAGTACTTTTCAGAGAGTACTGGAAAATGTATTAGGAGATTTTTTAGGCAAAAATGTGCTTTGTTATATGGATGATATAATAAGAACATATCCACGATGTACATCAAGTATTCACCAAACTTAAAATAAAAAATGGCGTCTAGTTGATTTTCGAAAATTAAACTCGCAAACGATAGATGATAAATATCCGTTGCCAAATATAGAGAATATTTTGGACAAGATGGGCAGAGCTATTTATTTTACCACATTAGATCTTACCGCTGGATTTGATCAGGTAGAAATTAGGTCAAGCGACATACAAAAAAACGGGATTTTCAATTCATAATAGACATTACGAATTTACTCGTCATTTGGACTGAAAAATGCCCCCAGTACTTTTCAGAGAGTACTGGAAAATATATTAGGAGATTTTTTAGGCAAAAATGTGCTTTGTTATATGGATGATATAATAAGAACATATCCACGATGTACATCAAGTATTCACCAAACTTAAAAACGCGAATCTAAAAATACAAATCGAAAAGACACACTTTCTGCAAAAGCAAGTTTCTTTTCTGGGACATGTTATCACCCCGGAAGGAGTCAAGCCAGATCCTAAAAAGATCCAAGCCATTAAAAATTTTAAGTTTAAAATTTAAACCCAAAAAGAAATCAAGTTATTTCTGGGATTAATAGGTTATTATAGAAACTTCATCAAAGGTTTCTCGAAAATAACCAAACCATTGACCTCATGTCTCTCTAAGGGTTCAGTAATTTACCAGGCCAAACAGTACTTACAATGCTTTAAAACTTGGAAGTCAATTCTAACAAACGAACCAATATTGATTTCCACAGACTTTAAGGAACAATTCACATTAACCACGGATGCATTGAACTATGCGTTAGGGGCAGTGTTGAGCCAAAATGTTAAAGGAAAGGATTTGCCTATAGATTACACTATCAAAGAGCGAATGTAGTTATTCTACAATTGAGAATGAATATCTCACCGTAGTATGGTCCACAAAATATTTTAGGCCATACCTATATGGTCGAAAATTTATAATCGTAACCGATCACAAGCCGTTGCTTTGGTTATTAAACGCCAAAGATCCGACATCGAAACTAATCCGATGACGTCTCGCTCTAGAGGAGTATGATTACACTATCACATATAAAAAAAGGCTTAGCTTACACCATTGCTGATGCGCTTTCACGTATCGAGTTAAATCACCAACTCGAAACAAAGAACTTCACATATAACAATAATAACGATTCTAGCAAAATATTTGAACCCGGAAAACAAAAAATTAACTCTGACAACCAGGAAAGTGGAAGTCAGTAAAAAGGTAACAGATTAACCAAGTTAATGATTCCAAATTAAAGAACATTAACATCGATATTAATCAGTGCGACAATATCGATAACGGGCTCTTCAGGCATGAATGGCTCAAATTAAATAAAGAAATTCCAAAAACAACAACTTGTCTGAACGAATTTCGAAACCAAATAGTTTTGACCAGAACCAAAACTGAAAACAAACTAAAAAACGCAAGAGTGTTTCACAATAGGAACCACCGCGTAACAATTCAAAAGGCCAATTTCTCAGAATTGGACTTAACCAAATCTAACAAGATAACAGCCATTTTAGCGGATGACGAAGTCTGGAAACTGATTCAAAATATTTGTAAGAACAACCATTCCAAAATAATCTGGTCTGATACCTTGTTAGCCGATGTAGAGAGTGAAATCGAACAACTATCAGTTATCGAAAAAGAACACCTCCCATATCATCGCATCCATACAAGAAAATCATACAAAAATTAAACGAGTTTTATTTTCCCGGAATGAGGCGGAAAATTTCACAGTTTATTACAAACTGCTCTACATGTAAATATTACAAATATGAAAGACAATCCGCACACATAAAATTTAAGTTGTCACAACCCCTCACTGGTCCCATGGAAATAATCCATGGAGACACATTTTCCTTATTAGGCCAACATTTCCTCACGTTGATAGACAAATTTTCCAAATATGCAACAGCTGTACCATTGGAAAACCACGTAACTGAAACGATAGTCAAAAAGTTCCAAGGATTCTTTAACAGAGAAGGCTTACCACGAACACTGGTCCTAGACTCAGCACCAGAGTTTAAAGCTAAGCTCCTCTGTGAAACTATGGTTATGTATGATATAAATTTACACAATACCACACCAAAATTTTCCACAGGAAATTCGCCTATCGAACGATTACACTCAACTCTTACAGAGTTGGTAAAAATTATCAACTCCAAAAACAAAAGTAATTCCCCACAGGAATTGATGGACGAAGCGATATTCGCGTACAATAATTCCATCCACTCCGCAACGATGCTAACACCGCTCGAACTCTATAAAGGGCATATCATCATAAAAACCACTTTAACATTAGATATGCCAAAACAGTCGACGGGTTACCTCGAAGCAATTAGGAAAAAGCAGAAACTCACATTGCCAAATTACTTCATGTAAAAAAACCATGAATATTAGAATCGGTTTAGGAATGCTAGATTCCCTAAGCGTGTTCAAATCGAATCGATAGCACGAATTATTTAGTATGACTATGATTATTTTCTCCTCGTAGCATTTTAATATATTGAACTACGTAAAAAACGTAAGTTTATATTTTAGTTACCTATATTCCTGTAGAAATACTGAAATAATTAGATAGACATTGCATGTACATTCCATCAAAATAGCTTATGGTCATCGAGCAATTATTGATATCAAGAAACAGATGCACCAACCAAACCAAATGAAGCAATATCAACTGGAAATTTTTATTTCTTGATAAAGTGACTTGCTCAGGAATGTTTGAACTAAGGCGAACAGAACTATGGTAACTTTTTTTAAGTTATGCAGTGGAAAAAACGAAACACCATAATTCGTGATCGTAGAAGGCCGAAATTGCTTTTCGAAAGAGGTGTCACAAAAGCGTTACTGGGAAAAATATTTAATCGATCTAAGTTTGAGTAAAATAATTGGTTCTTACCGTAACGTTTACTAAATAATCAATTCTTATCAAATAATTCGGTTTGGTTCATTATTCCGTGATGTTATAAAATGACGATCCATTATGCTGGAAGTTAAAAAAAAAAGATAAACAATAATTACAACTTTCGCAGTCGAAAGAAACCAAACAAATAGATTCTACAGGATTAGCAAACTCTTTGGAACATTACCTTTATTATTATAGATCTTGAGATGATCTAATCAAATTACTTTTAGAGAATATTTTTACACTAATTAATTTGTAAACACAACACAATTTTTTATAAAATGTCTATTACCGTTAAATATTTTGTTTTGATAAAATAGTGTCACCTGGATTTGAGAGTTTTAACTGATTATTATAGCAGTTTGCTGTAATTTATAGCACATATCATAAACATAATGGAAAATTAAAGTAAGTTATAAGTTGAGGTATTTTTCATGTTGAACAATTTAAATCTTCGAGAATGAACTTCAAAATACGAAGTGGTTGAATTAATACGTTTGTGATATGTGTTAATAGATTAAATAATTAAATTAACAACAATTTTCATGAAAATAAGATTTTCAATTTACAACGATTTTATTCCATTTAAGTTCCTTGTACTATACGAAGAGACATCTAGTATCAAGTTTGATAGACAGTTGTCATTCACGATTCAACATGTTTGAAATTACTAACGTTTGTTTTCGGCTCCGTATCAAATTTGTATATTTTGTAATTTATTTCAGATTTTTAATTTAATTATCAGTTTAATTTATATTAACAATTTTTTAAAAATGTTTATTATATATTTAAGTTTATCTTCGAGTAGTATTAATCTGTTAAATAAAGGTGAGATAAAGTGAAATGGTTTTCTAAGCCAAAAACGTAATGGCGATAATTTCTAGTGCAACTGCGTAATTTATCAAAATAACTACAACATATTTCAGGTTAGTTTAAAATAATTCATAAACTTATTATTAATATAAATATATAATGATCCTCGCAACAATTAAATCCTTTTTTATAAAGCTTTTCAGTAGTATACTGTTTGAGTATCTAATTTACAATCAAAATCCCGTTGGTTTTTCAAAAAAAGTTTCGGTTTAAAAAAAAATTGCTGCGTAATTAAATCCTGGTTACAAAATCTAGGTTTTTTACATCATAATCAATTTATTTTTATAGGCCATTCTGGTTCTGGTAAAATCCTGCTCCAACGGTTTCGATCCCAAGCCTTCTCTTTGCATTGTTCTAAAAACAACAAGAAGACCAGTCGTTTTCTAACCTCGAGGGGCCATCGTCTCTGACAGTGACCCGGCCAGCATACTCGCTGTCCTTTTATTTTATAAACGACTTACGGAATTTACGGACATACGGTTGAATAGAACTCGGTAAATGTCATTGTCGTGTTTGGGGAGCCATATATCAGCGCTCTTCCACTGTACTTATCTGCTCGTAATGTCATGTCATCTTTTATACACATCATACACAGGGTCCAACTCTTACATCCATATTGACAATGGGTCTGACAACATATTTTACAACTTCAGCTTTTCGGCAATTGCAAGGTATTCTTACTTGAGCAGTGGACGTAAGGTTTATTTGTTTTACATAGTTGCTCGTCCCACACTATTATCATGAGTGCAATAGGTATTTGAGGTAACGGAAGCCCGTCACTTTTTGAAATGTGCGGTCACCACTTCTTAAATAATTGCAGCTTGGCCTTTAAAACCTGTGGCCCTATATTTTGTTTTAGACTGACTTGATGCCAACACCTGACGGACTGACGGTATAAGAATTCGTAATATTTAGGAAAAATCACTCTCAACGAAAAAACTTGATAAGTGAGTGACCGATTCGGGTGAAATCCTCCTATGCCACGATAATTTTGGCAATTTGTGTTATCTCCTTTCTTAAAGATAGGGCACAACGTGGCCACTTTACCCATTCATCAGATATAACTGCGATTTGCAACACTAATCGTTGTAACGGTAGATTTGGGTTCTCAGCTTTTTTTGAAAATTATTTTCCCTTGAATCGTTACTTTCAATGATTTTTAAATATGCGCGCGGCTATATGATTGTCTGTGATAACAATTTTGAAAACTAAAACAATGTGAAAACTGTTTTAACTGTTATAAGCGTGGGGTTATAGTCTCAAAAACCGGGCACGGAAACTTATTTTTAAACGAAACTGTAGGCGGCGATGTATTAGAACTAGCATAGGATTTCTACGTTCTCTCAACGAATATCTTAGCACGGAAATCTCCTAAATCTTTGCCCCAATCGTTACCTACTTCATAAGACACATTGCTAATATTACGGCAGGCTAAAATTTAAAATCTTACTTTGCACGAAAGTTCTTAGCTTATAGTATGTGGAGCCAAGTAGAATCTTTTGTTGTCTGAATACTAGGAAGTGTGGTGAGTAGCTGGTACTTTTCTCTCAGTGAGCCTGCAATTTCGCCAAGATGCTGTTCCCAGGTTTGATGATCATCTCTAATATATGCTCGAACCAGAACCTATATTAGTTATATCAATAACTAATTAAGAGATTTACTCGCTGAACTGCGTTGGTCTGTGGCAATTATTTTGCATTGTATTTTTGTTTAAAGTTGACAAATATAAAAGATTCAAATTAGGATCCACTGTCAGTTAATACACTCACAGGAATACCAAAAAGATGAAATACATGATTTTCAAGAATCTCGACTACTTTTGCACCTGTGACTGAGCGGAGTGAAAACACTACCGGCTTCGTACATTTTGTATATTTAGCAATCATTTATGAAATCTCGTACTTGTTTAGACATGGTGAGCTATGTTCAACTTATGCAACATGAACGCAATTGGGTCATCATCAAACTTTTGGAATAAAACTTTACCTATTCCTGTGGTAGACGAGTCGCACTCTTCGTAAACATGTTTTATAAAGTCTCGGTTAACCAGAACCAATGCCGTGACGAGCGCTTTCTTTAGACTGTCGAATGCCTCTGATGTTTCTGTGCTCCACATTTTGTAAACACAATGACGTTTGGTCATTCCTAAAACTCAGCGAAAGGGTTTTGACGTTTCTGGAAAGGGATTTTCTATGAGACATTCGTCACCAGTCACATAACCTAGATACTTCGCCTCCTGTAATCTATTTTAGCTTTTTTTATTTGAATCTCAGTATTCGAGCTACTTCAGGCCTTGTGCCTCAATTGACACATCGTTTGGGCTGCGGTACACAGCTCAAACGGTATGATGTTGAATTGGTAGTCTGAACGTTCCGGTTCAGTAAAGGCTGTTTTATCCCTTGATGAAGGATTAAATGAATTTTCCAAAAGACGCCTTTTAGGTCGTTGGTTCTAATAAACTGTGTTTTATCCAGTCCACCTAGTAGTCCCTCAATCAACGGGAACGGATAAGCGTCAGTCCTATAGTCACCGGAGACGACCAAGATCGAGCATACGATCTAATTCGTGGAACATCTCTGCTTGTTTTACCGGTGATACCGCATAATATCTTTGCTTAAACTGCGCCTTGCACGTGTATTTTATGAGTCAGAAAATGCGTTTTTCGTAGTCATTTTTCACATGCGTGTAGAAAACTTTGCCATTACAACACAGTATTTTTTGAAGTTTTGATTTAACTGATGCTTAATATTGGGAAGATCACCGTCAGACTGCAGGCGATTCAACAGTAAAATCACTTCCTAAATCTCGCAAGTTGATTTCTGTACAAGAATGATTGCTGTGTTTGCTATTCTAACTTTTATTCGCTTACCGTTGGTCAAGGCGAATTAATTAATTAATTGATTAATTGAAGTTCGTTCCGGTACAGTTTCGTCTAGATTTTGTGAGGTTGGTATATACTGAGAAATGGTTATATCTCTGTTGGAACAGGATCATCCTTGTTAATGTGATCCTTTGGCTCACTTGTTATGTGTAGACGGCATATTTTAGTGATATTCCTTTTAAACGAGTTGTTCTTGTTTTTAAGTGTGACTATCCTAACAAGGCAATCCTGTCCTGGATGTAGCTTAATGAGTCTTGCTAGTGGGCAGTGCGTAGGAGGCAATTGTTCATCTGTGAGGATTAATATAGTTAAAGATTTATGTGCAGTTCTCCACATTTATGTAGAGATATTGTCGCTTTAGCTTTAGGCAAAGATACTATACATTGAAAAGTGTTTGTTGACGAGTTCCACAGAAGTACAACTGTTTTTACTGTATCATTAAATTCTATTGTATGAAGTCCAGTTTCTCTCAGATTTTCGGGAAGTTCTTCTAATACGACCTTTTCATTGCTGCACCATTTCCTGAGGTTGAAACCTCCACCGGAAAGAAGGTTTAGTAATTCCTTTTGAAGGTATTGATAGCAGCTACTGCTTCTACTATTGTGTTAGCTCCAGTTAGAATAAGATCATCTATGTAGAAATCGTTTTGAATTATTTGTGAAGCAATTTGATATCTTGACGCTTCAATAATAGCTAATTGTTACAATGTTTTTGTAGCCAAACAAGTTGCAGAGCTGTTCCATGTTATAGTTTTTAATCTATAACTGCTCAATGGCTTATTTGTTGCAAGCCGCCAGAGAATTTGCTGAAAATCTCTATATTTGAGGGCTATTCTGACCTGTCTGAACTTTTTTAAGATGTCCGCTGCAAATAAATAACGATGTTTTTGTCATCTGATCAATATTACTGTTAAGTTGTCCTGTAAGGTGAGAACTACATACATCATTTCATTTAATGATATGCCTGTTGTTGTTTTGCAGGAAGCTTCAAAAAGCACTCAATATTTTGACCGAGACAATTTCTGCACAAACTGCACGCGTGACCATCTTATTTCTTTCCGAAATACTCAGATTTTGAAACGTTGACATTCAATGATCTTGTGATTCTTTCGGCAGCATATACAAACATTTTTTATTTGTTTTGGTTGTGTTACTGCTACAAAAGCATGTCAAGCAAGGGTCGAGTTTGAACTTTTGTCTGATGAGTTGGTAGTATTTTATTTCACTAACGGATTCCAATGATTGAAATAGTCTCTCTAGAAACTTCAAAAATTGAGATGTAGTTTAAAATTCCCTGGGATTTTCTAAGAGTGTCGGAAAAGCCTACCCATTTCGTGTAGTCCCCGTTAAAATGTGGGATCTCTACAGGTGGTAGACGAATTTCAATTCTGAATTCAATTTTTGACTCGACCTCTGATGCATCTGGCAATCGATCTTGTCTAGACTCATATGTGGACACTGATTGATTATCTTTGTTGTTTAATTGCGGAGAGTCTGACATCTTCTTTCACTTTATATGGGCCTGATGATTGGTGGCTTCGAATCTATACAACGAAGTTCTACTATATGATTTTTTATCGATGCCTGTTGTTTTTATGGCTCGAACTGTTGGTGCCAGTTGGTGGTTGGCTGAAATAGGTGCCAGTTGTTGGTTGGCTCGAAGGACCAATGTTTGATTCAACAGAAAGATCACTTTGGGCTAAACCTCGCAGTTGATTTGTGTGCAGCAGTGATTGCTGTGTTTGCTCTTTTAAATTAAAATTTCTTTTAAGTTTGTTGATTCCAAATTATTGGTAAATAAAAATTGCATACTTAAATTTTAGCTAAGTTATGCGAATTGCATTTATATATTATAAATTCAATATTGCAAATCTAATTTTATTATTAAAGGGGATTGAACTAGTCTCAGTTGTTATAATATGATAAATTTAACGATTGAACTTGATCTGATGGGATCCTTACCGAAGCACGAAGTCAAAATAGTAATTGGTAACTGTAATGCTCTAGCAATAAAGTCATCAAACACTATTCTGGCGCAAATATAAAACTGACTTATTCAACACGGTCTCGGGTCCTCCAAAATGTGATCAATTGGACGGAGTCCGACTCGGCTACTAAACACGTGACAGTAAGCATCATGTGGTCACTGGATAACTATGATGTTATTTTTAAATGTTAGCAGTCGAATTAAGGCAACAAAGTAATCCACGGTTTCGGAAATTCTTTACTTTTTTCAATCTGTGGTCACCACTATTAACATTATTAAACATATCTACAACGTGTGATCGTTTAATTATTTTAGACTGATTGATTGTGAGGCCAACGTAAATATCTGCATATGCCATGGCTACACTGGCCTGTCGGTATGTAATCCTGAGATGTTTAAATGTTACGAGATACATCTGTTTGTCATACACCAAAGCAAATTAATTTAACACAACACTGTGACACACATATTTTTTTAGCCGTTCTTAAAAATCTCAAATCAAACATAAGCTCCCGAGAAATTAAGTCATACACCAGAAACATCTGATGTAAATCCAGGAACACCCGATGTTTGTTAATGTTTCGTAATATTAGTGATCAGTGAGTGACTGACTGGGTCGGTCAAAAAACTCATTCATAGAAATGTACTGCGATAGAAACCAATTGTAATTCGTAGATTTAATTTTCACCATACCTAAAGTCAAATGAGTGACACTGGCAACCGAATGTTTTCAATACCTTCAATAGACGGTTCAAATCATTTATAAAATGATTGGTTTTCATGAAGCTATACAGCTGACTATATTAGGTTGATACGTCATGTTAAATAACTTGTAAAAACCGACGAGCTAAACTAGTCATGACTACATGGTGTTGATTAGATCCGTTGTAAGACATGGTTGTAGGCATGGACACTACCGGATTAGTATTTTAGTTGGCTGTTGACATTTGAAGGAAGAGTCAGCCACATGATATTTGACCTCAAATAAGACGATAACGGTAATTTATGGATGGTATTGACAAAGCTGTCTTCTCGAAATAAAAAACAACTTGGCTTCTTCTGGGTGTCTTGAACAGTACGAAAAGCAATCCAATCATATGTTAGTTGTACTTCTGCATTGTCTCAATTCAATCGTTGGTCCGTTGAAATTAAACAATCGATATTATTAAATAACAACATTTGATTTAATTAGTTATAAAATATTTTTTATTAATTTTTTTATGTTTTCAATAGAAATTTACATTAAGCCAAAAGTAACAAAAATATGTTAACAATTTTCGCGTTATCTTGAAAAATGTAAAAAAGAAAGGTTTATAACTTTTTAATATAAAATAGTGACTAAATATTTCTATAGAAAATCATTTACATAATATATGCATTTTAAGACTTTAGTGTTTTATTTCACTTAAAATATCACCACTCTTTTCCTTTTTTTTTTTTTTTTTAAATTATAAATTTACAATTTTTTATTTTTTTTATTTTTATAAACAGAAACATATTTTTATGACTAACAGTTTTTATTTATTTTTAGGCTAGAATTAACGATTACTAAAATTATGTTACAAATCGTCCAATGGTCGTCGCATAATAATAATATATAATGAAATAGGAAAAAACTATAATAATAAATGGAGTGAATTTAAATATACTACTATCAGGTAAGTAGCTCACAGTACTTAGATAAATAGTTTAAAATTAAAGCCTTCACCTCTTAAGGAATTATTTTAATTTGAATAAAAATTATTAAGGGAGACACATCGAATTAGTATATAATCGGCCATCGGAAGAGTTGTAAATTTATTACATAAATAACAAAATATTTTATTTTTATTAAAATATAATAGTTCGATTTGGCAGTTTCAATTGGGGGGTTTTTTTTTAGAACATTTCAATAAAAATAAAATATTTGTTGTACGCATATTTTCTTAAATAATAGTATTAAAATAGGTTTTTTCGATTTTCAGTATTTTTAAGTTAATAATAATAATAATAATAATAATAATAAAATTAATTACATTTTTAATGAAATTAAAATCTGATTAATTTATCATGATAAATAATCAGGTGTTGGTTCTGGTACTGCATCTGGATTTGCAAATAAGGGATTTGGAAATTCCGGTGGATGAGGTAATGGACCAGATGCTTTCGGCCTTCTTCTATAGGCCATTAACCAACAAGAAACAGCAACCGCTACTGCTACTAGAGCAAGTAAAGCTGTTATTACTAATGCTATTATGAGTCCTACCATGGACACACAAATATCTTCTACTCTTTGAGCAGCTGGTTTAACTATTTAAATAATTGATAATTAATCTCTGATATTACAGAACAATAATTAAAATTCAACACTTACTATCATTAAGTTCTCCTAATCGTTCCTCTCTCTTTTCAAATGTTAAAATAGCGTTTGATTGTATTGTAATTTCTTCTCTTAATTGACCATCCATACCGACTCCATCTTTAGCTAAAGCGGTATCTGATGTTTTATTAGAACTATCATCGGTAATAGCACGTCTTCTTCTGCGACCAAATGCGTCATATCCTCTACAGTTAACAGGTTGGCAACGTCCAAAGCATACTCTTATATTACATTGGAATCGAATATTATCACTAGATGGGAATTTAAATGCATTGAAACTAGCCAATAAACTATTTGTTCCTACATTATATTCCCATTCGCCAAATATAGTTGGATCTGTTGCACAACCATCCTCATCTGTTACTATATATTCATTTTCTATATTTTCTTCAATTGTTTTCGCTATACAACTTCGAGCAAATCCACCATATATTGCTAAAGATTAAAAATATCGTATAATTTTATAAATATTAAAAAACGTGGTAAAAATAATTAGTACTCACTTTGTGGCTGAACATCGACTTGTAACATTAAATTATCACCAATTTCAGCTGAATTAATTTCATCACCATTGTTTGTAACAATTCGCATTGAACAAGTTGGAGGTGGGCCTGTATTTGCAATGGTACCAGCTGTCGTTAACATTGAAACATTGAATCCAAGTGTAACGCTTTGTTCGCCTGTCTGGTAAACACATTTTATATGGTAAGCCTGTGCTTTATATGTTACTAGTTTCGGATGTTTTTGTATGACTAATACAAAGCTAGCAATACCATTAACATGAATTAAACCGCAACTGCCGAAATGTACTTTGAAAACTTCTGTTCTTGGTGTATTATCAGTTGATAAATTAACAACGCGTCGACATTCCTCATCTTTACTATGTCCTTTTACATATAGTACACCATTAAATCCAGTTTCTTCAATATGAATTGCAACTTGAACTCCATCAGCTAAACAACTTACTATCATATCTGGTTTTGGGAAGTCAGTTCTAAAGTTCGTGTGATCTATACGATAAATTATTATTTAATAAGTAAATAATATTTAATAAATTGTAGCTAATTATAAAATAAATGGAAAATTTAATCAACATACTACATAAAATATCAGGATTTCCTTGAAAACCGGTAATGCATTGACATATTGCTTGGTGATTTGTAGCATTACAAAGAGCATTCACACCACATATTTTAGTTAAACAAGGATCATCACATGTTTTGGTTTCCTGGTTACAGAAGCGATGATCTGGACACTCATTGTTACTTTCACATTCCGGTTTATCGATTCTTAAACATTCGCCGAGATCAGTTAATTTATACCCATGTTGAACAGGGCATATACAACGTCCACGTTCATCTATCACCATACCACGTTCTAATGCACACATACAATGACCGGTTTCGTCTATCTTGTATCCGGCACTTATTTTACATGGCGTACATTCATCATAAATATTAAGAGCATAGTTTGGCGGACAAACACATTTACCAAATTCATCTCGAACAAAACCTTTTTCGGTTCGACAAAGTGCCCCTAAAAATGTACATATTGTTATAGTTAATTTATGACAAATTTATTTAATATTGTAAAATTTAATAAACTTACTTTTATCACATTGAACAGCGGCATTGCCTTGGTATCCTGCTTCGCATGTACAAACCATCGTTCTTACTGGCACAGTATCAAGTACTTTACATTTTGAATTAACACCACATGGTTTAGTAGCGTTGCAAGGGTTAACACATTCACCACCAATACAAGCTGTTTGAGATGGACAGTCACCATCGAATCGACATATTTCATCTAATTGGCGACATGTAATGTCATCATCTTTAAAGTATCCAGTTGGACATAAGCATACGGGATAGTGATTATAAACCCGACACATTTCATTTGATGCACATGTTGCGGTTTCAGCACAAGGATCTTTACATTGATCATTTATGCAAGCCTTATTATTTGGACAGTCAGAATTAGATTGGCATTCTAGTAGTATACAGTTTATTCTTGGATTACCATTATAACCTGGTAAACATTCACAAATTGGTCGATGATTTATTCCATAACATTGTGCATTTCTGCCACATGAGCTTCCATCATTTTCACATGCAGGTACGCATTGTCGATTAACACACATGTGTTGACTTGAGCAATCAAAATCAGATTGACAACCAATTTTAACACAACCTAATTCTGGATTACCATCGTAGCCTTGTTTACAAGAGCAAACTGGTTTATGATCTTTAATTCGACATTCGGAATCTAAACCACAGTTGCAAGGATCACGGCATATACCATTTATACATGATTTATCGATAGGGCATTCTGAATCAGCTACACAACCTCCAATATCTAAAACTGGTTTTGTCGGTTTGCATGTTCCACTACCGCTACTTACGTACCCTTCAGGGCAAATACATATCATTGTCCGAACTGGAATTGATGGAACAACTTCACATCTTGATGGATGATAACAAGGTTCCAATTCTGAACATGGATTTTTACATTTATTTTCGATACAAGCTAAACGTGATGGACAATCAACATCATAAGTACACTCAGGTTGAGGTTCACGTCTACAATCGATATATGGATTTCCTATTAGTCCTTCCGGACATTTACAAATAGTCATATGATTTTGTGTTTTACATTCGGCTCTGGTTGAACACATATTATTATACAAGCATGGGTCTACACATTGCGTATTAATACATTGTTTGTCGTTTGGACAATCGCTATTGCTGCGGCATCCAATTACTGAACAAACCTTATAAGGATCACCACGATAACCACTTAGGCAACGACACTGTTGTTTCGAATCTTTCACAAAACATTCAGAATTTAATCCACAAGGATTATTTATTAAACATGGATTAACGCAATTTCCATTCAGACAAGCTTTGCCAGAGTCACATTCACTATCACTTCTGCATCCTACTACGTGACATCCGAAATTTGGATTACCATCATAACCATCAGCACATGAGCAAATGCTTCGATGATTTTTAATTGTGCATAAAGAATTTTCACCACAATTGCATGGATCCCTACATTGTCTATTTATACAAGCTTCTTTATCGGAACAATCATTATCTGATGAGCATCCTGGTTGAATCGGCGGACCAATTCTTCGACATTCTCCTTCAAAGTCGGGTATAAAATCTTTGGAACATTCGCACACCATTGTACGTACTGGGAAACTATCTAACACACTACAAATAGCAGTTCGTTTACATGGTTCCAATGTAATACATGGGTTTACACACTTGTTTTGAATGCATGCCATTGTTGATTTACAATCGCCGTCAATAACACATTCTACAGCTACTTCTGGTTGTTTTGGTTTTTCACAGTAAGATAACGGGTTACCAATTGGCATATCATCAGGACATCTACAACTTGCAATATGATTTCTGGTCGTACAAATGGCATTGTATGCACATGGTGCTTCTATCGTACAAGGATTAATGCAATGTTTGTCAATACATGCTCGATCGTTTGGACACTCATTATCTGAATGACATTCAACGCGCTCACATTTTTCAAATGGATTTCCTTCCATTCCTGAACCACATTTACATGCTACGCGGTGATTTTCTCCATAACACACAGCATTTATTGCGCATGGATCATTTATTGTGCATGGGTCAATACATTTATTATTATAGCATTGTTTGTCATTTGTACATTCACTGTTGCCTTCGCATTCCAGTTTGTAACATCCACTTAATGAATTACCTGAATATCCGGGCTTACAATAACAAATTGGATGATGGTTATTGACTAAGCATTCTGCATTTTCTCCACAATTACATGGATTAATGCAAAGTTGGTTGACACATGATTCAGATAATGTGCAATCACTGTTGGCTCGACAACCAGTTGTCGCGTCTGATGGTGGAGCACAAGACACAAGTGGATTTCCACTATAACCTATTGGACAATTACATACTGGTTTATGTTTTTCTGTATAACATAATGCTCCACGGCCACATGTATTAGGAAGTGTACATGGATTTGTACAAACACTATTGTAACATATACGATCTTCTGGGCAGTCTGGATTTGTGTAACATTCTGCTTCAGTATCTGGTATACGTGGCATTAATGAGCATTCTACTAAAGGATTTCCGATGTATTCGTTTGCACATTCACATTTAGCACGATGGTTTACAGATCGACATAAGGCATTTACTCCACAGCTCTCAACTGCACATGCTATTATACATACACCTCGAATACATTTATCGGTATCAATACAATCTGTGTCCGTTCTACATTGTGGTTCATCTTGTTTAATAACAGAGCATTTTCCATTATTATCTGTTATCATATCAGGTGGACATTTACAAATAACAGTGCGTAACGGTAAAGTATCTAAAACAGAACATATTTGTTCTGATCCACATATATTTGGTTTACTGCATGGATTTTCACATTTTTTATCAAAGCATGCCAACTGTGATGAACAATCAGCATCATACATACATTCACTAGTATCAGGTGTTCTAAATTCATTGCATTCGATGAATGGATTGCCAAATGTTCCCGCGTTACAAGTACAAACTGGTTCATGATTTCTACCTTTACAGTTAGCATTTGGTGCACACGTGTTGCTATCACATACTGGAACACAAATTCTGTTCAATCGATCACATATTTTGTCATCAGCACAGTCTTCGTTATATTGACATACACCAGAAATACATGAAATGAATGGATTTCCTTGAGTTCCACTTGGACAAATACAGTTGGCTTTATGATTTTGAGGTTGACATTGTGCACCATGGCCGCATTGAACTGAACTGTATGTGCATGGATTTAAACATTTCTCGTTGTAACATGTTTTGTCATATGGACAATCATTATCAGTACTACATTCAGCTACAAATAAATTGTTTGTTTTTTTTTGTATGAATATTACATTCAACCAAATAAAGTAAAATTTAATTTTTTAAAAAATCACTTACGTTTATAACATTGTAATTTTGGGTCTCCTCCCCAGCCTGGTGGACAGAAACATAATGGCCGATGTAACGAAACTCGGCATTCTGAATTTCCACCACAAGGATTGTTTTCAGCGCATGGATTTCTACATTTTTGATTTGTGCAGGCTTCGGTGTTACTACATTCATAATCTGAAGTACATTCTGGTTGAACAGCTACATCTAAAGAAATTTAATTAGAAATTTTTATGAATTTTAAATACTTAGTTTTAACTAAAAATTACTATAATAATTTACCTTTATAACAACTAATAAATGGATCTCCAGACAAACCTTCTTTACATCTACAAATCACTTTATGATTTTGAACAGAACATTCAGCTGTCGAACCACATGGATTCTTATAAATGCAAGGATTTATGCATTTTCTATTTTGGCATATTTCAGTACTGTCGCATTCATTATCTGATGTGCATTCACCTTGTGTAATGGTTACTGTATAGAAAACAATTCGGAATAATTAGCTTAATGAAGATTTAGTTTAACAATAGAAATAAATCAACAATTTTATTAAATGTCTAGAATAAAGTGCACATATTTATAATATATACAATTATTAATGCTGAAACTCAAAATATTAAACTTAAATTTCGTAAGAATTATATAGTACGTATAAATAATGGTTAGAAAATTTCGAAAACCCAATATTTTGTCAATTTACCTAGTTTACATTCTTTGTCGGCGTCCCCAACATAACCAAGATCACATTGGCAAATCATTGTGCGAAGTGGTAGTGTATTTACAACAGAACATGTAGAATGTGCACCGCATGGTTTTATTTCTAAACATGGGTTTTTACAATTGCCACTAAAGCACGCCAAACTGTTCGGACAGTCCGCATCGACGGTACATTGTGACTGTATAACAACTAATTAAACAAAAAAAAAAAAAATATAAAAAAATTTAAAAAATAAAATATATATTTTAACTTACTTAAACTGCATGAGTCTCTTCCATTACCGCTATATCCTGGTAGACATTTGCATAAAGCTTGATGATTGGTTACGCGGCATTGTGCGCCGGGAGCACAACTACATGGATCAGTACATTTTTCATTTGTACATGCCAAATTCATAGAACAGTCATCATTCTTAACGCATTCCGGTTGTGAACAACGTACCAATGGATTGCCCTTGAAGTTATTTAGGCATACACAACGAGCTCGATGATTAAAATCAGATTTACACATAGCATTTATTCCGCATTGAGTATATGTGCAGGGATCTTTGCATTCCTTATTGATACATGCTTGAGTTGATGGACATTCTGAATCAGATCGACAGCCAACTATACAAAAAAATACAATTGTTAATTTATTTACGTATATCTAGTTTGTAGTCTATACATACTTTCATAGCAAGAGTAATGTGCATTCCCAGTAAAACCAGATTTGCAAATGCAAATTGGTCGATGAAGTTGTACGTGACATTCTGAATTTTGTCCACATAATCCTCTAGTGTTTGTACATGGATTTTCACATTTTTGATTTAAACAAGCTTTATCATTAGTGCAATCTGAGTCTCTTTCACATTCTGGTACTGGAATTGTATCAAACTGTTTTGAACACTCAACAAACGGTGAACCCATGTATCCTTTTGGACACGTACAAACTGCTCTATGATTAATTCCGTTACATAAAGCATTAATACCACATGCATTTATACAAGGATCATTACATTTTTGGTTATAACATGCACGGTTTTGTGAACAATCTGAATTTACTACACATTCAGGGTAGACACATGTTACAGCATTATTTAACACTTTACAGAACCCATTTTGACTGCAAGGCGAAGGATTACATGGGTCACTTGGAATCTTTGGCTCTGTTTTACATTCACTAAATGGATCGCCAACCATATCATATGGGCATGAACAGATTGGACTATGATTAATGGTTTTACAAAGTGCGTTATAACCACAAACTGATGGACATGGATTCTCACATTTTCGATTTAAGCATACTTTATCTAGAGAACAATCTGTGTCCACCACACATTCTGGTTTGCACCCTGAACTATATGGATTTCCAAAGTAACCAGGTATACATTCACATATTGCGTTTTTATTGCTTATTCGACATACAGCACCATTTCCGCAAGGTGTCGGATGACACGGATCTTTAAATTCAACTAGAAATCAATTTATTCATTAATAATTTAGACAAAATTACATTAATTAGTAAAAATTCAAGTTTAAATCAATCCTTGATCTGTTTTACAATAGCTTAAGCTCTGATTGTAAAACTAGGGCCAATTGGCATTCTTTATGGAATAATTAAAAAAAACTTATTTACCTTCTTTAAGTTCCATACATTGAGTAAACGCATCACCGGTCATTTTTTCTGGACACGAACAAACTGGTATATGGTTAATTACCGTACAAATAGATTGTAAACCACATAGATTTTCGCAAGGATTTTTACATTTATTGTGAATACATGCTTTATTCATTAAGCAATCAGTATTTGCCACACATTCTGGCCGACAATTTTCATACGCATTCCCGAAATATTCTGGAATGCATTCGCACACTGCAAAATTGTTTTCTATTTTACAATGTGCATTAGATCCACATGGTGATGGATTGCATGGATCTATTGGCGTTGGTATTTCATCTGTAAATTAAGTGAGTTAGTATTCATAAAGTAAAAAATAAAATAATGCGTTCAAAAATCCTTACTATCACGAATTAAGCATCTTGTGAATGGATCACCAACATAACCTTCAATACATTCGCATATCGGATTATGATGCACTGTACGACAATTTGCATTTACTCCACAAATATCTATACTACATGGATTATAACACCTCATATTTGAACACGCCTGCTCTAATTTACAATCATGGTTAGTAACACATTCTGGTTGACAATTTGGCGGTGAACCAATGAATTCCCTTAAACATGAACAAGATGGCGAACCACCAATCACTCTACATTCTGAGTTGGAGCCACAAGGCGATGGTTCACATGGATTTTCAGGTGGTATATACAAAGGTGTGTCAGCTAAAACAGATATTTTTGAGCAATTAGTATTAAGTTTTGTTTCGTCTCGAGCTAAGAGTAAATCTTACGAATCCTTTGACATCTTGTAAATGGATCCCCAGTGTATTTGGGCATACAACTACAAATTGGATTATGATTTATTACGGCGCAGTTAGTATTTATACCACAAGTTCCTGGACACGGGTCTTTACATTTTTGATTGATACATATTTCATTTTTATTACATTCGGAATTAATTATACATTCTGGTCTGCATATAGGCGGGCTACCAATAAAGCCTTGTACACATGAACATATAGCCTGACCGTTTAGTTCACGACATTGACTGTTTGGACCACAAGGCGAAGGGTTGCATCGATTTACTTCGACAGGAGCTAATAGAAACAGAAAATTAATGAAACAATGGTTTTTCAGCCTTTGTATGTATACATACATTGGAATTTTCTACATTCTATGAATGCATTTCCACTCATTCCAGTTGGACAACTACACATTGGCACGTGATTGATTACATCGCAAATTGAATTTTGGCCGCACGTGCCGGGACATGGATCCACACATTTATTCCGTATACACGTTTTATCACGGGAACAATCATAATTTAAGACACATTCTGGGCGACATCCTAAATTCGGATCACCATGATATTCGGGTAAGCATTTACATTTGCCATTGCTATAGCATTCAGCATTAGTTCCACATGGCGATGGATTGCAAGGATCAGTTTCAATGGGCACTGATTCTAAAATTTATATTATGGAAAATTTACTTAAGTTAATATCATAAATTATTGTTGATAATTTTGTTAACTCTTACGTTGTGGCTTTAAATAACAGCTATTGAATGGATCTCCAATGAACCCATTTACACAAGTACAAACGGGTGTATGATTAATAACATTACACATTGCATTTACACCACAAGCTCCTGGACATGGGTCACGACACTTTTCTCTTATGCATGCTAAATTACTTTGACATTCGGCATTAATCGAACACTCCGGGCGACAGTTAGGTGGGGACCCAACATATGCTAAAAGGCAACCACATGATGGTGTGTCTCCTATAGCGTGACATTGCGAATTAGGTCCACATGGCGATGGATTGCATGGGTTTTTATATACGCCTGGATCTTTAGGTTCAGCTATTAAGAAAGGTAATGAATATTTTTAAAATCGGACAGGTTAAAGTGTAAGTGTTAAAGTTAATATCTTACGTGGAATTATATTGCATCGTGAAAAAGGATCTCCTGTAAATCCAGTTTTGCATGAACATATAGGGCTATGGTTATTTACTCTACAAATTGCATTTGATCCACACACACCTGGGCATGGATCAATACATTTTTGATTGATACATGCTTTTTGCGACAAGCATTCTGAGCTTACGACACACTCTGGTCGACAACCAGGTGGACTTCCTATGAAAGATGGCAAACATGAACATATTGCTTGACCGTTTGTTTCTTTGCATTGACTGTTTGGCCCACATGGTGAGGGTAAACATGGATTAATATTTTCGTGGAATACAGCTGTAATAAATAATGGGTTTACAATATTTTGTGGCGAATTTAAAAATATTTTATATTACGCTGAGGTTGTTGAATGTTACAATAACGGAAGGGATCTCCAGTATATCCATGTCGGCACGAACAAGATGGTAAATGATTTACAACCTGACATTCTGCATTTTGACCGCACGTTCCTGGACAAGGATCTTCACATTTATTTTGAATACATGCTCTATTAGACAAACAATCAGAATTCAATACACATTCAGGTCTACATCCATCGTAAGGATTTCCTAAGTAGTCTGGTAAACAAGTACATGCGCCTGCTCCATTTTGTTCTCGACACACGGCATTGGTTCCACATGGATTGGGAATGCATGGTGATGATTGTTCCATGGGTAAAAGTGGGATAGCAAGGTTACATTGCACGAAAGGATCTCCTGTATATCCTTGTGAACATACACACATAGGCGTATGACTTACAACTCGACATTGAGCATTTGCTCCACATGATCCTGGACATGGATCTCGACATTTCTGATTTATGCAAGCCAAGTTTCTTGAGCATTCGGAGTTACTGACACATTCTGGTCGACAATTAGGAGGTGAACCTATATATTCCTTTAAACAAGAACATGATGGTGAATCTCCAATTGCTCGGCATTCAGAATTAGGTCCACATGGTGATGGTTGGCATGGATTGGTTGATGGTGTATGTAATGGAGTTTCGGCTAAAATAACCATTTAAAATTAAAATTTAACCATTTTTCTGAATTGATTGTAATTCTTACGGATTGGTAGGCATCTGATAAATGGATCGCCAGTGTATTTTGATAAACAACTGCAAATAGGATTATGATTTATAACCGTACACTTTGCATTTATTCCACATGTGCCTGGGCATGGATCTTGGCACTTTTGGTTACTACAAGCTTCTTTATTGCTACATTCGGAATTGGTTACACATTCTGGTCTACAAGTGGGAGGGTTTCCAATGTATCCTGGGACGCATGAACATACTGCTTGACCATTTATTTCTCGACACTGACTATTTGGACCACATGGTGTTGGGTTACATGGGTTTACGTGTATAGGTACTGTTTGAAAGTTGAATAGTTATTTGTTAAATTATATTCTTGTTATATGCAAGGTATACGTACATTCGAATGATCGACATTCTACAAAAGCATTTCCACTCATTCCTGTTGGACAACTGCACATAGGCACATGATTAATTACATCGCATAAAGCATTTTGACCACACGTTCCCGGACAAGGATCGTTACACTTATTTTGTGTACACGCTTTGTCCCGTGAACAATCAGAGTTTAAAACACATTCTGGACGACAACCTGAATAAGGATCACCTTGATATTCAGGCAAACATTGACATTTGCCATCATTAAAACATTCTGCGTTTGGACCACATGGCGTAGGGTTACATAAATCGCGTTCAGTAGGTTGTAGTTCTAAAATTGTATTCATTGATAAATTAAGAGTTTAACTTTTAAAAACACTAATTCTTACGTTGCGGTTTTAAATGGCATTTGTCGAAAGGATCTCCTGCGTATCCATTAATACAAGTACAAATCGGTGTATGATTAATAACATCACATTTTGCATTAAGTCCACATGCACCTGGGCATGGATCTCGACATTTTTCTCTAATACAGGCTAAACTACTTGGACACTCCGCGTTAATTGAACATTCGGGTCGACAGTATGGTGGTGAACCAATATATGTTGTTAGGCAACTACATGATGGTGTATCTCCAAAAGCTTGACATTGGGAGTTTGGTCCACATGGTGATGGATTGCATGGATTCTTATGAACCTCTATGTCTTTGAAGGGTGCTATTTAAAAATTATGTAATAATAGTAGGTGGTTCATAGTTAAAGAGATATAATATATATATATATATATATATATATATATATATATATATATATATATATATATATATATATATATATATATATATATATATATATATATATATATATATATATATATATATATATATATATATATCTATATATATATATGTAGATTAAGTCTTACGTGGAATTAGATTGCATCTTGAGAATGGATCTCCTGTAAATCCAGCTGTACATGAACATATTGGACTATGGTTATTTACCCTACAAATTGCGTTCGTACCGCAAACACCTGGACAGGGGTCAACACATTTTTGATTGATGCATGCCTTTTCAAGCATACACTCTGAGCTACCCACGCATTCTGGACGACAACTTGGTGGACGACCCAAGTACGATGGCATACATGAACATACCGCTTGACCATTTAATTCTTTGCATTGACTGTTTGGCCCGCATGGTGATGGTATACAAGGGTTTTTATTTTCAATTAAGACTGCTGCAAATTTGTTAAAATAGAAAATTGTCACTTAATATATTGTCACCAATATTAGGAATTGTTATAATACACTGTTAGAGATATTTATGTATTACGTTTGTTATATAAAAAGATAATTCTTACGTTCCACTAGTTGAATATTACAATAACTGTATGGATTGCCAGTATAGCCAATGATGCATGTACAAGAAGGTAAATGATTAACTACTTGACATTCAGTGTTTTGACCACAAGTTCCTGGACAGGGATCTTTACATTTGTTTTGTATACATCCTCGATTCGAGGGGCAGTCGGAATTTAAGATACATTCGGGTCTACAACCTTCATAAGGATTTCCAACATACTCGGACAAACATGTACACGCTCCTGCATTGTTTTGCTCTCGACATTCCGCATTAGAACCGCATGGATTTGGTATACAAGGAGTGTTATGTTCTACTGGCAATCGTTGCTGTTCGATGTTGCATTGAACGAAGGGATCGCCTGTATATTTTGGCAAGCAAATACACATTGGTGTATGACTTACAACTCGACATTCAGCATTCGTTCCACATGCTCCTGGACATGGATCACGACATTTGTGATTCATGCACGCCAATTTCGTTAAGCATTCTGAATTACTGACACATTCTGGACGACAGTTAGGAGGTGAACCTATATACTCGTTTAGGCACGAACAAGATGGTGAATCTCCGATTGGTCGGCATTCGGAATTGGGTCCACAAGGCGACGGTTGACATGGATTTGTTGATGGTGTATGCAACGGAATTTCTTCTAAAATAATTATTTTTGTTTAGAGAAATGGAATGTTATTTTTACGAATGAAAATCTTACGGATCGGTTGGCATCTGATAAATGGATCTCCAGTGAATTTTGGTAAGCAACTACAAATAGGATTATGATTTATGACAGTACATTTGGCACCTATGCCACATGTTCCTGGACATGGATCTCGACATTTTTGGTTACTACAAGCTTCATTTCTGCTACATTCAGAATTGGTTACACATTCTGGTCTACATGTTGGAGGACTTCCGATATATCCTGGGACGCATGAACATACTGCTTGGTTATTTATAGCACGACATTGACTATTGGGACCACATGGCGTTGGATTACATGGATTTTCTTCAATTGGGGCTATCATAAATGATCAATAGTTGCTTAAAAAATCGTCGCTTTAAAATTATTCTTAAAATAAATACATACATTGGAAAGGTCGACATTCTACAAATGCATTTCCACTCATTCCGGTTGGGCAACTGCACATTGGTACGTGATTGATTACATCACATATAGCATTTTGACCACATGTTCCCGGACATGGATCGACACATTTATTTCGAACACATGTTTTGTCTCTTGAACAATCAGAGTTTAGAACACATTCTGGACGGCATCCGGAGTATGGATCACCTTGGTATTCGGTTAAACAAGTACATACACCTTCACCTGTGCATTGAGCATTTGGTCCACAAGGTGACGGATTACATGGATCACTTTCAATGGGTTCTGATTCTATAAAATTGTTTAAATTATGATTGGAATGTTTACCTATTAGTTAAATACTGTGTAAACTTACGTTGTGGTTTCACATGACAACTATTAAATGGATCTCCGATGTATCCCTCAATACAGGTACACACGGGAACATGGTTAATTACATTACATTGGGCATATAAACCACAGGCACCTGGACATGGATCACGGCATTTTTCTCGAATACAGGCTAAGTTACTTGGACAGTCGGAGTTAATAGAACATTCAGGTCGGCAATTGGGAGGTGATCCAACATATGTTGTTAAACAACTACATGACGGTGTATCGCCAAATGCTTGACATTGCGAATTGGGTCCACATGGCGATGGGTTGCATGGGTTCTTATAAACCACTGGATCTCTTTGTGGTGCTATTTAAATTTAATATTTTTAATAAGTAAGAAATTCGAATTTAAATTCGTCTACAAAATCTTACGTGGAATAGGATTGCATCTTGAGAACGGATCTCCCGTAAATCCTGTCTTGCATGAACATATTGGACTATGGTTGTTTACTCTACAGACCGCATCTGTCCCACAAACGCCTGGACATGGATCTGTACACTTCTGATTGATGCAGGCTTTTTCCAGTAAACATTCGGAACTTACGACACATTCAGGTCTACAACCTGGAGGACTACCTATGTAAGATGGCATACAAGAACATACCGCTTGACCATTTAATTCTTTGCATTGGCTATTTGGCCCACATGGTGATGGTATACATGGATTTGTGTTTTCATTTAAGATTGCTGGAATTGTAAAATGTAAGAGCTCTCGGTTATATTATTTTCTTAAAATAATATTGAAGTTTCAGTAAATATTTAATGAGTTAGTTAAAGAAAAATGTTAAACAGTAGTATTTTATTCTTACGTTGGAGCGGTTGAATGTGACAATATCGGAATGGATCTCCAGTATAACCAATTATACAGGTACAAGATGGTAAATGATTAACGACTTGGCATTCAGCATTTTGGCCACACGTTCCTGGGCAGGGATCTTGACACTTATTACGTACACATGCTTTATTGGAAGCACAATCAGAGTTCAAAACACATTCAGGTCTACATCCTTCATATGGATTTCCTAAGTAATCTAGTAGGCAAGTACATGCACCAGCACCATTTTGTTCTCGGCATTCCGCATTTGTACCACATGGATTTGGAGTGCATGGTGATGATTGTTCAACTGGTAAATGTTGAATTAGAACGTGGCATTGAATGAAAGGGTCGCCTGTATATCCTTGTGAACATACACACATGGGTGTATGACTTACAACTCGACATTCAGCATTCGTTCCACATGCTCCTGGACATGGGTCTCGACATTTCTGATTTATGCAAGCCAAGTTACTTGAGCATTCGGAGTTACTGACACATTCTGGACGACAGTTAGGAGGTGAACCTATATATTCTTTTAAGCAAGAACAAGATGGCGTATCTCCAATTGGACGGCATTCAGAATTGGGACCACATGGTGATGGTTGGCATGGATTGGTCGATGGTGTGTGTAATGGAGTTTCAGCTAAAACAATTGCTTTTATTAAGTCAACATATTGGAATAAGAATAATTTGATGATTCTTACGAATAGGGTGACATCTGATAAATGGATCGCCTGTATATTTTGGCAAACAGCTGCAAATTGGATTATGATTTATAACTGTACATTTGGCACCTACGCCACATGTTCCTGGACATGGATCTCGACATTTTTGGTTGCTACAAGCTTCATTTTTGCTACATTCGGAATTGGTTACACATTCTGGTCTACATGTTGGAGGACTTCCAATGTATCCTGGGACGCAAGAACATACTGCTTGGCCATTTATTTCTCGACACTGACTATTGGGACCACATGGTGACGGATTACATGGATTTATTTCAACAGGAGCTGTTTCAAGTAATAAAGTTATGTTTGAAATGACGTAATACATTTGAGTAGATTTTTTAATTCACTACATACATTGGAATGGTCGACATTCTACAAAAGCGTTTCCGCTCATTCCGGTTGGACAACTGCACATTGGCACGTGATTGATTACATCACATATGGCATTTTGACCACATGTTCCTGGACATGGATCGACACATTTATTTCGAATACATGTTTTGTCTCTTGAACAATCAGAGTTTAGAACACATTCTGGACGACATCCGGAGTATGGATCACCTTGGTATTCGGTTAAACAAGTACATACACCTTCACCTGTGCAGTGAGCATTTGGTCCACAAGGTGACGGATTACATGGGTCACTTTCAATGGGTTCTGATTCTATAAAATGGTTTAAATTATGATTGAAATTTCTACTGTTCTACTTAAATTCTGATTATGCTTACGTTGTGGTTTCACATGACAACTATTAAATGGATCTCCGATGTATCCCTCAATACAGGTACACACGGGGACATGATTAATTACATTACATTGGGCATATAAACCACAGGCACCTGGACATGGATCACGGCATTTTTCTCGAATACAGGCTAAGTTACTTTGACATTCAGAGTTTATGGAACATTCAGGTCGGCAATTGGGAGGTGAACCAATATATGTTGATAGACAACTACATGATGGTGTATCGCCAAATGCTTGACATTGCGAATTGGGTCCACATGGCGATGGGTTGCATGGGTTCTTATAAACCACTGGATCTCTTTGTGGTGCTATTTAAATTTAAAATTTTTAATAAGTAAGAAATTCGAATTTAAATTCGTCTACAAAATCTTACGTGGAATAGGATTGCATCTTGAGAACGGATCTCCCGTAAATCCTGACTTGCATGAACAAATTGGACTATGATTATTTACTCTACATATTGCGTTTGTCCCACAAACACCTGGGCATGGGTCTGTACATTTCTGATTAATGCAAGCTTTTTCTAGTGAACATTCAGAACTTACAACACATTCAGGTCTACAACCTGGAGGACTACCTATGTAAGATGGCATACAAGAACATACCGCTTGACCATTTAATTCTTTGCATTGGCTATTTGGCCCACATGGTGATGGTATACATGGATTGGAGTTTATATTTAAGATTGCTGAAAGTTTTTCAAATTATGAATATAAGTTAAATAGACAGTATTTTTATAATGCGTTAAAAGTATTTTACAGTATTAAAGCATAATTATATTTAGCTAATTGGTTAGTTAATTAAAGTTTAATCAAGGAAATCTTACGTTTATTTGGCTGAATATGACAATATCGGAATGGATCTCCAGTATAGCCAATTATGCAGGTACAAGCCGGTAAATGGTTAACGACTTGACATTCGGCGTTTTGACCACATGTTCCGGGACAGGGATCTTCACATTTGTTTCGGATACATGCTTTATTGGAAGCACAATCGGAATTCAAAACACACTCAGGTCTACATCCTTCATATGGATTTCCTAAGTAATCTGGTAGACATGTACATGCCCCAGCTCCATTTTGTTCTCGACATTCCGCATTTGTACCACATGGATTTGGAGTGCATGGTGACGATTGTTCTATAGGTAAGCGCTGTTCCTCAATGTCACATTGCATAAAAGGGTCGCCTGTATATCCTTGTGAACATATGCACATGGGTGTGTGACTTACAACTCGACATTCAGCATTCGTTCCACATGCTCCTGGACATGGGTCTATACATTTCTGATTTATGCAAGCCAAGTGACTTGAGCATTCGGAGTTACTGACACATTCTGGACGACAGTTAGGAGGTGAACCTATATATTCTTTTAAGCAAGAACAAGACGGTGTATCTCCAATTGGACGGCATTCGGAATTGGGACCGCATGGTGATGGTTGGCATGGATTGGTCGATGTTGTGTGTAATGGAGTTTCAGCTAAAACAATTGCTTTTATTAAGTCAAAATATTGGAATAAGAATAATTTGATGTCTTACGAATAGGGTGGCATCTGATAAATGGATCGCCTGTATATTTTGGCAAACAGCTGCAAATTGGATTATGATTTATAACCGTACATTTGGCACCTATGCCACATGTTCCTGGACATGGATCTCGACATTTTTGGTTGCTACAAGCTTCATTTTGGCTACATTCGGAATTGGTTACACATTCTGGTCTACATGTTGGTGGACTTCCAATGTATCCTGGGACGCATGAACATACTGCTTGTCCGTTTATTTCTCGACACTGACTATTGGGACCACATGGTGACGGATTACATGGATTTATTTCAACAGGAGCTGTTTCAAGTAATAAAGTTATGTTTGAAATGACGTAA
Organism: Tipula confusa; assembly: GCA_963556175.1. Lineage (NCBI taxonomy): Eukaryota > Metazoa > Arthropoda > Insecta > Diptera > Tipulidae > Tipula > Tipula confusa. The sequence continues at coordinate 91,974,640 of OY744475.1, forward strand.
CACATTTGAGAAGATTTTTTAAATTCACTACATACATTGGAATGGTCGACATTCTACAAAGGCGTTTCCACTCATTCCGGTTGGACAACTGCACATTGGCACGTGATTGATAACATCACATATGGCATTTTGACCACACGTTCCTGGACATGGATCGACACATTTATTTCGAATACATGTTTTGTCTCTTGAACAATCAGAGTTAAGAACACATTCTGGACGACATCCGGAGTATGGATCACCTTGGTATTCGGTTAAACAAGTACATACACCTTCACCTGTGCATTGAGCATTTGGTCCACATGGTGACGGATTACATGGATCACTTTCAATGGGCTCTGATTCTATAAAATTGTTTAAATTATGATTGGAATGTTTACCTATTAGTTAAATACTGTGTAAACTTACGTTGTGGTTTGGGGTGACAACTATTAAACGGATCTCCGATGTATCCCTCAATACAGGTACACACGGGAACATGGTTAATTACATTACATTGGGCATATAAACCACAGGCACCTGGACATGGATCACGGCATTTTTCTCGAATACAGGCTAAGTTACTTTGGCATTCAGAGTTTATGGAACATTCAGGTCGGCAATTGGGAGGTGAACCAATATATGTTGATAGACAACTACATGATGGTGCATCGCCAAATGCTTGACATTGCGAATTGGGTCCACATGGCGATGGGTTGCATGGGTTCTTATAAACCACTGGATCTCTTTGTGGTGCTATTTAAATTTAATATTTTTAATAAGTAAGAAATTCGAATTTAAATTCGTCTACAAAATCTTACGTGGAATAGGATTGCATCTTGAGAACGGATCTCCCGTAAATCCTGACTTGCATGAACAAATTGGACTATGATTATTTACTCTACATATTGCGTTAGTCCCACAAACACCTGGGCATGGGTCCGTACATTTCTGATTGATGCAAGCTTTTTCCAGTGAACATTCGGAACTTACGACACATTCAGGTCTACAACCTGGAGGACTCCCTATGTAAAATGGTATACAAGAGCATACCGCTTGACCATTTAATTCTTTGCATTGGCTATTTGGCCCACATGGTGATGGTATACATGGATTTGTGTTTTCATTTAAGATTGCTGGAATTGTAAAATGTAAGAGCTCTCGGTTATATCATTTTCTTAAAATAATATTGAAGTTTCAGTAAATATTTAATGGGTTAGTTAAAGAAAAATGTTAAACAGTAGTATTTTATTCTTACGTTGGGGCGGTTGAATGTGACAATATCGGAATGGATCTCCAGTATAACCAATTATACAAGTACAAGATGGTAAATGATTAACGACTTGACATTCGGCATTTTGGCCACATGTTCCTGGGCAGGGATCTTGACACTTATTACGTGCACATGCTTTATTGGAAGCACAATCAGAGTTCAAAACACATTCAGGTCTACATCCTTCATATGGATTCCCTAAGTAATCTAGTAGGCAAGTACATGCACCAGCACCATTTTGTTCTCGGCATTCCGCATTTATACCACATGGGTTTGGAGTGCATGGTGATGATTGTTCAACTGGTAAATGTTGAATTAAAACGTGGCATTGAATGAAAGGGTCGCCTGTATATCCTTGTGAACATATGCACATGGGTGTATGACTTACAACTCGACATTCAGCATTTGTTCCACATGCTCCTGGACATGGGTCTCGACATTTCTGATTTATGCAAGCCAAGTTACTTGAGCATTCGGAGTTACTGGCACATTCTGGACGACAGTTAGGAGGTGAACCTATATATTCTTTTAAACACGAACAAGAGGGCGAATCTCCTATTGGTCGGCATTCGGAATTGGGACCACATGGCGATGGTTGACATGGATTGGTCGATGGTGTGTGTAATGGAGTTTCAGCTAAAACAATTGCTTTTATTAGGTCAACATATTGGAATAAGAATAATTTGATGATTCTTACGAATAGGGTGGCATCTGATAAATGGATCGCCTGTATATTTTGGCAAACAGCTGCAAATTGGATTATGATTTATAACCGTACATTTGGCACCTATGCCACATGTTCCTGGACATGGATCTCGACATTTTTGGTTGCTACATGCTTCATTTTTGCTACATTCGGAATTGGTTACACATTCTGGTCTACATGTTGGAGGACTTCCAATGTATCCTGGGACGCAAGAACATACTGCTTGTCCATTTATATCTCGACACTGACTATTGGGACCACATGGTGATGGATTACATGGATTTATTTCAACAGGAGCTGTTTCAAGTAATAAAGTTATGTTTGAAATGACGTAATACATTTGAGAAGATTTTTTAAATTCACTACATACATTGGAATGGTCGACATTCTACAAAGGCGTTTCCACTCATTCCGGTGGGACAACTGCACATTGGCACGTGATTGATTACATCACATATGGCATTTTGACCACATGTTCCTGGACATGGATCGACACATTTATTTCGAATACATGTTTTGTCTCTTGAACAATCAGAGTTTAGAACACATTCTGGACGACATCCGGAGTATGGATCACCTTGGTATTCGGTTAAACAAGTACAAACACCTTCACCTGTGCATTGAGCATTTGGTCCACAAGGTGACGGATTACATGGATCACTTTCAATGGGTTCTGATTCTATAAAATGGTTTAAATTATGATTGAAATTTCTACTGTTCTACTTAAATTCTGATTATGCTTACGTTGTGGTTTGGGGTGACAACTATTAAACGGATCTCCGATGTATCCCTCAATACAGGTACACACGGGAACATGGTTAATTACATTACATTGGGCATATAAACCACAGGCAGCTGGACATGGATCACGGCATTTTTCTCGAATACAGGCTAAGTTACTTTGGCATTCAGAGTTTATGGAACATTCAGGTCGGCAATTGGGAGGTGAACCAATATATGTTGATAGACAACTACATGACGGTGTATCGCCAAATGCTTGACATTGCGAATTGGGTCCACATGGCGATGGGTTGCATGGGTTCTTATAAACCACTGGATCTCTTTGTGGTGCTATTTAAATTTAATATTTTTAATAAGTAAGAAATTCGAATTTAAATTCGTCTACAAAATCTTACGTGGAATAGGGTTGCATCTTGAGAACGGATCTCCCGTAAATCCTGACTTGCATGAACAAATTGGACTATGATTGTTTACTCTACATATTGCGTTAGTCCCACAAACACCTGGGCATGGGTCTGAACATTTCTGATTGATGCAAGCTTTTTCTAGTGAACATTCGGAACTTACGACACATTCAGGTCTACAACCTGGAGGACTACCTATGTAAGATGGTATACAAGAGCATACCGCTTGACCATTTAATTCTTTGCATTGGCTATTTGGCCCACATGGTGATGGTATACATGGATTTGTGTTTTCATTTAAGATTGCTGGAATTGTAAAATGTAAGAGCTCTCGGTTATATCATTTTCTTAAAATAATATTGAAGTTTCAGTAAATATTTAATGGGTTAGTTAAAGAAAAATGTTAAACAGTAGTATTTTATTCTTACGTTGGGGCGGTTGAATGTGACAATATCGGAATGGATCTCCAGTATAACCAATTATGCAGGTACAAGATGGTAAATGGTTAACAACTTGACATTCGGCATTTTGGCCACATGTTCCTGGGCAGGGATCTTGACACTTATTACGTACACATGCTTTATTGGAAGCACAATCGGAGTTCAAAACACATTCAGGTCTACATCCTTCATATGGATTTCCTAAGTAATCTGGTAGGCAAGTACATGCACCAGCACCATTTTGTTCTCGGCATTCCGCATTTGTACCACATGGATTTGGAGTGCATGGTGATGATTGTTCAACTGGTAAATGTTGAATTAGAACGTGGCATTGAATGAAAGGGTCGCCTGTATATCCTTGTGAACATACACACATGGGTGTATGACTTACAACTCGACATTCAGCATTCGTTCCACATGCTCCTGGACATGGATCTCGACATTTCTGATTTATGCAAGCCAAGTTACTTGAGCATTCGGAGTTACTGACACATTCTGGACGACAGTTAGGAGGTGAACCTATATATTCTTTTAAGCAAGAACAAGATGGCGAATCGCCAATTGGTCGGCATTCGGAATTGGGACCACATGGTGATGGTTGGCATGGATTGGTCGATGGTGTGTGTAATGGAGTTTCAGCTAAAACAATTGCTTTTATTAGGTCAACATATTGGAATAAGAATAATTTGATGATTCTTACGAATAGGGTGGCATCTGATAAATGGATCGCCTGTATATTTTGGCAAACAGCTGCAAATTGGATTATGATTTATAACCGTACATTTGGCACCTATGCCACATGTTCCTGGACATGGATCTCGACATTTTTGGTTGCTACAAGCTTCATTTTTGCTACATTCGGAATTGGTTACACATTCTGGTCTACATGTTGGAGGACTTCCAATGTATCCTGGGACGCAAGAACATACTGCTTGGCCATTTATTTCTCGACACTGACTATTGGGACCACATGGTGACGGATTACATGGATTTATTTCAACAGGAGCTGTTTCAAGTAATAAAGTTATGTTTGAAATGACGTAATACATTTGAGAAGATTTTTTAAATTCACTACATACATTGGAATGGTCGACATTCTACAAAGGCGTTTCCACTCATTCCGGTGGGACAACTGCACATTGGCACGTGATTGATTACATCACATATGGCATTTTGACCACATGTTCCTGGACATGGATCGACACATTTATTTCGAATACATGTTTTGTCTCTTGAACAATCAGAGTTTAGAACACATTCTGGACGACATCCGGAGTATGGATCACCTTGGTATTCGGTTAAACAAGTACAAACACCTTCACCTGTGCATTGAGCATTTGGTCCACAAGGTGACGGATTACATGGATCACTTTCAATGGGTTCTGATTCTATAAAATGGTTTAAATTATGATTGAAATTTCTACTGTTCTACTTAAATTCTGATTATGCTTACGTTGTGGTTTGGGGTGACAACTATTAAACGGATCTCCGATGTATCCCTCAATACAGGTACACACGGGAACATGGTTAATTACATTACATTGGGCATATAAACCACAGGCACCTGGACATGGGTCACGGCATTTTTCTCGAATACAGGCTAAGTTACTTGGGCATTCAGAGTTTATGGAACATTCAGGTCGGCAATTGGGAGGTGAACCAATATATGTTGATAGACAACTACATGACGGTGTATCGCCAAATGCTTGACATTGCGAATTGGGTCCACATGGCGATGGGTTGCATGGGTTCTTATAAACCACTGGATCTCTTTGTGGTGCTATTTAAATTTAATATTTTTAATAAGTAAGAAATTCGAATTTAAATTCGTCTACAAAATCTTACGTGGAATAGGGTTGCATCTTGAGAACGGATCTCCCGTAAATCCTGACTTGCATGAACAAATTGGACTATGATTGTTTACTCTACATATTGCGTTAGTCCCACAAACACCTGGGCATGGGTCTGAACATTTCTGATTGATGCAAGCTTTTTCTAGTGAACATTCGGAACTTACGACACATTCAGGTCTACAACCTGGAGGACTACCTATGTAAGATGGTATACAAGAGCATACCGCTTGACCATTTAATTCTTTGCATTGGCTATTTGGCCCACATGGTGATGGTATACATGGATTTGTGTTTTCATTTAAGATTGCTGGAATTGTAAAATGTAAGAGCTCTCGGTTATATCATTTTCTTAAAATAATATTGAAGTTTCAGTAAATATTTAATGGGTTAGTTAAAGAAAAATGTTAAACAGTAGTATTTTATTCTTACGTTGGGGCGGTTGAATGTGACAATATCGGAATGGATCTCCAGTATAACCAATTATGCAGGTACAAGATGGTAAATGGTTAACAACTTGACATTCGGCATTTTGGCCACATGTTCCTGGGCAGGGATCTTGACACTTATTACGTACACATGCTTTATTGGAAGCACAATCGGAGTTCAAAACACATTCAGGTCTACATCCTTCATATGGATTTCCTAAGTAATCTGGTAGGCAAGTACATGCACCAGCACCATTTTGTTCTTGGCATTCCGCATTTGTACCACATGGATTTGGAGTGCATGGTGATGATTGTTCAACTGGTAAATGTTGAATTAGAACGTGGCATTGAATGAAAGGGTCGCCTGTATATCCTTGTGAACATACACACATGGGTGTATGACTTACAACTCGACATTCAGCATTCGTTCCACATGCTCCTGGACATGGGTCTCGACATTTCTGATTTATGCAAGCCAAGTTACTTGAGCATTCGGAGTTACTGACACATTCTGGACGACAGTTAGGAGGTGAACCTATATATTCTTTTAAGCAAGAACAAGATGGCGAATCGCCAATTGGTCGGCATTCGGAATTGGGACCACATGGTGATGGTTGGCATGGATTGGTCGATGGTGTGTGTAATGGAGTTTCAGCTAAAACAATTGCTTTTATTAGGTCAACATATTGGAATAAGAATAATTTGATGATTCTTACGAATAGGGTGGCATCTGATAAATGGATCGCCTGTATACTTTGGCAAACAGCTGCAAATTGGATTATGATTTATAACCGTACATTTGGCACCTATGCCACATGTTCCTGGACATGGATCTCGACATTTTTGGTTGCTACAAGCTTCATTTTTGCTACATTCGGAATTGGTTACACATTCTGGTCTACATGTTGGAGGACTTCCAATGTATCCTGGGACGCAAGAACATACTGCTTGGCCATTTATTTCTCGACACTGACTATTGGGACCACATGGTGACGGATTACATGGATTTATTTCAACAGGAGCTGTTTCAAGTAATAAAGTTATGTTTGAAATGACGTAATACATTTGAGAAGATTTTTTAAATTCACTACATACATTGGAATGGTCGACATTCTACAAAAGCGTTTCCGCTCATTCCGGTTGGACAACTGCACATTGGCACGTGATTGATTACATCACATATGGCATTTTGACCACATGTTCCTGGACATGGATCGACACATTTATTTCGAATACATGTTTTGTCTCTTGAACAATCAGAGTTTAGAACACATTCTGGACGACATCCGGAGTATGGATCACCTTGGTATTCGGTTAAACAAGTACATACACCTTCACCTGTGCATTGAGCATTTGGTCCACAAGGTGACGGATTACATGGGTCACTTTCAATGGGTTCTGATTCTATAAAATGGTTTAAATTATGATTGAAATTTCTACTGTTCTACTTAAATTCTGATTATGCTTACGTTGTGGTTTGGGATGACAACTATTAAACGGATCTCCGATGTATCCCTCAATACAGGTACACACGGGAACATGGTTAATTACATTACATTGGGCATATAAACCACAGGCACCTGGACATGGATCACGACATTTTTCTCGAATACAGGCTAAGTTACTTGGGCATTCAGAGTTTATGGAACATTCAGGTCTGCAATTGGGAGGTGAACCAATATATGTTGATAGACAACTACATGATGGTGCATCGCCAAATGCTTGACATTGCGAATTGGGTCCACATGGCGATGGGTTGCATGGGTTCTTATAAACCACTGGATCTCTTTGTGGTGCTATTTAAATTTAAAATTTTTGATAAGTAAGAAATTCGAATTTAAATTCGTCTACAAAATCTTACGTGGAATAGGATTGCATCTTGAGAACGGATCTCCCGTAAATCCTGACTTGCATGAACAAATTGGACTATGATTATTTACTCTACATATTGCGTTTGTCCCACAAACACCTGGGCATGGGTCTGTACATTTCTGATTGATGCAAGCTTTTTCTAGTGAACATTCGGAACTTACGACACATTCAGGTCTACAACCTGGAGGACTACCTATGTAAGATGGTATACAAGAGCATACCGCTTGACCATTTAATTCTTTGCATTGACTATTTGGCCCACATGGTGATGGTATACATGGATTTGTGTTTTCATTTAAGGTTGCTGGAATTGTAAAATGTAAGAGCTCTCGTTTATATTATTTTCTTAAAATAATATTGAAGTTTCAGTAAATATTTAATGGGTTAGTTAAAGAAAAATGTTAAACAGTAGTATTTTATTCTTACGTTGGGGCGGTTGAATGTGACAATATCGGAATGGATCTCCAGTATAACCAATTATGCAGGTACAAGATGGTAAATGATTAACAACTTGGCATTCGGCATTTTGGCCACATGTTCCTGGGCAGGGATCTTGACACTTGTTACGTACACATGCTTTATTGGAAGCACAATCGGAGTTCAAAACACATTCAGGTCTACATCCTTCATATGGATTTCCTAAGTAATCTGGTAGGCAAGTACATGCACCAGCACCATTTTGTTCTCGGCATTCCGCATTTGTACCACATGGATTTGGAGTGCATGGTGACGATTGTTCAACTGGTAAATGTTGAATTAGAACGTGGCATTGAATGAAAGGGTCGCCTGTATATCCTTGTGAACATACACACATGGGTGTATGACTTACAACTCGACATTCAGCATTCGTTCCACATGCTCCTGGACACGGGTCTCGACATTTCTGATTTATGCAAGCCAAGTTACTTGAGCATTCGGAGTTACTGACACATTCTGGACGACAGTTAGGAGGTGAACCTATATATTCTTTTAAGCAAGAACAAGATGGCGTATCTCCAATTGGACGGCATTCAGAATTGGGACCACATGGTGATGGTTGGCATGGATTGGTCGATGGTGTGTATAATGGAGTTTCAGCTAAAACAATTGCTTTTATTAAGTCAAAATATTGGAATAAGAATAATTTGATGATTCTTACGAATAGGGTGACATCTGATAAATGGATCGCCTGTATATTTTGGCAAACAGCTGCAAATTGGATTATGATTTATAACCGTACATTTGGCACCTACGCCACATGTTCCTGGACATGGATCTCGACATTTTTGGTTGCTACAAGCTTCATTTTTGCTACATTCGGAATTGGTTACACATTCTGGTCTACATGTTGGAGGACTTCCAATGTATCCTGGGACGCAAGAACATACTGCTTGGCCATTTATTTCTCGACACTGACTATTGGGACCACATGGTGACGGATTACATGGATTTATTTCAACAGGAGCTGTTTCAAGTAATAAAGTTATGTTTGAAATGACGTAATACATTTGAGTTTTTTTTTAAATTCACTACATACATTGGAATGGTCGACATTCTACAAAAGCGTTTCCGCTCATTCCGGTTGGACAACTGCACATTGGCACGTGATTGATTACATCACATATGGCATTTTGACCACATGTTCCTGGACATGGATCGACACATTTATTTCGAATACATGTTTTGTCTCTTGAACAATCAGAGTTTAGAACACATTCTGGACGACATCCGGAGTATGGATCACCTTGGTATTCAGTTAAACAAGTACATACACCTTCACCTGTGCATTGAGCATTTGGTCCACATGGTGACGGATTACATGGATCACTTTCAATGGGTTCTGATTCTATAAAATGGTTTAAATTATGATTGAAATTTCTACTGTTCTACTTGAATTCTGATTATGCTTACGTTGTGGTTTGGGGTGACAACTATTAAACGGATCTCCGATGTATCCCTCAATACAGGTACACACGGGAACATGGTTAATTACATTACATTGGGCATATAAACCACAGGCACCTGGACATGGATCACGGCATTTTTCTCGAATACAGGCTAAGTTACTTGGGCATTCAGAGTTTATGGAACATTCAGGTCGGCAATTAGGAGGTGAACCAATATATGTTGATAGACAACTACATGACGGTGTATCGCCAAATGCTTGACATTGCGAATTGGGTCCACATGGCGATGGGTTGCATGGGTTCTTATAAACCACTGGATCTCTTTGTGGTGCTATTTAAATTTAAAATTTTTAATAAGTAAGAAATTCGAATTTAAATTCGTCTACAAAATCTTACGTGGAATAGGATTGCATCTTGAGAACGGATCTCCTGTAAATCCTGACTTGCATGAACAAATTGGACTATGATTATTTACTCTACATATTGCGTTAGTCCCACAAACACCTGGGCATGGGTCTGAACATTTCTGATTGATGCAAGCTTTTTCTAGTGAACATTCGGAACTTACGACACATTCAGGTCTACAACCTGGAGGACTACCTATGTAAGATGGTATACAAGAGCATACCGCTTGACCATTTAATTCTTTGCATTGGCTATTTGGCCCACATGGTGATGGTATACATGGATTTGTGTTTTCATTTAAGATTGCTGGAATTGTAAAATGTAAGAGCTCTCGGTTATATAATTTTCTTAAAATAATATTGAAGTTTCAGTAAATATTTAATGAGTTAGTTAAAGAAAAATGTTAAACAGTAGTATTTTATTCTTACGTTGGGGCGGTTGAATGTGACAATATCGGAAAGGATCTCCAGTATAACCAATTATGCAGGTACAAGATGGTAAATGGTTAACAACTTGACATTCGGCATTTTGGCCACATGTTCCTGGGCAGGGATCTTGACACTTATTACGTACACATGCTTTATTGGAAGCACAATCGGAGTTCAAAACACATTCAGGTCTACATCCTTCATATGGATTTCCTAAGTAATCTGGTAGGCAAGTACATGCACCAGCACCATTTTGTTCTCGGCATTCCGCATTTGTACCACATGGATTTGGAGTGCATGGTGATGATTGTTCAACTGGTAAATGTTGAATTAGAACGTGGCATTGAATGAAAGGGTCGCCTGTATATCCTTGTGAACATACACACATGGGTGTATGACTTACAACTCGACATTCAGCATTCGTTCCACATGCTCCTGGACATGGGTCTCGACATTTCTGATTTATGCAAGCCAAGTTACTTGAGCATTCGGAGTTACTGACACATTCTGGACGACAGTTAGGAGGTGAACCTATATATTCTTTTAAGCAAGAACAAGATGGCGAATCGCCAATTGGTCGGCATTCGGAATTGGGACCACATGGTGATGGTTGGCATGGATTGGTCGATGGTGTGTGTAATGGAGTTTCAGCTAAAACAATTGCTTTTATTAAGTCAAAATATTGGAATAAGAATAATTTGATGATTCTTACGAATAGGGTGACATCTGATAAATGGATCGCCTGTATATTTTGGCAAACAGCTGCAAATTGGATTATGATTTATAACCGTACATTTGGCACCTACGCCACATGTTCCTGGACATGGATCTCGACATTTTTGGTTGCTACAAGCTTCATTTTTGCTACATTCGGAATTGGTTACACATTCTGGTCTACATGTTGGAGGACTTCCAATGTATCCTGGGACGCAAGAACATACTGCTTGACCATTTATTTCTCGACACTGACTATTGGGACCACATGGTGACGGATTACATGGATTTATTTCAACAGGAGCTGTTTCAAGTAATAAAGTTATGTTTGAAATGACGTAATACATTTGAGTAGATTTTTAAATTCACTACATACATTGGAATGGTCGACATTCTACAAAAGCGTTTCCGCTCATTCCGGTTGGACAACTGCACATTGGCACGTGATTGATTACATCACATATGGCATTTTGACCACATGTTCCTGGACATGGATCGACACATTTATTTCGAATACATGTTTTGTCTCTTGAACAATCAGAGTTTAGAACACATTCTGGACGACATCCGGAGTATGGATCACCTTGGTATTCGATTAAACAAGTACAAACACCTTCACCTGTGCATTGAGCATTTGGTCCACAAGGTGACGGATTACATGGATCACTTTCAATGGGTTCTGATTCTATAACATGGTTTAAATTATGATTGAAATTTCTACTGTTCTACTTAAATTCTGATTATGCTTACGTTGTGGTTTGGGGTGACAACTATTAAACGGATCTCCGATATATCCATCAATACAGGTACACACGGGAACATGGTTAATTACATTACATTGGGCATATAAACCACAGGCACCTGGACATGGATCACGGCATTTTTCTCGAATACAGGCTAAGTTACTTGGACATTCAGAGTTTATGGAACATTCAGGTCTGCAATTGGGAGGTGAACCAATATATGTTGATAGACAACTACATGACGGTGTATCGCCAAATGCTTGACATTGCGAATTGGGTCCACATGGCGATGGGTTGCATGGGTTCTTATAAACCACTGGATCTCTTTGTGGTGCTATTTAAATTTAATATTTTTAATAAGTAAGAAATTCGAATTTAAATTCGTCTACAAAATCTTACGTGGAATAGGATTGCATCTTGAGAACGGATCTCCCGTAAATCCTGACTTGCATGAACATATTGGACTATGATTATTTACTCTACATATTGCGTTAGTCCCACAAACACCTGGGCATGGGTCTGTACATTTCTGATTGATGCAACCTTTTTCTAGTGAACATTCGGAACTTACGACACATTCAGGTCTACAACCTGGAGGACTACCTATGTAAGATGGTATACAAGAGCATACCGCTTGATCATTTAATTCTTTGCATTGGCTATTTGGCCCACATGGTGATGGTATACATGGATTTGTGTTTTCATTTAAGATTGCTGGAATTGTAAAATGTAAGAGCTCTCGGTTATATTATTTTCTTAAAATAATATTGAAGTTTCAGTAAATATTTAATGGGTTAGTTAAAGAGAAATGTTAAACAGTAGTATTTTATTCTTACGTTGGGGCGGTTGAATGTGACAATATCGGAATGGATCTCCAGTATAACCAATTATGCAGGTACAAGATGGTAAATGGTTAACAACTTGACATTCGGCGTTTTGGCCACATGTTCCTGGGCAGGGATCTTGACACTTGTTACGTACACATGCTTTATTGGAAGCACAATCGGAGTTCAAAACACATTCAGGTCTACATCCTTCATATGGATTTCCTAAGTAATCTGGTAGGCAAGTACATGCACCAGCACCATTTTGTTCTCGGCATTCCGCATTTGTACCACATGGATTTGGAGTGCATGGTGACGATTGTTCAACTGGTAAATGTTGAATTAGAACGTGGCATTGAATGAAAGGGTCGCCTGTATATCCTTGTGAACATACACACATGGGTGTATGACTTACAACTCGACATTCAGCATTCGTTCCACATGCTCCTGGACATGGGTCTCGACATTTCTGATTTATGCAAGCCAAGTTACTTGAGCATTCGGAGTTACTGACACATTCTGGACGACAGTTAGGAGGTGAACCTATATATTCTTTTAAGCAAGAACAAGACGGTGTATCTCCAATTGGACGGCATTCGGAATTGGGACCGCATGGTGATGGTTGGCATGGATTGGTCGATGGTGTGTGTAATGGAGTTTCAGCTAAAACAAGTGCTTTTATTAAGTCAAAATATTGGAATAAGAATAATTTGATGTCTTACGAATCGGGTGGCATCTGATAAATGGATCGCCTGTATATTTTGGCAAACAGCTGCAAATTGGATTATGATTTATAACCGTACATTTGGCACCTACGCCACATGTTCCTGGACATGGATCTCGACATTTTTGGTTGCTACAAGCTTCATTTTTGCTACATTCGGAATTGGTTACACATTCTGGTCTACATGTTGGAGGACTTCCAATGTATCCTGGGACGCAAGAACATACTGCTTGGCCATTTATTTCTCGACACTGACTATTGGGACCACATGGTGATGGATTACATGGATTTATTTCAACAGGAGCTGTTTCAAGTAATAAAGTTATATTTGAAATGACGTAACACATTTGAGAACATTTTGTAAATTCACTACATACATTGGAATGGTCGACATTCTACAAAGGCGTTTCCATTCATTCCAATTGGACAACTGCACATTGGCACGTGATTGATTACATCACATATGGCATTTTGACCACATGTTCCTGGACATGGATCGACACATTTATTTCGAATACATGTTTTGTCTCTTGAACAATCAGAGTTAATAACACATTCTGGACGACATCCGGAGTATGGATCACCTTGGTATTCGGTTAAACATGAACACACACCTTCACCTGTGCATTGAGCATTTGGTCCACATGGTGACGGATTACATGGATCACTTTCAATGGGTTCTGATTCTATAAAATGGTTTAAATTATGATTGAAATTTCTACTGTTCTACTTGAATTCTGGTTAATCTTACGTTGTGGTTTGGGGTGACAACTATTAAACGGATCTCCGATGTATCCCTCAATACAGGTACACACGGGAACATGGTTAATTACATTACATTGGGCATATAAACCACAGGCACCTGGACATGGATCACGGCATTTTTCTCGAATACAGGCTAAGTTACTTTGGCATTCAGAGTTTATGGAACATTCAGGTCGGCAATTGGGAGGTGAACCAATATATGTTGATAGACAACTACATGACGGTGTATCGCCAAATGCTTGACATTGCGAATTGGGTCCACATGGCGATGGGTTGCATGGGTTCTTATAAACCACTGGATCTCTTTGTGGTGCTATTTAAATTTAATATTTTTAATAAGTAAGAAATTCGAATTTAAATTCGTCTACAAAATCTTACGTGGAATAGGGTTGCATCTTGAGAACGGATCTCCCGTAAATCCTGACTTGCATGAACAAATTGGACTATGATTGTTTACTCTACATATTGCGTTAGTCCCACAAACACCTGGGCATGGGTCTGAACATTTCTGATTGATGCAAGCTTTTTCTAGTGAACATTCGGAACTTACGACACATTCAGGTCTACAACCTGGAGGACTACCTATGTAAGATGGTATACAAGAGCATACCGCTTGACCATTTAATTCTTTGCATTGGCTATTTGGCCCACATGGTGATGGTATACATGGATTTGTGTTTTCATTTAAGATTGCTGGAATTGTAAAATGTAAGAGCTCTCGGTTATATTATTTTCTTAAAATAATATTGAAGTTTCAGTAAATATTTAATGGGTTAGTTAAAGAAAAATGTTAAACAGTAGTATTTTATTCTTACGTTGGGGCGGTTGAATGTGACAATATCGGAATGGATCTCCAGTATAACCAATTATGCAGGTACAAGATGGTAAATGATTAACAACTTGGCATTCGGCATTTTGGCCACATGTTCCTGGGCAGGGATCTTGACACTTGTTACGTACACATGCTTTATTGGAAGCACAATCGGAGTTCAAAACACATTCAGGTCTACATCCTTCATATGGATTTCCTAAGTAATCTGGTAGGCAAGTACATGCACCAGCACCATTTTGTTCTCGGCATTCCGCATTTGTACCACATGGATTTGGAGTGCATGGTGACGATTGTTCAACTGGTAAATGTTGAATTAGAACGTGGCATTGAATGAAAGGGTCGCCTGTATATCCTTGTGAACATACGCACATGGGTGTATGACTTACAACTCGACATTCAGCATTTGTTCCACATGCTCCTGGGCATGGGTCTCGACATTTCTGATTTATGCAAGCCAAGTTACTTGAGCATTCGGAGTTACTGACACATTCTGGACGACAGTTAGGAGGTGAACCTATATATTCTTTTAAACACGAACAAGATGGCGAATCTCCAATTGGTCGGCATTCGGAATTGGGACCGCATGGTGATGGTTGGCATGGATTGGTCGATGGTGTGTGTAATGGAGTTTCAGCTAAAACAATTGCTTTTATTAAGTCAAAATATTGGAATAAGAATAATTTGATGATTCTTACGAATAGGGTGGCATCTGGTAAATGGATCGCCTGTATATTTTGGCAAACAGCTGCAAATTGGATTATGATTTATAACCGTACATTTGGCACCTACGCCACATGTTCCTGGACATGGATCTCGACATTTTTGGTTGCTACAAGCTTCATTTTTGCTACATTCGGAATTGCTTACACATTCTGGTCTACATGTTGGAGGACTTCCAATGTATCCTGGGACGCAAGAACATACTGCTTGACCATTTATTTCTCGACACTGACTATTGGGACCACATGGTGACGGATTGCATGGATTTATTTCAACAGGAGCTGTTTCAAATAATAAAATTATGTTTGAAATGACAACACATTTGAGAAGATTTTGTAAATTTACTACATACATTGGAATGGTCGACATTCTACAAAAGCGTTTCCGCTCATTCCGGTTGGACAACTGCACATTGGCACGTGATTGATTACATCACATATGGCATTTTGACCACATGTTCCTGGACATGGATCGACACATTTATTTCGAATACATGTTTTGTCTCTTGAACAATCAGAGTTTAGAACACATTCTGGACGACATCCGGAGTATGGATCACCTTGGTATTCGGTGAAACAAGTACATACACTTTCACCTGAGCATTGAGCATTTGGTCCACAAGGTGACGGATTACATGGATCACTTTCAATGGGTTCTGATTCTAAAAATCATAGTTATTTATATTATTTTCGTTGATTTTAATATTAATTGTGATTTTCTTACGTTGTGGTTTTGGATAGCATCTATTAAATGGATCACCAATATAGTGTTCTTCACATGAACATACCGGGATATGATTAAAAATATTACATTGAGCGTATAAGCCACAAGCTCCTAGACATGGATCACGACATTTTTCTCGAATACAGGCTAAATTACTTGGACATTCGGCGCTTATAGAACATTCAGGTCGGCAATTGGGAGGTGAACCAATGTATGTTGATAAACAACTACATGATGGTGTATCACCAAATGTTTGACATTGTGAATTAGGCCCACATGGCGATGGATTGCATGAGTTCTTATAAATCACTGGATCTCTTTGTGGTGCTATTTAAATTTATTATTTTTAATAAGTAAGAAATTCGAATTTAAAATACGTCTACAAAATCTTACGTGGAATAGGATTACATCTTGAGAATGGATCTCCCGTAAATCCTGACTTGCATGAGCATATTGGACTATGATTATTTACCCGACATATTGCGTTTGTCCCACAAACGCCTGGGCATGGATCTGTACATTTCTGATTGATGCACGCTTTTTCTAGTGAACATTCAGAACTTACGACACATTCAGGTCTACAACCTGGAGGACTACCTATGTAAGATGGTATACAAGAGCATACCGCTTGATCATTTAATTCTTTGCATTGGCTATTTGGTCCACATGGTGATGGTAAGCAAGGGTTATGGGTTTCACTAACGATTGCTGTAAGTAGGTACGGTTGTTAATTGTAAATGGACAGAATCATCGTAATTGGGCTTAATTTTGTATGTGTTAGTAGTATGTTAAATAATTTATCACAGTTTAGTCTTACGTTCACGAGGCTGTACGTTACAGTAACGGAATGGATCTCCAGTATAGCCAGACTGACATGTACAAGCTGGTAAATGGTTAACTACTTGACATTCGGCGTTTTGGCCACATGTTCCTGGGCAAGGATCTTCGCACTTGTTTCGTATACACGCCCGATTTGAGGCACAATCGGAGTTAAGAACACACTCAGGTCTACATCCTTCATATGGATTACCCTTATAGTCGGGTAAACATTTGCACGCACCAGCACCATTTTGTTCTCGACATACAGCATTTGTACCACATGGGCTTGGGGTGCATGGGTTTAGTTTTTCTTCAATGTCATATACTATAAAAGAATAATATGTGGTTTGATAGTTTAGATCGATTTGATTTTAGCGAATAGTTTATATTTGGTTCAGCATTTTTATTGTTATCTTTGCGAAATAAGCTTTTTTATCCCATTTCATTAACCATGGTATAAAAGTAGATAAGCTAGTTCAATACGCATATATTGAATCTAAAGCAGTTTAATTTTTTCAGTTTAGAAAATAATTAGTTTTCGTTTTAAATTTTAGTAAAAATAGTTAGTTTGTTTGCTGTAACAAGTTTTTATCTTTATCATAAAGCTTTAATGTTTTTGTTAATTTAATAATAAATTTCAATAAACATAAGTATCAAATACTATATATTATAAATATATATTTAAAAGTAAGTAGCAAAATTTAGTTCACTATGCATATTAACTAATTCGTTTAGTAGCTCAGTAAGGATAATTTGAACGCATTCGCTTAATATAATATTGTAAATAAAAGCATTATGTAATATTAAATAATGCAATTGAATTTGAGTTTAAATTTGATAATAAAAATGGCACCTACCTGGTTCTGCATAACAGCTCACAAATGGGTCTCCAATGAAACCAGATTTACAGGAACAACTTGCCATATGATTTATAACAAAACACTCAGCGTTTGTACCACATAATCCAGGGCATGGATTAATACATTTCTGTTTGATGCAAGCCTTATTACTTTGGCATTCTGAATTTGTAACACATTCAGGGCGGCAATTTGGAGGTGCACCCATAAATCCATTTGAACAAGAGCAGGCAGATTTTTCTCCTATTACTTTACATTCAGAATTAGGGCCACATGGCGACGGAGAACATGGATCTTCTATTGGCTTTACTACTTTTGGAATAGTTACACATTGAATAAATGGATTTCCAGTATAATCTGAATCACAACTGCATATTGGATTATGATTTATAACTTGGCATTTTGCGTTGATACCACACGTTCCTGGACACGGATCTTGACATTTATTATTCACACACGCTTTCTGTAAATCACACTCAGCACTTACAACACATTCTGGTTTACAGTAAGGTGGTGAACCTGTCATTCCCTTTTGACAACTACATACTGCTCCAGACTGTGTGACTCGACATATACTATTTGATCCACATGGTGTTGGATTGCAAGGATTTCTTGCTACTTCTAAAAATGGATGATTTTTTTTTTAAATTCCAAGCAAATATCAAAATATTTAATTTTTTTTACTCACCATCTCTTGGCATTTCTCTACACATTGAGAAAGGATCTCCTCTATAGCCAGATGGACAACTACATGCAGGTATATGATTATTAACATCACATTTGGCATTAACACCACATGTGCCTATACATGGATCAATACAATGATAGTTGATACAAGCTTTATTCGGAGCACAATCCGTGTTTAATGTACATTCTGGTCTACAGCCAACATATGGGTCACCAAAATATCCTTCAATACATGAGCAGATTCCTTTATTACATTTACTATTTGAACCACATGGATTAGGTTCACACAAATCAGACGGAGCTGTGGTAGGTGGTAACCGTTCTAAAATGTTAAGAAAAAATATGGTTATCATAATATAATAAGAAATTTAAATACAATAAGAACATACCTATTTTTTTAATACACTGTGCAAACGGATCACCAGAATATCCAAGTATGCATGAACATATTGGAATATGGTTCTGAACTCTACATTCTGAATTAAGACCGCATGATCCTTGACATGGATCACGGCACTTTTCTGCTATACATGCCTGATTAGATGAACAATCGGTATTGACAATGCATTCAGGTCTACAATTTGGTGGAGTGCCGACATAGTTTGGTAAACAAACGCATGAAGGGTTATCATCTTTCACTCTACATTCCGAATATAAACCACATGGTGATGGGTTGCAAGGATGTCTTACTGGTGTAGGTTCTATATTTTTTGGAGTTTCAATACATCTTGTGAACGGGTCGCCTGTCATTCCAAGAGGACAGCTACAAATTGGATTATGATTGATAACTTCACATTTTGCCTGTGTACCACAAGTACCTGCACATGGGTTTTTGCATTTAAACTTATGACATGCTTTATTTTGAACACATTCAGCATTTACGGTACATTCCGGTTTACAGTTTGGAGGGGACCCATAATAGTCTAAGTCACATGAGCAAATTGCGAGACCATTAGCATCTTTGCATTTACTGTTGGGTCCACACGGGGTAGGATTACAGGGATTAACAGTGACTGGTGGTGATTTTGGTTGTAATTGACAGATAGTAAATGGGTCTCCAATAAAACCTTCATCGCACCCGCAGGTAGGAATATGATTAACAACAACACACTTAGCATTTTGACCACATACACCTGGGCAAGGATCTTCACATTTGTTTCTAATGCAAGCTTTATCGGTTGAACAATCTGAACTTAAAACACATTCGGGACGACATCCTTCATAAGGATTTCCAAAATAATTGTTCAAGCAGCGACATGATCCTGCATCTTTCTTTTGAATACATTCTGCGTTAGAACCACATGGAGATGGTTCACATGGATTTTGGACAGGTACATCTTAAATAAGAAAATATATATAACCATTAAAATGTCACATATGCATATTGGTATTTTATATAATTAAATTACCTTTTTGTATTATAATACATTGCACAAATGGGTTTCCAGTAAATCCATTTGAACAAGTACAGGACACGGCATGACTAATTATTCGACATTCTGCATTTGTACCACACGATCCCGGGCATGGATCCTTACATTTCTGATTAATGCATGCCTGGTGACTGGGGCAGTCCGGATTAATAATACACTCAGGTCTACAGTTTGGTGGAGTTCCTAGATATCCTGCGACACATTGGCAAACTGGTCGTGCGCCATTCGTTTTACATAGTGAGTTAGAACCACAAGGAGACGGATCACATGGATTTTTAATTTCAGGTTCTGGTGTTTTTATGATTTCTTGGCATCGTTTGAATGGATCGCCAGTTTGACCTTCATTACAACTGCAAATAGGACTATGATTTATCACCTCACATCTTGCATTAGAGCCGCATGAACCTCGACATGGATCTCTACATTTTTGATTGACGCAAGCTTGGTTTGGAGCACATTCACTACTAACAACACATTCTGGGCGACATGATGGTGGATTTCCGACGAAACCTTGAATACATGAACATACGGGAATCTCATTTGTATTTTTACATTGGCTATTGGGTCCACATGGTGACGGAGAACATGGGTTGTGTGGTGTTCTATCTATTTCTTGCAATCTACAATGTGAAAATGGATCACCTGTATACGATTCTGGGCAAGAACATACAGGAATATGATTTATAACTTCACAAATGGCATGTTGACCACAAGTTCCAGGACAAGGATCTAAGCATTTGTTTCTTAAACAAGCCTTATCCCTAGGACAATCAGAACCTGATGTACATTCTGGACGACAACCTTCATAAGGGTTGCCACGATATTCTGGAATACATTTACACTCGCCATCGAAGCAATTTGCATTTGAACCGCACGGTGACGGGTCACATGGATCTGTTATAGTTGGTTCAGTTACTAAAAATTAATTATATAGATATTTTTAAATGGTGACAACGTGAGAAAGTGCTATGGGAATTTACCTGGAACCATAAATGTACACTTGACAAATGGATCGCCTGTATACCCATCGTTACATTTACAAATTGGTAAATGATTTAAAACATTACATGTTGCTTCGAAGCCACAAGATCCCGGGCAAGGATCTCGACACTTTTGATTAATGCAAGCTTCTTGACTGCTGCATTCTGAATTTATTACACATTCTGGTCGACAGTTTGGTGGACTTCCTATATAATCATCTAAACATGAACATGCTGGCGTTCCACCGATCATTTGACATTTAGCATTAGGACCACATGGTGATGGTACGCAACTAGGTGGCCGCTCTGTTACAGGTTCACTTTTGATAACTGATCACAGTAAAATTGGATAAGTAAGATTAAAACTTATATCATATTTTTATTATTAACAAGTACTCACCACTTTTGGTGCACTGTTGGAATGGATCTCCAGTGTAACCAATCGGACATGTGCATATTGGATTATGATTCTTTGTATTACATAAAGCTGATACACCACAAGTATTTGGGCATGGATCTGAACATACTTGATTTATACAAGCTCTATCAAATGGACACTCTGAGTTGACAACACATTCTGGTCTACAATTTGGTGGAGTGCCAATAAATTCAGATCTACAGGAACATGCCGCTTGGTTATTCAAGCTTTTGCAGTTACTATTTGGGCCACAAGGGGATGGTTTGCATGGATTTTCTGTTCTTGGTGGTTCTAATTAAAAAATAAATATATGTATTAAAATCGTTCAGATTAAATGCATTATACATTTCATACCAGTTATAGGATTCTCGCGACAATGTAAGAACGGATCGCCTGTATAACCCGGAGGACATGTACAGATTGGAATATGTTTTTCAACTTCGCATAATGCGTATGTTCCACACGTTCCTATACATGGATTTATACATTTATATTTAACACAAGAAAGCTCGTCAATGCAATCTTGGTTTAGTTCACATTCCCTTCTGCATCCTTTATTTTTGTCGTATGCATTTCCTTCATATCCCTCAAAGCAGTAACAAGCACCCGCTGAATTTCTTTCTCTACATTCTGCGTTAGGACCGCATGGAGATGGACTGCACGGAGAAGTAGGTTCAATACTTGAAGCTATTATCATGATAAAATTAATTAGTATTAGTTTATTCATAAAAATAAATTATCTATTATTTAAATTTGACTTACGTGTAGCAAGTGGAATGTGACATTGTGTTGATGGGTTTCCTTCGAATCCAGGCATGCACGTACAAATCTTATTATGCATTACTACCTTACATATGGCATTTTGTCCACATGGATCAATACATGGATCTACACATCTGTCATTTCGACAACTCATATCACTGCGACATTCAGAATCACTTGTACATTCAGGTCTGCAATTTGGTGCTCTTCCTATGAAATTTTCAAGGCATGAACAAGCTGCTTGTGTCCCAATGACTCGACATTGAGAATTGGGACCGCATGGTGACGGTAGACATGGATTGTCATTAACTTTCGGTACGCTTGGTGGTTCTTGTTTATTGCATCTAGTAAATGGATCTCCTGAATATCCAGGTGAACAAGAACAGATCGGATTATGATTCACAACTTGACACCTTGCATTGATTCCGCATGTTCCAGGACATGGATCGTTGCATTTTTGATTAACACAAGCTTTATCTTGGGCACATTCTGAACTTACAACGCATTCCGGTCGACAACTTGGTGGTGTTCCAATGAAATTTGATTTGCATGAACAAACCGCATGCGAATTTATTTCTCGGCAATTACTATACGGTCCACATGGTGATGGTTCACATGGATTAAGTGGCACTGAATCTAAATAAAAACAAACATAAATTTACCATATTTTAAAAGATTTCAAAATATTTTTAGTAGTTACCCATTTTAATTGGAGAACATTCTATAGATGGGTTTCCAGTATAATCGTTTAGACAAAAACAATTTGGTGCATGATTTTGAACTCGACAATTGGCATTTACACCACATACACCTGGACAAGGGTCTTTACATTTGTTATTTACGCAAGCTTTAGATTTGTCACAATCCGAGTTTTGGACGCATTCTGGTCTACAACCAGTATACGGATTTCCATAATATTCAGACTGACAAGAACAAGAGCCAGCTCCATTACGTTCTTTACAAATAGCGTTTGCACCACACGGTGATGGATTACATGGATTGAGTGGTTCTTGTGTTGGTGGTACTATAATAAAAGGAGTTTATAAAGATTGAATAAATTATTATGGTAATTGCAAAAACCTATAAGGAATACATTATACATAATAAATAGAATATCTTACATCTTGGCATTTCATTACAACTTGAAAATGGATCACCTGTATATCCATTTTCACAAAAGCATATCGGATTATGGTTAACAACTGTACACGTTGTGTGGATACCACAAGTTCCCTTACAAGGATCGCTACATATTTCATTTACACATGCTAAATTAGCTGGACATTCTGCACTAATAGTACATTCTGGTCGGCAATTAGGTGATCTACCAATATACTTCGGTAGACATGTACATGCAGGACTACCACCAATATTCCGACATTGGGAATTAGGACCACACGGCGAAGGTATACAAGGATCATCACTAGAAGGTATATTTTCAACTACAAGGATAAAATTTTATTTTATATAACATACTTAACATGCAAATTGAATAAAGTTATTTCATGGTGGTCCTCAGAAATGTTGACCAAATTTAAATTATTATAGCGCACCATGAAATAATTTTATTCAATACTATCTCATTCTATTGAGCGGTATGCTTACTTGTTTCTTTGATACATTTAATAA
This sequence comes from Tipula confusa, assembly GCA_963556175.1. NCBI lineage: Eukaryota > Metazoa > Arthropoda > Insecta > Diptera > Tipulidae > Tipula > Tipula confusa. The sequence goes on from OY744475.1 coordinate 91,998,682, forward strand.
AAGGATCTCCAGTATAACCTGGATTACAGGAACATATTGGGTTATGGTTAACTACAGTACATCGTGCATTATACCCACAAGTTCCAGGACAAGGATCGATACATTTTTCTTTGACACATGCTTTATTTTGTGAACATTCGGAGCTAACAACACATTCTGGTTTACAATTTGGTGGGGTTCCAATATACCCAACGATACAAGAGCAAACTGCATGATTATTTATTTCACGACATTTGCTAAATTGTCCACATGGAGAAGGTACACAAGGATTGGTTTTTGGTGCTAGAGAATTAAAAATTTTAGTAATTGTAAAATATAGTTTTACTGCTGAAATTCTTACTATTGATTATTACTGGAGGTTCATGGCATGCAGACAATGGATTTCCTGTAAATCCTGTTAAGCAAGAACATGTGGGTGCATGATTGTAAACTATACATTCAGCATTTAAACCACACACACCGGGACATGGATTTTTACATTTATTATTCATACATGCTTTGTCTCGCGAACAATCGGTATTTGTAACGCACTCTGGACGACATCCACTATATGGGTCACCAAAATATTCAGCAACACATGTGCAAGATCCAGCACCATTACGTGCTTTACAAATGGCATTTGGTCCACAAGGAGAAGGATTACAAGGATTTTGAGGTTCTGCTGTTGGAGGTACTGGAAAAATATAAATTATTTATAAATATAAAATTATGTTAGTTAAATTATTGCGTCGTTTCTTTATATCACATCTACAACCAAAAATCTTACTTGATATTTGTGAGCATCCTGAAAATGGATCACCCGTATACCCACTTTGACAATAGCATATTGGTGAATGATTAATGACATTACAATAAGCATTTATTCCACATGATCCTGGACAAGGATCTTTACACTGTTCATTTATACATGCAAGATTTCCTGGACAAGCAGAATTTATCGTACATTCAGGTCGACAGTTTGGTGATTTACCGATATAGTTTGGTAAACAACTACATATGGGTGTATCACCATTTGTTCGACATTGAGAATACGGACCACATGGAGATGGTATGCAAGGATTTCTTGGGTTATCATGCACAACTGAAGTTTCTATAAAATAGTATAATGATTTACATGCAATAGAAATAGAAAATAGAAATGAAAATAAAGAATCTTACTTTCTTCCACCAAACACCTAATGAATGGATCACCAATGTATCCCAATTTACATGAACATATTGGATTATGATTTATTACGTTGCATTTGGTATTTAAGCCACATATACCGCGGCATGGATCTATGCATTTTTGATTGATACATGCTTTATCTTGTGTACATTCTGAACTTACTACACATTCTGGACGACATAATGGGGGACTTCCTATATAATTTGATTTGCATGAACAAATGGCATAATCATTCAATTCGCGACATTCAGAATAAGGTCCACATGGTGAAGGCGAACATGGATGCTTTGGTACGTTCGCAACTATAGTAAATTGGAAATTATAATAAATCTTTCTTTGCTCTAAATTAAAATTATGTTAAGGTAACGTACTTCTTGGTTTTTCATAACACGAAACTGTTGGATTGCCGGTATAACCCTCAAGACAAGTACAAGTCGGCGAATGATTTACTACTCTACATTCGGAATTAAGTCCGCAAAGACCTATGCAAGGATCTTTGCATTTATTATTTATACATGATTTGTATTTTGGACAGTCTGAATTTAAAACACATTCTGGACGACATTCTGTGTATGGGTCTCCAAAATATTCTGGGAGACAAGAACAAGCTCCAGCGTTATTTCTTTCTTTGCATTCGGTGTTTATTCCGCATGGAGATGGATTACAGGGATTTACAATATCAGGTTCACGATAAACTATGTGTGAATTAAATATATATTTTAGTATTTAAAATTAGTTTTTTATCGAGCAAAATTTCTTACTAGGTATTAAATGACAACCCGAAAATGGGTCGCCGTTAAAACCTGATTCACAGCTACACATAGGTTGATGTTTTACTACAGTACATCGAGTATTTTCACCGCATGAGCCTGGGCATGGATCTTTACAACGTTCATTTATGCAAGCTAAATTGCTAAAACATTCCGAACTACTTGTACATTCCGGTCTACAATTTGGTGCTCTACCTATATAATTTTGCAGACATGTACATACTGACACTTCATTTACAACTTTACATTGTGAATTTGGCCCACAAGGTGACGGCACACAAGGATTAATTCGTGGTGGAGGTCGTTCTAAAACATTTAAAAAAGTTTTTTTTTGTAATCAATGGTCTGGTTATTTTTTGTCTTTTTCTTATTTTCTTACGCTCTTCCACATGACAACGAACAAATGGATCGCCTGAATATCCTTTTTGACATCCACAAATCGGATTATGATTTATAACTAGGCAGACTGCATTAATACCACATGTTTCCGGACATGGATCTCGACATTTCATATTTATACAAGCTTTATCAAAACTACATTCTGAATTAATTGCACATTCCGGTCGACAATTTGGTGGTGCTCCAATGTAATTTGGAAGGCAACTACAAACGGGGTGTTGATTTATTTCTCGACATTTACTATAAACACCGCACGGGTTTGGCACACAAGGATTCTCAACCACTATTGGTTCAACTGATTAGAAAGGTTTTTAGTAATTAAATTTTATGTGACTAGAAATTTTCAATAAGCTTACTGTCTCGTATCGGTTGGCATATTGTTTGAGGATTTCCAGTGTAACCACTAGTACAGTGACATATCGGTGAATGATTAATAACTCGGCATTGTGCGTATGCACCACATACTCCGATGCAAGGATCAACACATTTATTATTAATACATGTATGAGAGCGGGGACAATCACTGTTCATCACACATTCAGGTCGACATTCAATATATGGATCGCCTCTATATTCTGGATGGCATTGGCACGATCCAGCACCATTTCTTACTTTACAGATAGCATTTACTCCGCAAGGACTAGGTGAACAAGGGTTTGAGGGTGGGTCGTAAATAACTGAAATAATATTTATATTTATATTTAGTTATATTGAATTTAAAATAAAAGTTTAATGTGTTTTATTTGGCCTCTCATCTTACTTTGTTCTACTTTTCTACAATTAATATATGGATCACCAGAATAATTTGGTGAGCATGAACATATAGGTCTATGTGATGCTACTCTACATTCCGTATTTAAGCCACAGGTGCCAGTACAAGGATTTCTACATTTTCCATTGCTACAGACCATATTAAGCGCACAGTCACTATTTATAACACATTCAGGGTTACAATATGGTGGGCTGCCGTAATAGTTTGAGAGACATGAACAAACTGGGCGTAAATTATGGATTCGACATTGTGTATTGGAGCCACATGGATTTGGATTACAAAGATTTTCACGTGTTTCAGTTATAGCTGGCTCTACTAAAAGTCATATTTCGTATAACAAAAGGTATAATTATTTTTGAAGAATTTAACGTTTTATATAGCTAAAAGCGGATATAGAATAAGCTAAGAATTTTATATCAATCTTTGAAAAGGCGTTTAAAGCGTTATTTTGTATATTAAAACGTATATTTTTCATTTGAATCTATCTTACTTTCTATTGGTCTACATCCTGTTATTGGATCACCAATATGATTTGCTATGCACACACATTTTGGTCTGTGGTTAATAACCTGACATGTTGCGTAGTATCCACATAGGCCATTACAAGGATTAATACATTTTCCATTAACACAAGATTTATCACGTGAACAGTCGGAATTTATAAAACACTCAGGTCTACAATTTGGGGGCGTTCCAATATAATTTGAACTACACGAGCATACCGGTCGATTACTGTGTACTCTACATAAACTATAAGGACCACAAGGTGATGGTAAACATGGATTCTGAGATATATCATCTTTGTTTGCTAATTGGTAAATTAAAATAACGATAATTATTATTATCTCTATTCAATGGTTGAATCGAAAAATTCTTGCTTACTAATTTGCTGATGGCAAATAACTAAAGGATTTCCTGTAAAACCAATATTACACCTGCATATAGGTGAATGATTCGAAGTCTCACATACAGCATTATTACCACAAGCATTTAAACATGGATCTACACACTTTTTGTTCATGCAAGCTTTTTTATGTGTACAATCAGAATTTTGTATACACTCTGGTCTACAATCAATGTATGGATTGCCGTAATAGTTTTTCATGCAAATACATGCTCCCGCACCATTAAATTCTTTACAAATTGCATTTGATCCACAAGGTGATGGATTGCAAGGATTTCTTAATGTATATTGTTGATCTAATTTAAAATTTTATTTGGTAATAAAGAATAAAATAAAATACTCATGCAATGTATAATAAAAATAAATAAATGAATATTTGTAACATAAATAAAGTATGTATATATAGAAACATAAAAAATGGACTTACCAGGACGTATATTACACCCTGCATATGGATCACCTTCATATCCTTCCAAACATGAACAAACGGGTTTATGATTTTGCGCCAAACATTGTGCATTAAAACCACACGAGCCTGAACATGGATCTTGGCAACGTTGATTTAAACATGCTCGATTTGATGGACATTCTTGATGAATAACACATTCTGGCCTACAATTTGGTGGTGCACCAAACATTCCTGCACGACATGAACAAACAGCGCGCTCATTATGTTCGGAACACAGTGAGTTTGGTCCACATGGGCTTGGGAAACATGGATTTCTAATTATTTGAGGATCTTCTATAGCTATATAGTTAAATAAAAGTAAACAAATATTTATTTATGAGAACCATAAAAATATTAAATATATGACTTACGTTTTGGATAACATTTTTCGAATGGATCGCCAATATAATTGTTAGGACAACTACATATTGGGTTATGATTTATAACTTCGCATTGTGCACTATCTCCACAAGTTCCTGGGCATGGACTAATACATTTTTGATTGATACACGATAAGTTTGGATTACATTCTGCACTTCCTACACATTCTGGTCGGCAAGATGGTGGGGTGCCAAAGTAACCTTGTTGACAAGAACAAGTTGGTCGTCCACCTACCACTCGGCAAATACTGTTTGGTCCACATGGTTGACCTTCGCATGGATTCAATTTTGTTGGTGGAATAATAGATCTAGGACGACATCCCGTGAATGGATCGCCCTCATATCCTTGGATGCATGAGCACACTGGTATATGATTAACAACAGAGCATTCAGCTTTTGTTCCACATAACCCTGGACATGGGTCTCGGCAATGTTGTTTTATACAAAATAAGTCGGTTGGACATTCTGCATTCAAAATACATTCGGGACGACATCCATTACTATAAGGATCTCCTATATAAGGAGGAATACAAGAACATTTTGCTGCACCATTCCTAATAGAACACTGGGTATTCTCTCCACATGGGGATGGTGAACATGGATCGCGTTCCCTTTCTAAATAAGTTAAAAAATATAATTATATTACTTTTTACAAATTGTCACCATCTATCAAACATTTACCTTCTGGCTTTTCTGAACATCCTACAAATGCGTCACCATCAAAGCCAGGTTTACAACTGCAATATGCAGAATGTGATACAACTTGACAAATTGCGTTTTTACCACAAATTCCTTTACATGGATCAACACATTTTTCTTTAATACATGCTTTATCCTTTGGACATTCGCTGCTAATTACACATTCTGGTCTACAATATGGTGGACTACTTATAAAGTTAGCCATACATGAACAAACTGGTCGTCCACGTTTAATTTGGCAGATTGAGTTAGGTCCACAAGGCGATGGTGTACATGGATTTTCTGAAACGTCTACATCTACTCGTTCTCTTATTTCACATGCGACAAACGGATCACCTTGGTAATTTTGAGGACAACTACAAATTGGATTGTGATTAATTACTTCACAGATTGCATTGTTTCCACAAATTCCTGGACATGGATCGGTACATTTTTGATTAATACAGGCTTTATTTTGTGAACATTCTGAACTAATAATACACTCTGGTTGGCATAATGGTGGATTTCCTCTAAAACCAGGAAGACACGAACAAATAGCTCTTCCTTCTTGCGATAATAAACATCTGCTATATGAACCACATGGATTAGGTTCGCATGGATTCGCGGGATGATCTCTAATTGGTGGATATATTTTAACTGGAGTACAGCTTACTAAAGCATTTCCGGTAAAGCCCGGAGCACAAAAACAAACTGGATAATGATTAACAATATCACACTGAGCATCAATTCCGCAGGCGCCAATACAAGGGTTTTCGCATTTGTTGTTGATGCATGCTCGTTCAGATGAACAATCTGAATTTACAACGCATTCCGGGCGACATCCTCTTAATGGATCTCCATAATAACCTTTAATACAGACACAAGCCAGGGCACCACCTTTTTGGCGGCATTCTGTGTTGGATCCACATTGAATTGTATTGCAGGTTTGTTTTGGTTCTTCGGTAGGTACAGAACAATATTCAAATGGATTTCCATAAAGCCCTTGAGGACAACTACACAATGGTCTATGTGCTATTACATTGCAAAGAGCATTATGACCACATGAACCTGGACATGGATCTATACATTTCTGTCCCAAGCACGCTTTATCGAAGGAACAATCGGAGTTTGACAAACATTCTGGTCTACAGTGTGGTGATTGCCATCCCAATGGGCCACCACATGGGTCACAAACAGCAATTCCATTACCATAATCTAAGCAGGTGCTTTGTGCTTCACAAGGAGAAGGATTACATGGATTATAGCTTATCGTAGCATTCGGTTTTTTAATACATTGGTAAAATGGATCTCCAATATATCCTGATGAACATTCACAACTTGGTTGATGATATTCTACTTTACAAACGGCACTTAATCCGCAAATGTTGCCTTCGCATGGACTAGCACATTTTTTATTAATACATCCTTTATCATTTGGACAGTCTGAGTTTAGTGTACATTCTGGTTTACATCCACTTTGTGGATCTCCTGAATAGTCCGATATACAGGAACAAACTGCTCGATTTTTCATTATTTGACATTTTGTATTATGTCCACAAGGACTTGGTGTACAAGGATCAATTTTTGCATCTTGAATTACTGTGCAAATTTCATATGGATTACCTGATAGTCCATTATTACAATAACAAACAGGATGATGTTTTTCTACTTTACAATGAGCTGCTACTCCGCATGATCCGGGACACGGATCCCTACATCGGTAACCTATACAAGCTTTATCATTACTACACTCATCATCCTTTTGACATTCGTAATGTACGCAACCATTAATTGGATCTTCTGTTGAACCATCCGGACATTTACAAATGCTTCTGCCATCTGGAGTAACAATGCAACTAGATCCACGTCCACAAGGGTTTGGTTCACAAACATCTCGAGTCGGTTCAATACATCTTGTGTAAGGATCGCCTATGTAACCAGATTTACAATAGCATTCTTCTTGATTACTTGTTACATAACAATCTGCGTTTGGACCGCATGGTCCTGGTTTACACAATTCTGTGGTGACTGGTTCAGGTTGACATAATCGATATGGATTACCATAAGTTGAATCAGGACAATAACATGGTTGTTTTCTAGTTGGATCACAAATTGCACCTACCCCACACGGATTTGGTTCACAAACATCTATTTGTTCCATACATCCACGGATTGTATTAGGACTTTCAATGTAGCCCGGTAGACAGGTACATTTAGCAAAACCGTTCGATAAAATAGTACATTGTGTATTTGGACCACATGGTGATGGGTCACAAGGTTTATTAGGTAGTGTACATTGTACTTTTGGTGGATTTCCTTCGTACTCCGTTAAACAGAAACAAGTTGGATTATTATTTACTATACGACATCCACTATTTGGTCCACATGGATTTGGATTACATACTCTTCCTTCGGGAACTTTAATTATACAATTGTTAATAAAATAAAACAAAACTATGATTATGCATTAAAATACTTACTGCAATTTTTAAATGGATTTCCTGTTGTTCCCTTTGGACAGAAACAAATTGGATTTCCATTGTCAAGCTCACATAAGGCACCGGTACCACATGGATTTGGTAGACAAGGATCAGATGGTGGACTGCAACTTACTTTTGCATTTCCAACATAGCCTGTTGGACATTTGCAAATTGCTTTATGATTAATAACATCACAAATCGCAAACGCTCCACATTGGCATGGTGTTGTACATTTTCCATTTATGCATGCTTCATTTGTTGGACACTCTCCATCGGCTCGACAACCTTGAATTTGACCACATTCAATATAAGGATTACCGACAAAACCAGATTGGCATCGACATTCAATTCCATGATTGAGTGGAATACAATTTGCGTTTTCGCCACAAGAATCTTCCGAACATGGATTAATACATCTTCGATTAAGACGATCGCATAGTTTATCTGGTGGACAGTCTTCGTTATATTGACATATGTTTTCATTATCCCTCACTAGAATTAAATCGAAAATATGATCGGTTAGAAATTTTTAATTTTTTTCTTATCATTTTTGTAATAATTTACCTGGACGACATTCTACGTATCCATTACCGTGATATCCTTCAGTGCAACTACAATCTGATCCATGATTGGTATTAATACAGACAGCATTGTAGGCGCATGGATTCATTAAATCACACGGTCTTTGGCATGAATTATTTATGCAAGCTTCGGTCAATGAACAATCTTCATTTCTAGTGCATTTCACTGTGTGTTGTGCATACAGGAGAAAAAGTGTTTTTTATTTGTATTAGATACATATTTACAATGTGCATTTATCAGTGTATATATATTTTTACAAATTAAATCATAATTATTAATATTAATATGTTGGTTTTGTTTTTAATTCATTATTTGGTTTTAGCTATGACCCTTAGCAAACCAGAAGTGTTTATCAGATATCGATTTAAACACTACTGAGTTGTGTTAGTTCTTTTTTTTTTTAATTTTAAAAATAGCGAAAAAAAAATTGTTTATTAAAAATTGTTAATAATTAGTATCTTACGTGTTTTAACTGGGACACAATTCTCAGATGGATTTCCTTCGTGCCCTTCGGGGCATAAACATATTGGTCGATGCATTTTAACCTGGCATTTTGCATTTGAGGCGCATATATTATCAAATTCGCACGGATTTTCACATTGTTCCATATAACAAACTAATGTTTCCTTACAATCGTTATCCGATTTGCATGGATCCCTCCTTGGTTTATGTGGTTCTACTCAACAAATTGTATTATACATTTAAAATTAAGTAAATTACGATAAAAGGAAAATATAATAAAAATAAGCGACCGTTTCAAATAAGAATTTAAAATTAAATTTAAAATAAAATAAAGCTTTAAAATTGATAATATTTACAAGAAATAGTAGAATGTACAAAAATTCTCTTATAAAAAAAAATATAAAGCAACATAAAATAATAATAAATAAAATTTTGAAAGCAGATAGATAAGAAAATAGCACTGCCCAAATGATAAAAATGTACAATATACATAGAATTATATGAATATGGGATCTGCCAATTTTGTCGAACAATTTTTATACATAATACCCTACATTTTCGATTTTTTTTTTTGTTTAATTTATATGATTAAGATTCGTAGACCGTAACTAAAATACCTTTTATACAATCGATGTTATTAGAATCACATTTTTCATTGAAGTTTAATGTAGTTAATTGAAATTCAGTGGTCGTAGATAGGACGTTTACATCATCAATCGATTCATTTTCTAGTGTTGTAATTCTTATTGGTGTTGTATTTTCATATAGTAATTCTTGTTTTGATATTGTAGTTTGGCTAAATAATTCAATTTCATGCGAGGTATCACCTCGAGTCGAAGGTCTCTTAGTATTAACGAGAATTGTCGTTTCTATAGTATTATCGTTTTGCGTTGTCACAATATTTGAGTTTTCGGTTGTCGTATCAAATATATTAACATGATCGATTTCAGATGAATCTTCTCGATATCCTTTTGTTAAATTAGTTATTAGTATGGATTCTGAGGTAGCTGAAATTTCCGGATATTTTGTGCTATTCTCATTATCCATTTCTTTTAGCTCATTATTGTTAATTTTAGTAAATTCATTAATTATTGTAGTAGTGGTATTTTCTGTAGTAGTAATGTTATTAAAATCAGTTTGGGTTACATCAGTTAATAATGGGTTCTGGGTAGTTGATACAAAATCTAGTTTTAAGAAGAGTATATAATAAAATTAAAATTAAGAATTGAAATTGTAATATGTACAATAGCTTTTCATATAGTCCTTTACGAAAAATTAAAAAATATATATATATATATATATATATATATATATATATATATATATATATATATATAAATATATATATATATATATATATATATATATAAATATATATATATATATATATATATATATATATATATATATATATATATATACATATATATATATATATATATATAAATATATAGTCCATGCCCATGCCAATGATTTTGTATAACTATTACGAATGAACTTATGTTTTGGTGCGATCATTAGTGCAAATGTTATGAAATAGTTTTTTTTTTTAATATTTAAATATTTAAATTATTTTATGTGACTTAAAAATATATAATTGAGTGTATTTGCATTCTAGGCAATTAATAGTACCATCTAATAAAACAGATTTAATATTACCTCGAACACAAGCACCTGTGATTGCGTCACATAATAGTCCTGGTGGACAATGTTCACATCCTGTGCCATTCAAACGTTGTTCTAATTTATTTTCGTAAAATTAAAAATATTAAAAATAAATTGCAGACTACCAACATTTACACGTTAATACTTACGACAGTTACATCCATCGCAAAGCAATTGCGAATGGCAATCTGAATCTTTTTGACATTGACAAACTATAAATAAAATGTACGTGCATCAATAATTATATTTTATTTATACATAAAGCAATCCTTAACAAAAATAGTTTGTCTCTTCTAAATGTAATCGATTTTATTTTTTATACCATAAATCTAATGGTATTTTACTTACCTCTCATACATACTGGTTGATGATCTTGTACTTTACATTCTTGATCAGGTAAACATGGATTAGATTGTTGACATGGATCAATACAAACCGTATTAATACATGCTTTTTGATTTGGACAATTTGTGTGCGATTCACATGCTATTTCTGTAAAACGATTTAAACAATTAGATAACAAAAAAGATAATTTTAAATTGCTACTCTGAAATAAACTAAAATTTTAATAATAATAAATTATTATTTATTTATTTATTTAATAACTATTAAAATTATTATTTGAATTAACTTTATTAAATTTCAGTAAATAGCAGACAAATTATACACAAGTCTATAAATTACAGTTCTACATTAACAAACAATTAACCATTTTAAGAATGTTTATTAACTTTTTTTTTTTTAAAGCACAAGCAAACTTATCAAATAATTTTAGTAACCATTACCATTCTACACCATCTTTCCTTCAACCATTAACCACGATTTACAAAATTTGTATAAATATAATACAATATTTACAATGTTCTAAATGAAATTCTCCAATTAAGAAAATTCTAAGAAGAAGAAGAATATTCTATAAAACGTTTACAATATTTGTATGCAAAACAATAATATTGTTCCTATATAGATAGGCAATTGATCTAAATTTGTGTGAAGAAATCATCTTCATCATATTCAAGTTCACGTCGTATCTAGAAACATGAATATGTTGATTTAGCAATTTATAATTTGCTGTTTGTGACAAAAAAGAAGGTCGAAGTACCATTCATGATCTAATGAAATTTTGATACATTTTTGGATATTGATTTTTTAAAAGGTAAATGAATTTCTAATACTAAATGTAACTATAATACGAAAGTAGTATACATTGTATGATGTTTTTTTTTTAGGTTACATGCAGCTGCAGAAAGTCTCTGCAGTACAATGGGCTGCTGTTTATAGTAATTGTGCACCATCGATTTGTTTGCATATAATTATATAGATAGGTATATGTTTCCATAAATACATCCAGGTTTGCATAATGCCAATTATATAATGATATAATCTATATCTGTCATCCATGTGAAGTATCGATTGTATGTTGACAGATTAATTGAAATAAGATATACTTGACGATAACAAGCTAATAAAACTATAATTTTTTTTAAACTAATATTTCGCGTACAAGTTTCAAGATATCTTATTGTCAATCAATCAAGGTATACGGGTATTCTTTTTTTTTTTTTTTTAATTTACCTGGTATCAAATAATCACATAGAGTTTGATTGTTGCAAAGGCACATTATAAAATGATCTCTAATTAGGCATTCGGTGTTCGGTTTACACAAGTCTTTATAATAATTACATGGATTTATGCATTGACTATTTATACAAATTTGGGTATCGGGACAATTATAATCGATAAAACAATAGGATTCGGGTTGAGGATTAAATACTTCTTTAGCTGTACTAGAACTTAACGGATATGCGGTTGTAAAAAATTTTTCATTATCACGTGACACTGATAATATTGGTGGGAATGTTGTAATTTTTGTATTATCATCAGTGTTTTCCACTCGAGTCGTTTTATTTAAATTTGATTTAGTCGTCTGTTCTGGATAATTAGTTCGGTCTTGAAGATTTGCTGTCGTTGTGTATTTATTTCCATCATCTGTAGTTTGAACAGATTCGGTTACATTTTCATTTGACGGGAATATATCGGTTGAAGTCATAGGAGTAGTAAACATGTAATCTGTAGTCAATGTCTGTTTCGTATCTGTTGACGTTATAGTAGAACTTTGCTCGTTCTGTACCGTAAAATATGCAATTGTAGTTTGAACAGATTCAGTAACATTTTCACTTGACGTAAAAATATCGGTTGAAGTCATAGGAGTAGTAAAAGTGTAATCTGTTGCCAACAATGTCTGGTTCATATCTGACGATGTTATAGTAGAACTTTCTTCGTCCTGTACCGTAAAATATTTAGTTTGAGTTTCATTATTGTCGATAGTCGTTGAATTATTTAAATTTGATTCGGTCGTCTGTTCTGGATAGTTAGTTTTGTCTTGAGAATTTATGGTTGTTGTATATTTAGTAGCATCGATTGTAGTTTGAACTGATTCGGTTACATTTTCATTTAACGTGAATATTTCAGTTGTCGTAATAGGAGAAGTTAAAATGTAATCTGTAGCAATCGGCTCATTTATATCTGATGATGTTATAGTCGAACTTTGTTCGTCACGTTCCGTAAAGTATTTGGTTGTTTGATTTTCATTAATTTCGGTAGTCGGTAAAGTAGTTTTTTCTGTTTCATACAATTTTGTTGTAATTGGTTTTAAAAGTGGTTTGCCAGTCGTTTGATCAATCATAAATTTTGTTGTATTTTCCAAAGTGATATTATCAGTTCTATCGTCACTGCTAATTGGACTAAGAATTGGAAATCCGGTTGTAACGTCTATATAATAAATCGTCGATGTGTTATTTATACTTGTTGTAGAATATTGTTGAGTAGTTGTCTCTATTGGAGTAGATTCATTTAAACTTATCGGTTTAAATGTAGGAGATCCAGTAGCTAAGTCAATAGTGTATTTTGTTGACGTTTCCATAGTTGTTATTTCAACTAAGTTTATAGGACTGAATGTAGTTATATTATAGTCGTTTCTATCTTTGTAACCGGTGGGTTGTATAACGTTAAGTTTTGTAGTTTCTCGAACGATTTCCGTAGTTGTTTCAGAATTTGTAAAAGCAGTGGGTGAAAACTCTGTTAAAACTAATGGTTCCAATGTAGTTTTTATTGGATCAGGTGTTAAGTAAAAGGGAATTGGACGTCGACTGGGTGTAGTTTTGCTTATATAGAATATTGCCGAGTCCGGTTGTGTAGTTTTTGGTCTATGTGTTGATTTATTAAATCCTAAAATGGGTGAGTTTATAGAAGATGTGTCAGTCTGAGGACTAAATGTAGTTGGTAATATTCTAGTTTCTTGACTTTCTGTTGTATTTTCTATTAGCATAAAAGTGGTAGTCGTAGTTTGATCAAAGTCAGAAGAAAATGAGGAGGTTGTTTCAATAGGTCGTTTGTCGGGTTCAGTAGGAGTTTTTTGTTCTACTTTAACAGTTTCAATTTTTTCAGTTGTAGTATTTAAATAATCATTAGCTTTAGAAGTTGTGGGTGTAGTGAATTTGTTATATATTTCTGTGTCCACTGTTTCAGTTTCCAACTGTTCAGTTGTAGTTTTTATACTATCAGTAAATCTGTATGTTGTTGGTTCGCTTGCTTTTTCAGTTTCTGTGAATGTTCTATATGAAGTTGGACTGTTGATTATTTCATCGGTAGTTTGACTAAGTTCATTTGGTTCAGTTATTACGGTAAACGGTGTCGTGTCAGTATTTACCTTTTTGGTGGTTATTTCGGTGTTTTCAGGACCATTCATTGTAGTAGTGTCACTACTTAATAATTCAGTAGTATTAGTTTCAATTTTTGAATGTAATTCCGTTGTTGTTTTATATTCACTATATATTGTTGTAGATTCAGGTTTAAAATACTCAGTTGTTGGATTAGTAATTTCTGTACCGAATTCGGAAATTGGTGGATACTGTGTTGGGAATCGTTCAGTATATGGTGGTTCGTTTGTAGTGGGTGTATACGGCATTTTCGAAGAAATTTCAGAAGTGGTAGTTGTCATATAATTTACCATCTCTAGTGTAGACTGAGTTTCCGATTTAAATGTCGAGGTTTCTTTATTTATTTGAGTTGTATATGTTGGGTTGTATTCAGTCGATTTTAAACGTAAAGTCGTATCAAAGTCTAAGGATCCAGATGTCGTTTTATAATTATTGGTCGTTGTGTCCGGTACAGTAGATTCGGTATTGTTGTGTACAAGTATAATTGGTGATGTGCTTAAACTAGGTTTTACTGTTTCAGATGTTACAGTCTCTGTAATTTGTCTTGTGGAATATTGTGTTTCACTGATTTCTGTAGTAGGCTCTGTTTCTACTGGTTGTGTTTGTGTTAGATACAATGTTGAAGTTGTATCTGATTCTGGTGTATTTGTCTTATTATCAAAAACAGATTCAGTGACAATCGAATGAGTACTCATTTCAATTAAATTAGTTGATTGGTCAGCTTTTTCGTAATCAGTCAACGGGAGCATTACTGTTGTTTCAGTTTGTGTTCTTTCATTGGCTAATGTTGTCATATCTATTGGTGTTGCTGTAGCCTTCGTTTGTACAATAAAAGTTGCGTCATTATATCTAGTAGTTGCATCATAAGTGGATGCGTCTTTTGAATTTTTCTCGGTATTAATAAGTTCAGATGTTGGTTGTGTTGTATTGAACATTTCTTTGTCAATCGTCGATAATGTATCATCAACTAAATTGTGAGTAGTTGATTCTTGTTGTAATGTTGTTTCTTTAGTTTTGAAAGTGGTTGGAAATTGTTTTTGAGGTTGTGTGTTTTTTTCAATATTTTCCGTTTCTGTTGTAAGTTTTATGTTGTCAGAGGTAGTTTTAATACTTTCATTAGTTGTTTCGAAACTATAAGTAGTCGAATCGGTCGTTATAAACTGTGATGCTTCGAATGGAGTAGTTACTATGGGTGTATTTATGGATTCTATGGTAGTTTGGACACTTATACCAGGATATGAATTAGTTGTTGTTTCGTTGGTTAATTGTTCAGTTTGAGAGATAGTGGTTATTTTATAGTCATAAGTAGTATGTTCTGGTTTATCAGTTAGATATAATAATGTCGTTGTACTTAAAAATTCGGTTGATGGTAAATTAGTTTTTGTAGTAGTTGCTTCAGTATACTGCGGTTTATTGAATCCCTTTGTTCCCGTTGTTATTTCAGTAATCGAGTCTGATTCAAGAGTAGATATTTCAGAATTTGTCATCTTTATAGTTGTAGCTTCGTTCAACATAGTTAAAGCTTTTTGAGAAGTTGAATCTGTATTACCTATACTTGACGTAATAGTTTCTTCGGTTCGGGTTGTTAATTCTGTTGCATTCAAGTCAGTTTTTGTAATTTCCACAATGTCTATTGGTAGTTTAGTTGAGTCTTGGGATTTGTCATAAAATGATGTAGTTCTTGTAAATGCTTCGGTAGTTTGAGAGTCACGATGTGAATTAAATGGAGTAGTTAATTCATCATTTGTATATGTTTCAGTTCCAAGGGAAGTCGTATCATCTAAACTAAATTCAGTAGAAGTTGGAATAGTGTAAAACTTTTCAGTAACAGTCGAATCTTTTTCTTCTATCTTACCGGTTGTGGAAAGTGGTTCATTAAATTTAATTGTTGTTTTGGTTAAAGTTTGTTTGGTTGTAGGATTAGTTTGAGAAAAAGACACAGTTGACTCCGATTCTGATTGGGTTGTTGTATCTATACCTGGTATTGACTTGGTTGTAAAGTCGGATTGCTCGAATGTAGAAGTCGTTTTTGGCTTTGATTGGGCGTCGTAAACAGAGGAACTAGTAGTTTCTGTAAATTGTTTTGGACCCTGCAATGTAGTTTTGCTTATGTCTGAGTCTAATGTAGTCGCACTATCTAAATATTCGGGTGTAACATACTGTAAAGTACTATGTTCAATGGTTTGTGTAATTGGAAATTGTGGTTGAGATGTCGCATTTGTCATTATAAATTCTGTTATCGTGCTAGCATCAGTTGTATATTTTGATTTATCAGTTGTTATCGTCGGTTCTGGTTGTTGAGTCCCTTGAGTCGTTATAGACTCAATGTGTATTTTTCCAATTGTAGTATCGTACATTTTTTCAAAGTCAGTTGTTGTTTGAAATAATTTAACAGTATTTGTTTGGGAAGTAGTTTTGAAAGTATGTGTTTCAGGATTTTTAGTGCTAAGAGTTGTTTCATCTTGTAATGGTAGGAAAGTTGTAGAAGGTACTTTTACAAATGTTGGTTGTTGGGTTTGTGAATTAGGTTTGGTTTGTTCAGGAATAAATGTAACTGTTGATTCACTTATCTGTGAATCAGGTGAAGTGAAATAGTTTTTATTAGATTCTGTGGATTTCATCAATGGTGGTTCTTGTGTCGGTATATTAGTTTGTTGTCTATAGTCAGTTGTGGTTTTTGTCAACGTTGTTTGGGTTGGTTCAGTTATGTCTAAGTAATCTATAGTACTAGTTTGAACAGTAGATATACCAAGTGTAGTTGTTTGATTTTGTCCAGATGTAGAAGGATATTGTGTAGTCAGCTGTGATATACTTAAGTCAGTAGTAGAAGTTTCAGTTGAAGTGAATTCTGTGGAAATTTCTGCTGGAAATTCAGTTATAATTTTTGTTACATACTTTTGAGTTGTTTGAGTTGAATCTAACTGAGCTGTGGAATCTGTTTGAACAGTAGATGTACTAGCAGATTCATCAGAATATTGATTTGTAACCAATTTAGTTGTTGTTTCTGTATCTATGTCTTTATTTGTGGTATAATCTATTGTATCTACACCAACTGTCGTTTTTTTTATAATATATGTTGTCGAATCAGTAAATGAATTTTCTTTGGGAGTAGTTTCCGGTACTGGCTCAAATGTTTGAGTTTCGGTTACTATTTCTGCATATAATATTGTGGTAGACCTAATGTTTGGTTGTTCTAATTCCGTCGTTACGAAATCGGTTGTTTCTGGAGTTGTATATTTATTTAATGTTGTTGGTTCTGTTACTATTGTGGTTTGTGGTTGATTTGTGATAGTATAGTCTGGCTCTGTTAAAGGATATAATGTTTGTGAACTTTTTGTAGTAGATGGTTTGTCGTTAGTAGTTTTTGTTTGCGTAGTTTTCGATTGCGTTGGCGTAGTTGTTTCTTTGTTCAGTTCAGTAGTGGTCTCTGTTGGTTGTTCTGGTTTCGTTATATTCATGGAATTTTCAAAATTTCCTGAACCTGTGTAAATTGGTGTCGTTACATTTTTATTAATCGTTGATAAAGTAGTAGCTTCATTACTATCTGTCGTACTATCTTCACTCGAAATTGGTTGTGTTTTTAATTGAGTGTCGTGTGTTTCGTTATTTTGTTTTACCGATCTTTCTGTTGGTTCTATAGTAGTATCAGTTTGTAATTTATCATCATTATCGATCGTTTCGTTCGTTATAGCGACAGTCGTAGTTTTATCGGTATATTCCGTTCCAGTTACATCAGTATCTTTAAATGGTGTAACAGTTGTTATTTCAAAGGGTGTTACTTCATCCATTGATTTTGTTGTAAATTTAGAAGTATTTCGAATATTAATCGATGTAGTTGTTTCAGGTCTATTTGTAAGTGATGTTTCAGGTGTTAGCATAGCAACGTTAGGTTTATTATCAATATTATCATCGGAAAATGTGTCAATGTCTAAGCCAAACTCAGTAGTTCGACCTTCTATTGGCGTCGTTGTAAAACTAGTAACAAATGTATTATAGTTAATAGTTGATGTTTCAAAATCTGTATAATCATAGTCGTCAGAAGATTCGGATTTAGAAGGTGGTATTGAATACGGGGATAGAGTTGTTTTGTCTTGTTCTAGTATTAGCAAAGTATTATTTTCTAGTTTACTAATTGTGGAATATTTGGATGTAGTGGTAGTGTGTAATTCCAATGGGAAACATTTATCAGAGGGATTACCACTAAAATTAGGAGGACATTTGCATTTAGGTATATGTGCCTTTACTTCGCAAATCGCAGATTCACCGCACACAGTTGTACAAGGATCTATACAGAGACCCATTTGACACTGCATATGATCACCGCAATCGGAATGCTTAGAACAGATGATTTGTGGTTTTAATTCGTTTGCTGTGGATATAATAGTTAATATTTACATATATTTACATTAATATATAAAAAAAAAAAATTTAATCTATAAGTAAATTTGCATCTAGTAAAACTATTAATACATTATTTAGTAATTATGTAAGTTTAATTAGTATTTAGGGAGTTAGGTAATAAAATACATTTTTTTTTTAAAATATAGAATAGTAAAATTTAGTGCAAAAATTAATACTTAGTAGAGTTTGAGTATGTTATGTTTTTAATTATATATTAGGTGTTTAAAGTGAGCATGAGCGTGTGTGAATGTTTGAAATAATATTAAGGTATGCAATGCATGTGTGTAAAGATATATATGTATATCTAAAAAAATATTTTCTTATTTAAAAAAAAAAATAATAATCCGAGGAGATAAGAATATTTTATATAGTTTTTATAGGGGACTATTTGGATAAGGTAGATTTAGTTTGATTTAATTTGATTGTTGGGTAAAGTAAGTGAAATTCATATAAGTTTGGCCAAAATAGAAGTTTGGTATATAAGAAGTAGGATTTCTGGGCTGAAATATCATTTTTTTTTAAATCTAGCGCTACTCGCTGATTTTTGATTGAAATTTTACCTTTTTGACATCCATATCTGGCATCAGCGACAAAACCAGATGGACAAAATTTACAGATGGGCTTATGATCTTCAACAAAGCATGGTGAACTTTCAGCACACGATGCCGCGTCACACGGATTAACACATTGATAATTACGGCACGCCAATCCAGCAGGACATCCATTGTCCCGCAAACATATTGATACAGACGGATTACAATCTTTCATGCATATACAAACTGGTTTGTGATCGTATACTTGACATTGTTTATTTCCAGAACATGGTGGTGTTCGATTCGATACACAAGGATTTTGACATTTACTATTTACGCATGCCATATTCGATGCACATTCTTCATCATGTGTACATTCTCTTTTTTCTGGTGCACACGTTAATTCACCATATTCGTTAACAACGAAACCAGCTTTGCATACACAAACTGGACGATGTTTTCGTGTAACACATTTTTTATTTTCTTCACATGTGTAAGTTGGATTTTGGCATGGATCTCGGCACTGTCTAAATTGATCACATTGTAAACTATCGTGACAATCAAAATCATTTTGACATTCGTCAGAGAATGTTGGAAGTGTAGGTGGCGGTGTTACTGCTTCGTCACATCTTGGATCTGGTTTGCATTTAATATCGGGCCGTCCAATATAACAACTTGGACATGAGCATCTTGGTCTATGCAATACGGTTTGACATAATGCGTTTTCTCCACATGCTTCACGTAAAGTACACGGATCGATACATATTCCTCCAATGCACGATTTTTCGTTGGGACATTCCGAATCAACATTGCATTCGTTTTCTAAATATAAGTCGAATAAGATTGGGATTTGTCTTTTTTCTTTTTTTTTTTCAAAGGTGGATAATAGTTGATAAATTTTTTTTTGTTTTTGTTTGTAACGAATTTCAATTATAATAAATTCGATTATATAATAATTTATATACTATAATGTACTTGGACACAAACTAAAGGAAATTTTTAATGTAAATTTTTCTCGAATTATCGAATTTATTATAATATGTATAAGGAAAAAGAAAAGCCAACATAGAACTGTGAAAGGGATCTTCTCACAATATTTATTTTTTTTAAATTTTATAAAAAAAATAATTAAATGTACGTACATCCAACACATGCGCTCTGCCCGGGAGAGTCACGAAAATTGTCAAGGATAATAAAATATGAATAGATATAAAATGAATGGATATACTGCTATTAGCAACGATTCAATTAAATAGAATATTTTCATATATTTTTTTTTAATTTTCATGTCCATATCGAAATAAAAAAAAATATGCAATACTCCAGCATAAGAAAAAGTTCATATAATATGTACAACTTAAGCTTATAATAAATAAAAACAAAAAATAAAAAAAAACAAAAAAAAAAAATGGTAAGATTAAGATAAAGTATAACTTTTATGTATTTTAAAGGAACCCATAAAATATAACAACACCCGAGCCTCACACGTGCAAGCAATATGAACTATGTGAGAAATTGTCCCATCCACAGTTCCCAATCTGGCTTTACTTTCTCAAAACGTTAAATTTTCGAAAGATATATACGGATATGATTCGATATCGATTAGTTTTTTACAAAAACAAAAAAAAATATAAATTAATTAAATTAATTAAAAACAAATAAAAATAAATTCGCTAATTAACATTCGCTATATGATAATTATTATTTTTTCTTTTCTTTTTGGAATGGTTTTATGTGTCGTAAACATACAATAATTTGTAAAATTCTTAATATATTTCTAATAATTAATATTAAAAATGAATTTAATGAAATATATCAAATTATTAATTAATAATGGATAATAATGTAATGGATGTGATTTATTTTTAAAATGGCATTTTGTTGATTTTTCTGTATTTGATTTTTTTTTTTTTTTTTTGAAGGAGAAAGGCAAACAGGATTGAAAAAGGCACAGATTGGGAAACCGCGATAGCGACAGTAACATTCCACGCTATGTCTGCTAACATTCGTAATTTACTGTTTTTAAAAAATATTTCATAATAAAGTGCAAACAAAACTATATAAACACATAAAATTTGATTCTCGAAAGTAACAAACAAATAGTTTTTGTGATTTAATTTTAAATTTTTTTTTTTTGTATAATACACTACACACATAAAAATATTCGTACAATAAACATTAATCGCGTGTAGACGTGTTAAGTACATTTTTATGATATAATTTGAAATTTGATTATTTTTAGAACCAAAAACACGTTTATTTCAATTTGTTAAAAAGTTCCATAGAACTTTTGAAATATTTGTGTAGTTTTAAAAAATTTAGGTACTCCAATTTACGATTTTTGAAACATGAAAATGTATACTACGAATAATCACGCGTTAAAGTCTCATTGTACAAGTATCCTTACGTCTAAGTGTAAGTCTAAACAAATTTGTATATATGAGTTTGTATGTACATTATCTATCTTGAATTGAACTAAAATTCAATTTTGTGGTATATTAAACTAAAAATTAATATGTGTAAATTTTTTAATTTGTAACTAAAAAATTATTTCAAAAATTAATTAAATTCTGCTTTTTTTAATTCGTTAAATCAAAAAATTAAACAAATAAATAGTAAATATAAATATTAATCCAACATAAATAATAACAATAAAAAATTATATATATCTTGGGTTTTAATTAACTTTGGTTCTCTATCCATGTGTTATACGTTAGCCTACGGCTTAACTTAATTACATGGTTATATTATAAATTAACGATAAATACAAAAATTAAAAATTTTTTGTTTAATAAAATTAATTATTTAAATTAAAAAAACAACAATTACGTGCGAATTCTAAAAATTGTCTTTTAATCGGTTTATTGAATTTATTAAAAAAAGTTATATTAAAATTGTTCCTACCTTGTTTGCATACATACTCTACTCCTTGGCGTATACATTCACCGGTTGTACATCCTGTTATACGACAATCGTCAATTCGTCGTTCACCCGAACCTGAGTTTATAATAATCAAAAACAAAAATTAATTAGATTTTGTACACGTTAAAACTATAAAATAAATTCAGATTGCAATATAACGATTTAACTTACATTCAAAGTATGGATCGCCTGCTGGATAATCGGCTGGACAGTAACATTCAGGAACATCATTTTGTAATACACGACATCCGGCATTTCGGCCGCATGTTTGTCTTGAGCATGGATTTAAATGTGGTTGATTACAAATACAACCACGTTTTGGATCACCAACGCAACCAGGCATACAATTACATTCGTATCCAATGCTTAATTCTGTGCACAGTGCATTTTCACCGCATGGATTTTGTAGACAAATACCTGGTATATGTTGAGTACATTCATTTTCTGGATTTCCAATAAATCCTGGTGGGCAACTACATTGTGGTTTTCGTTGATTTACACGACATTGAGCATTAATACCGCATACGCCTAGTTCCAAACAAGGATTGCGACAAAAACCTTCAACACAATGTTTATCAGATTCACAATCCTCGTTCACTTGGCATTCAAATAATGTACATTTTTTGGTTGGTTCGCCCTGGTATCCATCGGGGCATAAGCAAAGTACACGATGATCAGCAATTTTACAAATAGCATTTTCACCACATGAATTTTTTATTGCACATGGATCCAAACATTGTCCATTTATGCATGATTTGTCACTACTGCAATCGGCATTTGTTTTACAACCAGCGATGCATGCTCCATTTTCACATAATTGTCCTGGTGGACACGCACCTGGGTTACATTTTGTACGACATTTTCCTCGATTACATATTTGTCCACATGTACAATCTCGATTGCCTTTACATGATTCCGCACAGAATACGCCTGACTCATCACACTTACAATACGAGTTACATCTTTGTGGTGGTAATAAACATCCTGCCATTGGATTGCCTAAATACTCGGCAGGACAACTACATTGGACACCATGATCGATTACAGTACATTCGGCACAAGGACCACATTGTCCACTAACTGCGCATGGATCAGCACATTGTTTGTTAACACATGCTTGATCACTAGGACAAACTGTGTCAGTGCGGCATCCTATTTGACAAATACGGTTCTCACAAATCTGGCCGTGGCCGCATGCAGCATCGTTATTACATATTGTTCGACAGACACCTCGCATACATTTTTCATCAGCCAAACAATTTTGATCGCTAAAAAATAATTAAGTATAAATAGTGTTAAAAAAGCCACAGGGAAATAGAAAATAGTAACTTACTTTCTGCATGTACTCTGACATGCTTTTCCATAGCACGACTGTCCTTTTGGACATTCATTATGTTTACTGCACTGAGTTAATGTATGTCTGCAACCGATTTCAGCATTACCAACTAACGGTTCTGGACATGAACATTGTTTCGCGTGGTTTGAGACAGAACATAATGCATTTGTACCACAGGCTGTTGGCGATTGGCATGGATCATCACACAATTGGTTAATGCATGACAGTGTTTCTGGACATCCTAAATCAGACCTACAACCTATTATGCAAGATAATCCATGGCAGAGTTCACCACTCCTACAATCATCATCGCGACGGCATATTGGTTTACAAGCACCTTGTTCACATCTTTCATTATTCAAACAACCAGCATCGTTAGCACAAACTGGTCTACATACTTGGTCGAAGCATGAAAATCCGGTAGAACATTCGCGGTTTTCAGTACATGATAATGGTGGAGCTCGTGTACATCCTATTTTTGCAGTTGGACTTGGCACCAAACCTATTAAGCATGAACATGTAGCACGGTGATTTGTTACAGAGCATCCAGTGTTTGGTCCACATGGACTTGCTAAGCATGGATTTTCACATTTATTACTTCGACAACTTTCACTTGAGCTACAATCTTCGTCAGAATGGCAACCAAAAACGCATTTATTTTGAAGGCATATATGTCCTAAGAAACAATCGTTATCGACACGACATGTAAGCATACAGCTTCCCTTTAAGCATTGTTCGTTGAGCGCACAATCTTGATCACTTCTGCAATTAGGCAAGCACATAGAATCTCGGCATATATTGCCTAAAGCGCATTCTTCATCTGTGCTGCAACCGATTGGTACTCGAACACATTCAGCATCAGGGATTCCAGTAAATCCGGCTGGACAATTACATTGTTTCAAATGATTATTGATGTAACATTCTGCATTCATTCCACAAGCTTGTGATTGTTCACACGGATTTTGACATTGTCCACCTAAACATTTTTCTTGTAATCCACATTCTGTATCTAGAATACACGCCGGTTTACAAATTTCAGCATAGCAATATGAATTGGTTGGACAATCAACTGATGAAACACACGGTGTAGGTAATGGTCTACAGCCTTGTGTAATGTCGTTTGGATTACCATCATAACCTGCTCTACAAACGCAAGTGTGAAGATGATTTTTAGGTTGACATTCGGCATTTGGCCCACATAGAACATTTTCACAAACATCTTTACATTTTGGAATTCCATTGACTTGGCTGCATTCGGCCGCTTCGGGACAGTCGTTATTTTTTTCACATTCTACTGCTGCCTTGCAACCTTCTTTGTATGGATCGCCAACAAGACCAGTGGGGCAACTGCATTGGAATGAACCTCTATTATTTCGACACTTACTTCCTGGTCCGCATGGTGCATCGCGACAATAATCGATCACATTGCATTGATTAAGAGGGTCGCCTGTAAATCCTGGTTGACAGTAACATATTTGTTTATGATTTTCTGCAGTACATAATGCATTTTTGCCACAACCAGGTTTTAATAAGCACGTAATTTTACACATATAATTTTCGCAAGATTTGTCTTTTGAGCACTCATCATCGGTGTTACATTCAATTTTTCGACATCCAATTTGCGGATCACCGAAAAATCCAGTTTTACACGAACATACAGCATTATGTTCTCGGGCTGTACATGCCGCGTTTCTTCCACACGTTACACTTCGACTTGAACATGCATTTCGACATTCAGTGCGTCCGTCTGAATTAATTACACAAGTTTCATCGATATCACAATCGTCATCAGTTTTACATAGGACTTCTTGTGTACAGATACTATTTAAACAATATTGGAAATCTGGACAACTTGAGTTCGTTTTACATGTTGGTTGACATACGCTTTGAATACACAATTGCTCGCCGTAACAATCACGGTTACTGGCACAAACCGATGCGCAAACTCCCGCATTACATTTAGTGCCAGCTGGACATTGGGCATCACTGCTACAATATTGAATTTGTGTGCATCCCAATTGAGGATTACCAGTTGTACCGGCCTTACAGCTACAAACTGTAACATGATTCTTAGGGATACAATCGGAATTCCGACCACATGCATTTGGTAGTTCACATGGATTGACACATTTAGAATCAGAGCATGATTTATCAAATGCACAATCATCATTATCGGTACATTCAATTTTAATACAATTTAGTTTTGGATCTCCTTTCGTATTGGCTGGGCATTTGCAAATAGCTCGATGAGCAACTGCTGAACATCTGGCATTTTGTCCACACACATTTAGTTCTTCACAAGGGTTTTGACATTTTGAATTTACACAAGCAGCAGTATTTGGACAATCTGAATCAGTAAAGCATTCATTTGGGCTTCGACATCCAGCTGAAATTGGATCACCAACTAAGCCTTCTGGACATGAGCAAATAAAATTGCCTGGTGTGTTTTGACATACTGCTGAAGCATGACATGGATTACCTGAACACTCGTTTATATCTTGGCATTTTCCATCAATTAATTCATAGCCCTTGAAACAGTAACATACGGCATTATGTTTTTGAACTTCACACGTTCCTTTTCCACAATTTGCATAATCACATGGACTAACACACTTATTGATTTCTGAATGGCATTCTTTATCTGCAGCACAATCTTCATTTGTAATACAATCTACTTTGAAGCATCCAATTGATTTATCGGTTGGATCACCAAGATAACCTATTGGACACTGACAAAGTGCTTTATGATCCGTTACTTGACAAATAGCATTAACGCCACAGAGTGTTGGTGTGCAAAGATCTGAACATTTGCCTTTAATACAACCTAGATTATTTTCGCAGTCTTCATTTTTGTAGCATTGATTTGGTAGTGCACAACCAGGTTCTGAATAAGCATCACCAACCATAGTTGTTGGGCATAAACATCTAAATGATCCTGGAGTGTTTTCGCAAATAGCAGTGGGGTGACATGGTTGTTCTGTGCATTCATCAATATCTGAACAACCATATGGTGTTCCAATAAATCCAACACTGCATTTACATTTAGCATTGACACAAATTTTAGTTGACGGACAATCAGAATCGGTAGCACATCCTGGCTGGCATGTTCCACTTTCATTACAAATTTCACCCGGTAAACAATTGTTATTTGTATAACAGACTTTTGTGCAGATATTATTGAAACATCTTTCACCAATAGCACATGATGTTGTATCACTGCATGGTAAATTACATTGTCCTGCAATACACATATGACTAGTTGGACATTCTTTCGTTGTAACACAAATGGTTGGTACTCTAACACATCCTTGATCTGGTGTTGGGTTTCCTTCAAAGCCGGCAGGGCATTTACATTTTGGAATATGATCAAAGCAATCGCATTGAGCATTTGGACCACATGTTCCTTCAATTTCACATGGGTTTTTGCATTTATTGTTCAAACATGCTTGGCTCCCCTCACAGTCTTTATTGCTTCTACATCCTAAAGTACAAACTCCGTTAGAACATGCTTGATCATTTGGACATAGACCGTGACTGGTGCAGGGAATTACACAAATGTTGCTAATGCATTTTTCTCCTGACGAGCAATCTTTTTCATTTCTACAAATAGCTTTGCAATTACCATTATGACAAGCGTCGCCATTGCATTCCCGATCTGACGTACATTTAAGAATCGATCGGATACAACCGTCGCGAGCATTTCCTGTGCCTGGAATAAATTTAGCTGGGCACGAACATTCAGGATTTTTATTAACAACATTACAAACTGAATTTGGGCCACAAGCACCTTCACATGGATTTATGCATTGCCCATTCTCGCATCTGAAATTTGAGGGACAATCACTGTCACCATTTGGACAATTTCCTTTTGTTCGACAACCAGTTATGTAAGGGTCACCGATTTGATTTTCTGGGCACTTACAAATATGGCCAGATGAGCTTGATTCGCAGATCGCAGATACATGGCATGTATTTGAACTACATGAGTCAGTTGGTACACATTCTACATCTGGTAATGGATTAGGTTTAAATCCTGAAGGACATTGACATACGGCTCGATGATCTTCTGGAATACAAACTGCATTTTCACCACATGATTCCTCATCGCAAACGTCATAACAAGTATGTGTAAGCCGATTACATAATTGTGTTGGTGGACAGTCAATATTATACACACACGGAACAGTTTGGCAACCATTTAGTAAATCATACGGATCACCAGCGAATGGGCCTGGTGGACATTGGCATTGTGCTTGATGATTATTGGTAATACAAACAGCACGTGGACCACATTTCACTTCCTCACAAGCTGATCTACACATTAGAACATTTGATGGTCCATAGCTGATACATAGTTCTGATTCAAGACATTCTGCACTGGTTTCACATTGATTTTGTAATTCTGGTCGGCATCCGTTTCGATCATTTGGATTTCCAGTGTATCCTGGCAAACATTGACAATTACCTTGATGTTTTGTCGCAACACAAACCGAATTGGTTGGACATGTAAATTCGGCACAAACTGGAATACATTTTAAAACTCCCAATACATCTGCTCTACAAGCAGCCACTTGATGGCATTCATTGTCGCTTGTACAGTCAGGTATAGATGGTTTTTCACAAGTGGATGTTACTGGATTCCATAAGAAAGATTCTTTACAATGACATGCAGGTCTGCTATTTTCATCTAATTTACATTCTTCATTGGCACCACAAGCAACTGCGTGACATGGGTGGACACACATTTTTAAACCAGTTTGATCTATACCACAAATTAAACCTGATGAACAATCACTGTTTATGTTACACGAACCTGGTGTTTTAATGACTTTTTCAGGTTGACAACCAACTCTCAAATCAGATGGTTCCCCTTTGTAGCCTTCGGAACAAATACAACCTGAACGATGGTCATTTGAAACACATAAAGCATTTGGACCACATTGTAATTTACTACAAGCATCAACACATTTTCGTACACCTTTCCCAACTTGGAAACATATTTCTGATGATTTGCATTCAGCGTCGTTTTTACACTGCCCAATTCTATAGCATCCGTTGATGTGGTCATTGGCATCACCAGTATGACCAGGTGGACATACGCACTGGCCAGAATTGCATGCTCCTCGTGGACCGCAAGTTACACGGTCACATAAATCAATACATTGGTTATTTCGGCAAGCAAAGCCCAATGGACATTTAGTCACGTCATTACATGCACACGAGTGAGGATCATCACATACATTTTTATGTAGTGGAGAGCACATAACGTATGGATTGCCAGCATTTCCTCGTTTACATTTACAATCATATCCACCTCTTGTATTTATGCACAATGCATTTTGACCGCATGGTTTATTTGAACACTCGTCAATATCATTGCAATGAATATATGGATTTCCAGTGTACCCATTTAAGCACATACATTCGATACCATTTATTGTCTCAATGCATTCAGCACTTTCACCGCAAGATTTTTTATTGCATTTTGATTTAATTTCTTTTTCTTCGGGAGCACATCCTTCATATGGATTTCCCCCTGTTCCTGAATTACATACGCAGTTATTGGAAGCTGTGCCATATTCACAATGAGCGTTTGAACCACAATCGGGTTGACATTTTGATGGTTGATATGCTGTAACAAATATAGACATATTTTTTAAATTGCTGAATCATAAAAATTTACATAAACAAAATAAAACTTACGTGGCATACACAACCAATCTGGATTTCCATCGAAATTTGGATTACAGACACAACGTCCAGTTGTTGAATCACAAGATGCGCCTACTCCACAAATAACATTTTCACATCGCTGTTTGCATCGACCATTGACACATGCATATGGTTCACTGCAAGGCCGTGAGTTTGAGCATTGGTCAACAATGCATGCACCTCCAGGGAATGGATTACCATTTTCACCAGGAGGGCATTTACACGTCGGTCCACTATTGGTTACAACACATAATGCTCCATGACCGCATAAATATCCGTTACATTCTGAAAATTAAAGTTTTATGTAGAAAATGCCATTGTATAATTTTAAATATTTTTTTTTTCAAATTACCTGAAGCACATTCACCGTTTGCATTTTCCGAATATCCAATTTTACATCTACACCAGGCTGCGTGATTTTCTGGTTCACAATAAGCATTTGGTCCACATCTTAAATTAATACATGGACTAATGCAACTTCCAGCCACACAAGCAAGTGTTTGAGCGCAATCATTGTTTGATGAACATTGAGGAACTATGCCTTTTTCTAATATGCATTGACCTTTGTAGGGATCACCGAATGTTCCTTTAGGACATACACATTGATAACTTCCTTTTTCACTTATACAATGAGCACCATAAGCACAAGGAGCTGCTATGCAACTATCTTCTAGATAACAACCTTGGTATGGATCACCGGCATATCCTACTTCACACATACATTGTGGAGGATCACTTGGTGTACATTTTGAATTTATACCGCACGGGAATCGTTCACATGGACTTTTACATTTATTTCCATCAGTAACGTCTAAGAAGAATGGTGGAGGGCAAACACATTCACCTGGCTGAACACATTTTTCATTTGCGGAACATTCTTTGTCCGCGGCACAACGTCGTCGAGCTGCTGCACAAATACCGTGGTATGGATCACCTCCATAACCTTTTGGACATACACATTCGTAGGCTCCTAACGTGTTAGTACATTCGGCACCATACGAACATGAATGAGAATTTTCACTGCATTCGTCAATATCAATGCACGAACCATCAAATTGGGTGCGGTATCCCTTAGGACAAGCACAATAACTGACACCTCCAGCAATTGATATACATTCAGCTCCTACTGGACATTTTCCATCTGTACAACCAGCTAATACACAATTTCCTCCAACAAGTTTGTATGGGGCTTGGCATTGGCATGCTAATTCATTGCATTCTTCACAAAGTGAGTATGGATTTCCATTAAATCCAGGTGGACATTGACATTCGTAACTGCCTGGTAAGTTTTTACAAATTGCGTTCAAGCCACAAGCTGGTTTATCTTTATTATTTTCAGTACATTCATTAATATCACGGCACAATCCTGTTTCTTTATCACGTATATATCCTTGTCGACAAATACAAACACTTGATCCTTGATATGTATCTGTTACACAATTTTCGCCTAATGGGCATGGATTATTATCGTTGCAAGTGAATTTAATAATCGATTTTTGACAGCCACCATGGTATGGATCTCCGGAACTTCCACTCGGACACTGGCACGAATAGCTGCCAGGAACATTTGAGCAAAGAGCACCTTCGGGGCATGGATTCCCAATACATTCATCAATATCGACACATCCACCAATTTTATCTGCTGCTCCAGTAAAACCTTCTACACATAAACATTTTGGCAAATTATTAACTATTAGACATTGCGCATTTTGACTGCACCCAATAGTTTCACATGGATGGCGGCAATCATTTCCAATATTTGGTTCGGGGCACAGACATCTTTTGTCATTATCACAGATTGCATTTCCAGGGCAGTCCTTATCTATTTTACATGAAACGATAGCAATACATCTAACAGTAGGATCAGGATCCGGTATTGTTCCTTCCGGACAAACACATTCATATGTTCCTGGTTTATTTCTACAAAGAGCGCCTGCTCCACAGTTATTTGATTTTGAGCATTCATCAAGGTCTACACATTTTCTTGTTGGATCGCCTGTGTAGCCCGGTGGACATTGACAATCATACCCTCCTGGCTGATTAATACAAATTGAATCAACTCCACATTTGCCTGATGGTCCGTGAACTGTATCACATTCATTAATATCTATGCAACCGGCGGCAATGTCACTTGGATTATAAGTCCATCCTTCTTCGCACAAGCAATATGCTTCCAAACCTTCTGGTTTGCAATATGCATGTCCACCACATTCAACATCCTCACAAGGTGCTTTACATTGAACTCTTGGCGGTGTACCAACATATCCTGGCTGACAATCACATCTAAATGAACCGGGTGCATTATAACATGTCGCATGAATGCCACAAAGTGTTTTATTTTTGGCACATTCATCAACATCCACACAATTAGGACCATTCGGTTTGAAACCATCCAAACAGAAACATTGTCCTTCAATACATTCGGCATTGGTTGTACAATCGAAATTAGTATGACACAAAATGTTAACATCAACTTGATCGCAAGCAATTTTTGGATCGGGTTTTGCTGCAAATCCTTGAGGACAAACACAATTGTATCCTGGTGCGGCATTTTCACATATAGCATTATTGGGACATGGTTTTTCTAGTGCAACGCACTCATCAATATCAACACATCCTCGGAATGGATCTCCAGTATAATCTTCTTTACAAGAACAGATAAAACTACCAATTGTATCGGTACATAAAGCATTGTCACCACATGGTTTGTCTTGACATTCGTTGACATCTAAATAAAAAGAAATTTATTTTATTTAATATGCGCTAAGACAAAATTGTGTTTATAGCAAATAATATGGTATTAAGCTACATTATTCTATCTAAAATCTACATGTAAAACCCCCTTAACCCAAGACATTAACTACATTTTTATGTAACGTTTCGTATGGGTTTACTAACTTTCACATAAAAGTTCTCCTTGGCCTTGGAATCCTGGTGGACATATACACTTATGAGAACCTGGAATATTTATGCATTTGGCATTTAGACCACACGCATTGGCTCTACCACACTCATTTATATCGATACATTCTCCATTGTTTAATTGTTCATAACCGCTTGGGCATGAACATTTATATGATCCAACGATATTAGTACATTGGGCTCCGTCGCTGCATGGGTTATTTACACATTCATCTATATCTAGTTGTTAAAGTTTTTAAAATTATATTATAAGATTAGTAAACGTATTTGATTAGTCACATTAGACATTATTTACATTTATTTTTTTACAGATCGAAGTTAAATTGACATTATTTTGATTAATTGGTGGCTTTAGTAAGTAATATAAGTTCAATTATGAGCTACTTACCATCACACGATGTCATTGGATCTCCGAGAAAACCTTCTGGACATGCACATTTGAAACTGCCAATCATATTTGTGCATTGAGCGTTACGTCCACAAGGTGATCTATTACATTCGTTATAGTCAACACAACCTTCGGGTGATCGTGCATCACCGTCATATCCTGTTGGACAATCACATTGGTATCCTCCGTCTAAATTTGTACATAGCGCTTTCGGGCCACATGCATCTGGTAATTCACATTCATTTAAATCAACACATCCATCATACGAATTACCAATATAACCTGGTAAACAAGCGCACGAATAATTTCCCGGTGTGTTAATACATTCCGAATTAATGCCGCAAGCATTTGGATTTTGACATTCATTTATATCGTTACAATATTCTTCGCCATCTCCTTCAAATCCAGGATTGCATTTGCATACAAAATGCGCTGGTAAATTACAACATTCAGCATTTTGTACACATCGTGCAGCAATACTTGGATCGGCGCATTCATCGATATCTTCACATTTTAAGCCATCGCCTTGGTAGCCTGGGAAGCATGTGCACATAAAACTTCCCAGTGTGTTTGTACAATGAGCAAAAACGTCACAAGGTCGATATTTACATTCGTTTTCATCGGCCATTTGACAATTACATCCACCAAAGCCATCATTACAATGGCATTGCGAATCTAAACAAACACCATTTGTACAAACGGTACCGTCATCTTTGCTACAGTCGTCTGTGAAAAATTTTAAATTAAATTCGAATTAATTATTATTCCAAAAATTTAATTATCTTGAAATTTGTTATATAAAATGATAATATTATGACACGGTATTGAGAATGTTTCCGATTTATAGTTTCAATCATAAATCTGGTTTAATTTTTCAATCCAAATTGGATAAAAACTTTCCCATATAAAGCCAAAACTATGTGGTAATTAATCTTCTCCACGCACCTTGAGAAATGAGGCTATATACTTTTTGTTTTGTTTTATTTTATATTTTAAATATAATTATTGATACTTCCGAAAAAATTTTTTTTTTTAATACTTACTTGTACATTTTAGATCTTTTCTTAATTCATCGGAGCCCATAAAACAATCTTGGGCTCCATCGCATAATTTTGATAATTCATATAATTGTAAATAGTCTGTGGACTCGTTGACTTGACAACCGAAATATCCATCTTCTAAATTTAAAAAGAATACTTCACGTTTCAATCCAAATCCCACTCCTCGATGTGATTTAGATTGTGAATATGCCTGTAAATAAATTGATAAGAAATTAGATTAGTATTTAATATAGAAATATTATATCAAGTTCAAGTAGTTTTACTCTATATACGAGTATATATTTAAATATATATATATATACATATATATATATATATATATATATATATATATATATATATATATATATATATATATATATATATATATATATATATATATATATCGATTTCTTATTATTTATTTCAATTAAAATTTTATTTATGTATTCATTTCATTTTCAATTTCGAATGACCTTTCGTATACAGCATATACATATACATATGTATTTATGTATGTATAAAATTATAAATGAAAGATATAAGTTGGCAAACAAGTTTATGACGAACTTTTGAGATGTTGAAATCCGGTTCTTAAACAGTTATACAATTATATTACAAAAAAAATTGCCCACATTCTTAATAGTTTTCTTGCATAAAATTGTAAATGTGGGTATATTTTCAATGCTCTCTTTCTAAGTCATTTTAGTTTTTTTTTAATGTTGAATTGATCAATCCAATATCTTATTATATCTTGTGGTACGTTTGTTTATAAGTACATATACGAGACAATTCAAAAAAAAAAAAAACTATTTACCGTGTGGTTTTGTCATCCCAATTGCATCTATCTTAGAATACATCTAATCAAATAAAAAAAATGTTTTGGTCTATTTTTTATCACAAAGTTTAATTTAAATAGTTTATAATACTCGAATTTATTTAATGACAGTATTATATTACTAAACGTTACAAAATACTGTCTTTTTTTTATTACTACTATATAGATAGAGGCTCGGGACATTGAACTTTATTCTCTCTTTCTTTGTGTTACCAAGAAGAAGAAAATGTAAATACTTTGGATATTCAAATTTACCATTATAATATTATTAAAGTAAATAATTAAAAATAAAATAAACCGTAAATTCTTAAAATACATTTTATTGTTTATCATTATTTTTTGTATATACATATTCACATATTACTGTCGGTATATAGTTTTGTTAATTAAAAAGTTGGCGCGCACCGAACATAGCTAACGAAAAAATTCTGCATCTGATTCTATATTTATATGTATTTTGCAAAAAAAAATAAAAAAAATTATGACATATTTTACTGCCATTGAACTTAAGAACAAGGTAAGAACTTTAAAATGAACCGATTTAACTGTTGACACCTTACATTGCATTTATATACTCGTATGCATATTTTCGATATATAGAATGTCTTTTTGAACATAAATAATAAGAATAAAGGAATCACATAATATTGATGATGCAGCAATATGATTAGGATGTGAAGGTCGGTTAGGCTCGGATCATTGAACAATCATCTTTGATACACATCAATTCTTGTGATATTTTTCCCACTTTAGACAGATAGTATAATTACATATACAATGAGTATCTATATGTAGTTTCTAGTTTTAGTTATGTATTATGATTAAAGATGGGTGATACAGACATGGAATATCATCGTATTTAATTTTTCTTATTTTATTTATCGTTATAATTCTGAGACAGACTTGTTGTGAAAAGATGTTAAAAGCAATTATAAAAGTTAACAAAGTTTAATTTTTATAAATAATACATGAAATTGTGTTAGTTTGTTTATCATTTAAACGAGAGAATATTGATTGAATTAGTTTTAGAAGGTGATAAAACAATATTTGTATATTAAGCAACATGAACTAATATTTAACTTAATAATTTTTTTTTATTTTCAGAAAAGACCACCTATATTTAGAATCGCCTTATTGTAAGGACCTACATCGTATCACCATAAAATAATATTAAGTCTGGTGACTTCTGAGAACTTGTATCCAAAGCTATAAAAACGTATATCGGCCTAATATCGTTTTAACTGTGCTACAAACTTGGTGTAAAAAAGTACAAAGTTGAATATTTTAGTTTTTAATTCGAGCAAAAACATCTTATTTGAAATAATTTTAAAGTTAATAAAAAATGTAGTTGGATAGGTTCCCAAGGCAAAAGTTCAGGCATTGATAAAAGTATGGCATTTCAAGACATAAAAAATTAATTAGAATGAATTAATAGAAGTATGTGCATTAATAAAAACAAAATAAAAAAAAACCAACGGAGGAAATAATAAAGTTAAATCCTGTATACATACGATAGATTTAATCGGTTATGAAAGGGACCTATATTATATAATTAATACCAACTCAGTGTCGATGTGAAAGAATAACAAGTTTGCGTCAGAAGTGTGGTGGACAGACAAAACTAGAAGGTTTTGGTAAATAAAAAAATAAACTCAAACAATATATATATATATATATATATATATATAAGTATATGTATATATAAGTATATATATATATATATATATATATATATATATATATATATATATATATATATATATATATATATATATATAAAAATATATATATATATATATATATATGTACATGTACATATATATATATATATATATATATATATAAATATATATATATATATATATATATATATATATATATATATATATATATATATATATATATATATATATATATATATATATATATATATATATATATATATATATATATATATATATATAGATAGATAGATAGATAGATAGATAGAGAGAGCGAGATCGAATTAAAAAAGCAACAAGTAAATTAAGACTAGAAATACGAAGACATGAAAGAAAAACA
This sequence comes from Tipula confusa, assembly GCA_963556175.1. Classification (NCBI taxonomy): domain Eukaryota; kingdom Metazoa; phylum Arthropoda; class Insecta; order Diptera; family Tipulidae; genus Tipula; species Tipula confusa. Next base: position 92,035,262 of record OY744475.1, read on the forward strand.
TGGAATGGTTTCATTGGAGAAATAAAGCCACATTTGAACACAAAAGAATTATGGAGAAAAATCTGTTTATTTAACAATAAAAGAGAAGAAATAAACAACATGTTTAACATAGTAAAAAAACAAAGTAAATTCAACAAATAAAATAAAAAAACATCTTCGCCTTCCTAGAGTATACTTAAGGTACGAGTTTTCAATAGATGAAGTAGCTCGAAAATTCAGAAATAGCAAGAATACAGCGCAATGATAAATGAAATTACCAATTAGCTAATAAAATCCCGAAACATGGAAAAATATTAAATAACATTGGGAAAATCAAACGAAAACACAAATCAGATAGAAAATTACCGGAAATCTACTTGTATTCCACATTGGCAAAAACTACTAGTAAATTGATCGAAACAAGGATTAACAGAATAATGGGTAATTTAAAAATACTACTGGGGACATCATACGGATTTAGAAAAGGAAAAGATACAAACGATTGCATAAATCACTTATTACAGATAATTGAAAATAACGAAGAAAATAAAAACTACACAATGCTAACATCAACTGATAGAAAGAAAGCTTTTGACAGCGTGAATATTACCAATATTATACAAATCATGCAACAGTTTAAAATTCCTCATTAATTTTCAAAGTGGATTTACAAGTCGTTGATAAATAGGAAAACATATTTCAAAAAGGAAATCATGAAATAAAACAAATCATGGAATAAAGAATTTCAACCAAAACTTAAAAGAGTAGAAAGAACTTAAATATCAATCCAAATAAAACCGCTTTCCTAAATATAAACAACAAAAATATTGAAAGCCCAATTAAAATACAAATTAATCATATAGTTATACAGGAGCAAAATCAGATAAAAGAGTAAGATTTATGGATAAAAAAAACTTTATTTCAAAGATCATCACAACTCATTAAAAAATAATTGCTCTGCAGCCGTTATAATTAAAAACATTTTTGTTAAAAAAAAAAAAAAAGATGGCGCTCACCTTTGCTAGATTTACATAAAGCTATATGCTATATCATCTATAGTAGTAGAAGCAGGAGATCTGCCAATGAATTTAAAAATTGACATATAAAACTACATATACATAGCAAAACAGCTATTCAACAACACAATTATAGGAAAAGTTATAAAAAACAATTAATCAAATAGAACATTAAATGAGCTTATATATCAAATGCAAAAATCAGTTAGATAAAATACTTGCCAAGATACAGATGAATTATACAGTGTAAATTATAACTATAAAGAAATAGACACTAACTTACGCCAAAAAAACTACTACAACAAACTGCATCTAACACAAATAGTAAAGGAATATAAAAGGGAACAAGGAGATAATGCAATAAGATACATAGATGGATCAATAACAAATAAAAAAGGGACATTGAAATAGAACAATTATAATGAGCTACAATATAGAAGATCAAGTAACCATTAAATCTTTAGAAATAATTGCAATTTTAGAACTATCAAAATAGCTATTAAATATGGCAAAGGACAACTAATCATAATGCCGGATTCTGTATCACTAGAATCTAGTGACATCATTAGATATATCACTAAAAAACAAGTATATAAATAAAAGTAAAAAATACTTCGAACCCCAAATATTTGAAGTAGGAGATAAACAACATAAAGACTAAGATCATATGGACTACTAGCCATATTGGAATAGCAGGAAATTAAAAAAATCTAAAGCTCCTAAGCAAGGTGCTATAACTTATAAAAAACTAGAAATAAAAACACCACTAGAAAACAACATAATAATATTCAAAAAAACTATTTTTCGAAAATGGAATACTGATTTTTTTTTAGCTAGCACAACAATAAAAGGCAATCAACGTAAAAAAATATCAATGAAAAAATCGCTATAGAACCATGGTTTCACAAGAAAAACATAGACGCCGGAGCTGTAAAAAGGATTACAAGATTAAGAACTAATCATTGCTATGACAAAAAAAAATTAGATTGATAAAAACAATTGAAAACGACATATGCGACACATAATTGAAAACAGCAATGAATATGATCTGATCAGACAAAAATATAAAACTGTTACAAAGAGAAAATTACAAGATATGTGTGCTAGTCATGGATATGAAGCAATACATGGAGTTAAATGAATACTTGAGAGAAATAAAAGCCAATATATAATAAAATATATATTCATATTTAACACAAATAAATCTGTGTTTAAATTGTTTGATTTTTTGGTTTCCATTTTTTGATTTTATGGTTTTATATTTTGTCACTATTTTAATTTGATAGTTGTTAAAGGTACTGAAGAAAGTAGTTCACTACTGAAATCGATATACCAAATAAAATAAATAAAATTGTCACTAAAAGGAAAATTCTACAACAAATATAATTTAAATCAAAATTTGTTTAAATAAATAAATGCAAATAAATCATTTTAACATATTTAACATCTCCAACAGAAGGTAAACAAAGCCCACCAGGTGGTCATACGAAACTTGCATCCGTCAATTAACACTGACGAATTGAAGGTGAGTTAATTGGCTTGGGCCACGATGTTGATAACATCTGCAATATGAGGCAAACTGATACTAAAAAGCTACTCCTACTCTTTAAAGTCGAGCTTCGAATGAATGAAACAAATAAAAACATACATACATTCGATCAGAAGACTGATCCATTTAGTTGTACCGGTGAAAAAAACGCACGTAAAGCTAGAAGTGGTGCGATGCAATCGAAGTGCAATCGTACTGCAATCGAAGACCCAGATGTGTGGAATGTACAGGTAAACATCTCACAAATCATTGTGAAAAGAAAAAAATGGGGTACACTCAAACGCGTAATGGTAGTCATCCAGCCAATAGGAGGTTGCAGCGTTTACCAATAAATACAAAAACGCAGATTTCCCCCTCTAAAAGTAAAAAGAGTGAAGAAGTCGCAGCCCGCTTTAAATCCGTATCCATCTTATCAGCTTGTTAGTGGTACAACATATACGCAGAAACTCAAACATTCAATTAAAAGTCAAACTTTCGATGGAAATTATACCAAAGAAAATCAGCCAACGGAAAATTTAAAAACTCATAACCAACAGTCCGACTTCCGACAGAAGGACTTCCACAACGATTGGAAAATATGATGAAAAAATTAATGCTCAAAATGGATACTTTTCTTATCCTTCTAATGACCTTTGTCTCCACATCATTCAATGTCCAGAACCCTTAAATTACCAATCTGGACTGCCGACGGCTTGCCACAACATGGACAAGAACTTAAAAGTTGTTTGATAGGTCAAGAAATTGATGTAATGCTAATATTCGATACGCGTTACACCAGCAGAAATTTTCTAAAAATACCAAGATACACCATTTATGACACAAACCATCCTGATGGAACAGCACATGGTGCTAATTAAAAACATAATTAAGCACCATGAAATAAAAAAGTATAAGGAGAATCTATGAGCATCTACTAGTAATAGAAGATTGGCTAGGTCCTATAATAATTTCGGCCATATATTACCCACCAAAACATGCAATAAAAATGAAACAATTTAATCAGTTTTATAATTTTTTGGGTCATTGCTTTATAGCAGAGGATGATTATAATGAAAAACACCAAAAGTGGGGATCTAGATTGGCTACAACGAGAGGCCGATCGTTATTTAAATCAATTCAAAAAACTAACCTTAATCGTATGTCAACCTGTGAACCTACCTACTGGTCAAGTGAAAGAAAAAAGATCGCAGACGTCATATATTTCTGCATCACCAAAGGAATCGCAAGTAAATACATTAAAGCGACACCATGTTTGCACTTGACATCGGACAACTCGCCTGTCTTAAACACTGTCTTTGACTGGAAACAATTCAGATTTAAGGTAACAGATAATCTAAACACAAGACGGAGAGTGATATAGATCAAGCAGTAGAACATGTTGGAAGTCCACACCAGTAAAAAATAAGAAAGAAAATAATGGGGAATATTCAAATCTTGTCAAGAAAATGATTAAGGACAAAGAAAATTAAGACAGCAATGGCAACGATATACACTAACAAAAGATGAACTCAAGTTAAACAAGGCGGTCAAATAGATAGAAAAACTGCCGCTCAATGAAAAATCCAGTCAATTCAGGAATATTTGTCGCGACTCTCACTGACAGGAAATACGGATTTTGGAAAGTAACTAAGACGAAGTTTTTTTATCTTTGAAGTAAAAACTGTGATACAGAGAGAGTTAAATCCTAAAAATGGGCCAGAATATGATCACAGAAAGAGTTTTGCAAGAGTTAACAGATAAGAGTATTCGATTTCTTACTAAAATATTTCCTAATACAATGGAAGGTTTCACAAGTAATACTGATACTAAAACCAGACAAACCCCAGAAGAAGTAACGTCGTACAGACCTAAAAGCTACCAATTATGTATACATTTTTGGAAAAAATACTATTTAAGCGCCTAAAGCTTAATTTGCTGGTAAAGAAGCTGGTTCCGGACCATCAGTTTGAGTTTAGGCCAGAGCACTTAATAATAGAACAAGTACACAGAATATTTCAAGTAATTAAAGAATCCCTGGATGAAAAAAGATATTGTTTTTCTGTAATCATGGACATAGCGCAAGCTTTTGATAAGGTGTGGCATGAGAGATTACAATACAAAATAAAGCAATGCTTACCACATGACTTCTATAGAATATGAACATCATATTTAATAGACAGATATTTTATTAAAAAACATCAGGATGTTTATACAAAGTCTAAACATGTTACCTTTACAATGCAAAGAGGAACATGTTCAATTAAAAATAATGCAACTGGGAATACAACTGTCAAAAATGTGTTGGTTCATATGCAGAAAATTAAGTTTAACGATTGAAAATAAACTACTGCTTTATAAAATGATAATAAAACCTATCTGAACGTATAGCAACTCAAATTTGAACATTCTTTAGCGGTTCCAGTCTAAAGTTCTAAGAATTATAGTAGATGTACCATGGTTCGTGTCAAACGAATCCACAGAGACCTACAGGTCTCAACATTACGGGAAGAAATGAGGGATTCCAGTATCAGGTATCACTCAAGATTACTAATTCATCTAAACGAACTGATGAACAAACTTCTCACACCACAACGAGGAAAAGATTGAAAGACCACAAAATTTTTGATTTGCCAAATAGGTCTTAAACCTTATACTTAATTATAAACACTAAATTTTAAAGCCTCTAATGAATCGAACCGATAAAAGTAAAATTAATAAGTTATATCAATTTATACTAAATATTTGTAAGTGAGATTTTATCAACGGATAAAAGTACTCTAATCATGACAATTTAAAAAGACAAAAAATTTACTGAATGTCTCTTAAGCAGATAGATTGTAACAGAAGGGAAAAAAATATTTAACATTAAATAATGTGAGATACTAAAAAAAAAAAAAAAAAATACATACAATACAATACAAGAGTTAAATTAAGACAACACAAATAAATAGGGTAGTTTAACTATGGTTGGAACTATATTGGCTTTTTAAACCTGATAAAGACTTACATGTACTTTTACAATTCAGTTTATATGTATATACTCATAGTACATAAAACCTGCAAGTCTGTTAAGTTTGTTATTTAAGCGAGACAATAATGATTACAATAATCTTAAAGGTGAAAAATAATTAATTTAAATATTAACCAACACGTGATTTAATTTTCAGAAACCGTCGTAAATATTTGAAAAACTGAACATTTATACAGATTAAAATTATTAAGAACTTACATGTATCTAACTAAAGAAACAGCTCATGTCACCGGTGTAAGATGTGGTTATTTATTGGCTATTTATTAGTTTTGGTTAGTGGCTAGTAACTAATTTGGGAGCGCGTTGTATCTAGTAAATATCTTAACCATCCCTGTACGACTGGTGACAAGTAAAATAAAGTTTCCGAATTCCAGTTGACATTAATACAAGTCTAACGACTGCTTTGATTATTTCGTAACACAAAATTTCAAAGTTTTTTTAATGTCTATTGAGTTTTTACTTTTTAGCATGAGTAATAATTTTTTTCTGTTTATTTCGCAAATATTTAAATGATTACTATCAAGCATTATTTTATTTATAAGCGAAACCTCTACCATTTATTGAATTTTAAATATGAGCATTTATTACGGCAACTCATATTTTGTATTTTTAAACATACTATATATAGCCAATTTAGAAATAGATCCTAGGTATAGAAATAAAGTAGTAACGTTACGTTATAATTATATCGCAATTAGCTATAAAAATAGCTAAATATCTTGAAATCATACGAGACTGCATAACTCTCGCATTGTCATACAATAATAACCACCATTATATCACCATAACGTATAGATCAAAATCAATGGATCTTCAGATCTAGAGTAATCAATAAAATAAAAAAAAGTAATCAACTCTTAGACAGGTTGTAATAAACTTACATCCTGTAAGTTCTTCTAGTTTGTCTTGCAAACGAGGTAATAAGGTATGAAATAATTGTCAAAGTGACGAAATGTACCAATTTTTTTACAATCTAAAGTATAAACATAACTAACATATCACAATTATTGGGTCTGATGTCGGTTGAGATTTATCGGTAACTAATAATTAGAACTATGATCAAGCTGGAAAAGTTATCATTATTTTACAGCTATGAATATAAATACTACATGAAATATTGTAATCTCCTAGTTTGTCATTGGAACGAGGTAATAATGACTGACATAATTTTTAAGGTAAAAAGTAAATTAATTTCTGTTTTTTATATATAGTTTTATATTTTTATGTTTAGTTAAAATTGTACATTCTGCTATTATAATCTACTCTATTGTAATAAATATTATTTTTTGAACAGTTATTTAAAATTACTATAGTAGTTTGAAGATTATATAGTATTCTATTTTCGATCAATTTTATTTTACATCAGTAATGCATTTCGTAAAATGTTTACCCAATAATTTTTTTAACAGATGAAGTGACTTCAAAATTTAAAGATTAATTTATGTTGCGTTGTTTGAAATATTAAAAAAAAAAATATGTGATTTTTTTAATATAACATTTTTTGCTAAATGTTGACCTTTATTAATAACAAGAAAATGATTCACCTTATGTCCATTATTAATTTTCCAAGATTACAGTTTTGTAACTTAAAAAGTTGAGGTCAATTTCTGTAGTAAACTAATATTTTTTTTTAATATTATTAACATTGAAGAAATACATATCTAGGTTTGTTTTGTCCATCAGAATTCTCTTCATAAAAATGATTTTGATTCGTAAAGAGAAAGATTTTAAGAAACTATTTCATTTTCGTTTAGTTAACCTTTCAATAAAATTTAACATTAGTTTTAGGTAATGCAACGGCGTCATATTATTTTTGTAGTAATGCTTCCTTGTCAGTTATTATTTAGAATACAACATTTAGTTCCTACCAAAACTAAACTAAACTTTATCAACTTGCTTACAATTGCTAAATCAGGGATTTAAAGGATTCATATTGCATAAACCTATTGGATATTTAATTATTTTTTAGCTGTGCTATACATTTCCAGTGTGTATACATTTCCAGTGCGACCGAGTATTTTTATTTCGTTACAAAAATAGTCAATAAATGATTTTGACAAACGACTTAAAAAAAGATTTTTTTTGACAGCTAAATTTTGGTTAACGTTGGTGTGAACTAGGATTTAATTACTGAACTCCTTGGGCTTGAAAGCCAAATTTTTAACAAAACAATTAAAAATTATGTAAATATTTTTTTTATTATTTTTAGAAAATTCCAATTTAATTCCCATTGTTAGCAAGTAGACTCATGTTTAGTAGGAGTTACAATACATTTTTTTTAGCAAGATCTACCTAAAAGAGTTCTTGGATTATCAATAAGAATACTAATGTGTATACCAATTTAAAGGTGATGAATGGTTTTTAATTTGTTATGTTGTTAAATTGTATTTCGAGGGCAAACAAAATATTATATTAGCAGACAAATACAGCTAATTAATTTAATTTCAGGTCAGTGTTAAATACATAACTTTTAATCTTGTTAAAAGTTTTTATTTTTTTTTATTTCAATTAAAGTATAATTAGAATTTGATTATGGCAAAAAAATCAATCAAATATTAATAATTTATGTACTTTGGATTAATTTCTTATGGTGATCTCATTCTATAAAACATTTTTTTTTGTAAAATACAATATATACTATAATAACAGTAATGATAAGTATGCTTCTTGAATATCGCGCCATGTCAATTATATTGATGACTATTAGATATATGATTAAATTTGATTTTGTTCATAAAATTCTGAAATGATGATGATTATATCACAGAGGTCATCAAAAATTAATTATGCAAAGTCAAGGATATATTTGCACAATAGATTCGTGAAAAAAAAAATTAATTAAATTGCTTTTTCTTGTTGCGAGAATATTCTTAGATTATATTATATATGTTTATTTATACATACACGATAAATCAAATAGAAGATTTATGACACATGAAATGATCTAATACGATGTTATGCGCGCTTACCACAATAATGTTAAATTGCAGACCTTTGAGAGGATATGTTATTTTAATTTTGACATGCAGACAGAATATACATTTTTTAACATCATTAAAATTGACTATTTAATTAGTGTACGAGTAAACTACCTCATTTTAAAGCTGGAATTTTAAATAACCAGAACATTGTTGAGTCATTTAGCGTTACATAACCTAAACAAATATTTGGTTTTATATTCTAAATTAGTGATCCAATTTTTGTATACATGAAAAAAAAAAAAATACTTTCACGTTCAAAATAAATATTTGAATTCTTAAGTAAGTCATTTCGATCATGTTTTGAAAATAATTTATTTACATGAATTCATCGCATATGTATGACAATCAATCTACATATTTTAGAGACTATGTATATGCAAACCACACAATGTGGGCTTTTGAATAAAATTATCGTGAATGAATTATTCTAAAAATTATTATCTACAATACTTTAGTTTGTTACAATTTACTTTATGTATAATAAAACCTAAAGAAATAAGTTCAATAATAATTACTGTCACTAGGCTGACAAAAATTGGTATATTATTTGACGTGTACACATCTTATTGTATAATAAATTTGTCAAAATATTAAAACAATTTCATTAATTTAAAAATTTTCAAATTCATCCTTGAATTGTCAACGAGCGTGTATATTATTGTTCAGTAACTACCACCCACAAATATAGAATGGAGCTTTAATTTATACAAATATTTAAATACCGGTACTAAGATGGTTGGTTGGTTATTCGTAAACAGTAATAACAAATTATTAAATAAAAATGTATAGTAATAATAATAAAATCGTAGTTTGTTTTTTAATTTTAAATGGGCAGATTCATTCGGTTGTTTGTATCCAAAAAATTTTCAAAACAAAAAAAGAAAGTTTCTTGTAGTATCTACTATACAACAAACAGTTTTATTGTTTTAATTAAATAAAATATTAAGCAACCAAACTCGAAACGAAATACACTATACATTACTACGTATATAGTTTAACTGTAGTTTTCTTTAAAAACAAAAAAAAAATGTACAATCAAAACAATAAGTAATTTTCAAATTATATTCTCGTGATGATCATTTTAATTACAAGCAAACGAAACACAACAACAAAAAAATCATTTATCTTGATTTTAGAAATTCAAAAGTTTCTAACACAAAACATAACTTAAGGTTTCTTGTATTGTGTGTGATTGTTGGAGTTTTCTTATTTGTTGGATGTTATTTTTTTTATTGTAAAAATAGATATAAAAAGGAAATCGATTGTCTTAATTAAAAGTATCTATGTCATGTAGGATTGACAGTAGTTTGTTTTTATGACTCACGCTTAGTTATCAAAATGGTTACAAATCGTATACCAACTAAAATGATAAGAGTTATTAGCAATATCAACTTTAAATTTAAAAAGCTTTTGTAAATAATATATAGCTATAATTTATAAAGTATATTTATACTATCCATCATGCTTTAGTTTAGTTCAATCAGTTTATTTAAATGAACTTAAATGTAATTGCACAGTTCACGTAAATGGCAAGTATACAGATTAAAATATACAAGCATATTTTATCAATTTATCTTTGTAAATGCCTTGAAAACTTTCTAAAACTACAAATGGATTTTTTTTGATTTCTTTAACTGTTCAAATCGTGATTCAAGAGAACTTCCAGTTTTTTTCAGCACTTTTAACATTTAATCTTATATGTTGGACTTTGATTAATTGGCTTTATGATCAAAATGACATATTCTTTTTGGTCAGCAATTCACATTTCCTAAGTTTATATTTATTTAAATCAAGATATTAGTTAGTGTTCTAATAATGAATGGTTCCTGTGATTGAGGACATTTAAATTCTATTCATTTAATTCTACCTCATTTACTATTTGGATTGGTTATTACAACGATCTTTATAGGGTGGGAGAATATATTCACTTACACGAAAAGTAGGTAAGCTTCGAAGCGCATATAAAACAACTTGCTTCTGAATACTTTCAATTCTGCTTGAATGACATTGATATAATGGAGACCAAACCTAAAAAGCGTACTCTAAAATTGATCGAACAAAGGATACATACAAAGATTTTAAAAATCAGAAGAGAATATTATACCTAAGTCAGATGTGAACTCAACTCTATCAATAGCCATGCTATAAAGAAAATATTGCTGCCGTAAAGGTGAACGAATTCGAAAAAAAGAAAGTACCTTACATTTACCAACATTCAATAACAATTTGTGGTCAATCGACCAATTAAAGAATTTATTCAAATTACTGGATTTTTAAACAATCTGATATATTAGCAATGGGGCTAAAAAATTTCAAATCATCAGCATAAAAGAGACATTGAGCAAATTCAAACTCCCTAAAGGGTTCATTAATGAATAATACAAATAATAGTGGACCAATGTGGCTCCCTTATGGAACACCAGTGGTAACACGAAATAAACGAGAGCAATAATCATTAATCTTTACAAATTGGTAAGAATGCAACCACGTAACAAGGATAAAATCATAATTTAGTTTCTCGAGCTTATTGATAAGAATTGAATGATCAATTTTATCAAAAGCCTTTGAAAAGTCTGTGTAAATCACATCAACTTGTTGCTTATTATCCAATATAGTATGCAAAAGTCCGCAAAATTGAACTAAACTAGTAAGAGTGGACCTATCCGGACAAAAACTTTGCTGAGCAGGAGAAATAAACGTTTTCACGTGAAAATTTAAAAACTTCTGTATTAACGCTTCGAAAAGTTTTGGAATTGCAGAAAGAATTGCAATTCCGCGATAGTTACTGATATCACATCTTTTACCAGATTTAAAAATCGGACGAATAAAAGAAATTTTCCAAGGACCAGGAAAAATTTTATAACGGTTGTTTTATTTTAGATGAGGGTCAAAGATATATACGGAGCTAAGCCCTCAGCACAGTGTTTGATTTGGTAGATTAGTTGACTTTTTTCTTTAGTTTATCATAGCTAGTTACAAATTAATACAAATAAAATACAAAAACTAAATTCACGACAAATTCTGTGACTTAAAATTTTAAAGTGAGTCATTCGATATTGTGACAAATGATGAACACACCAATTTGATGGGTAAACACAATGCGAAATCACAATGCGATTTCACCGATAAATATAAAGCGTAGACAATAATTCACAATCTTAGTTTCCAAACTTCGTAACTTAAATAATGTCTTGTAACATAAGCTGAAATGAACAATACATTAGTAATTAGAATCAAAAACTGGTTGGATGAGCTGCGTGTAGAATACGTGAATTTAGTTAACGCAAATTTTTTAATAAAGGATCAGCAACATTACAGCATTGTTTGTAGCACAGGTTGATCAACATTAGAAAATTTTTTGTTTGATTTAAGGAATTTTTTTTTTTAATTCTATAAGAATATCAAGTATTGACCTTTTTAATTGTGCCGCAAACCGAGCAATTGGCGAAGTGGTTAAAGCTGCGGTGTTTAGGCTGGCTGGAGCAATACAAGGTGCACATGGATTTAAAATCGAACTTGTATTCGTGTGTTCTCGATTTGGCTGGTGATGGCGTAAGGCAGGACGTTAAAAATTAACCGCGAAAGAGTTGGGAGACCTTCGGCCCCAGAAAAGATTGCAGGGTTCAGGAACGAAACAAAAAAACAAAAATTGTGTTGCAAACTTTATCAACTGCTAATGAAAGTTTTTAAAAGATTTTATTTTTTAATTGTCTGTGCAATTTAATTGTAAGTGGACAGCCCTACGAAGATGTAATTATGACGCAAGATGTAATCATATATCTCCACACGGACTGGATGCAAAACTATATTTTTAAAAATGATTAATCAGGTAATTTATTAAAATTATTTACAATTTAATTTCATTACTTTAATATCCTTCAAACTAACTTTTAAAATAATTTAAATCTGAAATTCGACCATTTGACTTTAAAACATCATTCTAAATTTGAAAGTTATAGTTAAATTCATTATTTTAGATCTCATAGATTTTATATTTGGTACATCACGTAATAACACCGATATATTATTATTTTTGATGGTTTACTCATTTTACACTTGTCATTTTATAAAACAGACTCAATGACAATAAAAAAAATGAAACTAGTCAGTCATGGATAATTAGAATTTTTGTGTATCCTAAAAAAAATTGTTACTTCAAATACATAGATTGATTACAAAACAGTGTTGGTGTGTCAAATTAAAATTGCATTATAACACATTTTTATTTATATACTCGTATACAGCATTTTTGGTGAATGGCCACCAAATATGATATATTCATGTAATATATTTAATATTGTATTTCTTCAATATATAATTAATGTACGTCTAACTATGTAGGTGAAAGTTTTTTTTGCGTTCACATCGTTTATACATATATTTACAAATCACTATATAATTTATTATGAATTTTATTAGACGAAAATTGATCAATTTAGCCACTTGATTTGGTTATATTTAAGATAATTTTAGTCCTATAAGTTCATTAAGGGATATCCTACACGTTTACGATATTATATAAAATGTAGATGGTTCAAAATAATAAATTGTTTCGTAAATTATTCTTGCACGGCACATTGAAAACCACAATTTCGTTATAGGCATGTTATTATAAAAATCAAAATATTTGAAGAAGAAGAAATCTGTCTGGAAGTTTTTTTCTTATATTTTTCGTTGTATTAATATCTTCTAGTTGGACGAAACACACCGACAAAAATTGATGTAGTTCATTATATCCAAATATTTGTGTGTTTGCTTAAGTTCAAAAACTATTAATTTAAGTTCCTCTTTTATAGTTCGCGTAACTTAAAATATTTGTATTTTGTACTTGTTGCCAAGATGTTTATACGTTAAAGATAATTATAACGAATCATTATATTTTTTTTCTGTGTCTGTTTCACTTTTGCTTTTGGATTTTCTTTTTTTTTTCTTTTAATATTTATTACAAATACCTAAGAAAAGTCCAAGTCCAAGGACAAGTCTCGAGGTCATTTAACATGGTTTTTGTTTTAGTTCTTACACAAAATATATTTTGCACAAAGATGAACTAAAACCAATTTTGTTGTGTTGCCAAATAACTATAACCATCGAAGAGAAGTTTTGATAAATATATGACTTGTAGAATAAAATTAAGCATAAAGATTCCATAATAAATTATGATGAAGTCATGTTTTATGATAATATGTTTGTGCATATTTTGTCAGAGGTATAAGGACGGATAAGAACATGTATCTATATACCTTTTTTCATGCCTGTATGATGTGAATATAAATGATTGTCGTTAGAATTTGTTTTCTTTATTTTTATTATCCACGTTACAATGTGCTGAAAATGTTTTGTTGTCTCGCAGCAGGATTATATGTTTTAAAAGTTATTTCTCAGTATCGGCAGTATCATATCACATATTTTAATGCACATGCATATCGATCTAGAAGGTTGGTGGTCGATCGTACCATCATTCGAAAAGTATAATGACCTAATCTAAAATTAACTTTAAATATTGCGCGTAGTCACTGTGTAAATTTTATTATTTTATAATAATATATTTTTTTATATAAATTCCAATCAACCACAAAATCATCAATTCTGAAATAATATTGCCATAAGATTGTCTTAAACTTTGATGACTAATTTTTTTTTTAATTTATTTTAAAGTCAACAAATCAATATTGATGACATCAGGAAAGAAATAATAATAAAAAAAAATCATATATTCTGAATTCGTCTATTCAGTAATTCACCAAACGGAAGTAAATTTAAAAGGAAATTGAACAGTTACCACTTATTATTTTAAACTTAACAAATAATGCGATAAGTTTATTGACTACAGACACACACAGAAATCTGGTGTATTGTTTCAGAGCTCTTTCTTGCATCAACGAAAGTGAATTTAAGCATGCAATTATTTACATACTGTATAATTATAGTTGGTTGAGTAAAATGTTACAAATTTATTTTTATACTGCAAAATTCATTTACATATGGATGGGATGTTTAAATGACCGTTATGTAATTAGAAAAAAATTAAATAATTTATGTATATTCAACAATTTCCAAATCTAAACGATATAATTTATAAATCTTCAAGTTGCGGTATTTTAACAAATCGTCTTTATAATCATGTGAAATAATATATGTTATGGTTAATTTATTCTATTCTATAGAAATCTAAAATTTATAAATTTAAATAATATGTTTAGAATTTACATAGCTATTTCATACTCTAACTATTGTTTTGTTATAAAAGTGTACTTGAAATTTAGGTTAGATTAATATTTGATAATAGCATTGAACAATTTTTGCATGCTCACACTTAAATTGTATAAACATATTTTGCAATTTACAGTTTATGTACAGTAATCTTGACCTGTTGATTACCCGTGGCGATGTTATCATTTCATCAGCTCATTAAATGCTATTAGCATAGAACAATCAATACATTATGTGTGTACACACATTTTTTTTTGATAATTTTGTGTAATTAATGATCATCAATAATATCAGTAGCAATTTTAAATTAAATTTCAATGACTTTGCACATATTTAAAACTAATAAAATTTGATATGAAGAAGATTTTTTTTTTTTTACAAATACTTTAGTCGCGACTAAATGAGTCGCGTATGAAACCAAGTGGAGCTCAATAATTTATAAATTATTTTTATTGTTTTTATCACAGTCATTAAGTAATAAATTATATAATGTTATAGTCATTACTTGGTAACATATACAATTGATATATCAAGGTAACGAATATTATTATTTATTAAAAAACTAAACAAATTTGACTTACCGTATCAAGACACAACAATATCCACACGACTAGGGGCAAAAATATTTTCATTTTTGCTGTAAATTAAAAAAAGAAAAAAAAATTTAAATGTATTAAATGTTTAATTAGTTTTTATTTAAAGTTTTTTTGTGTTAATATATTTCGTAATTAAAATTCTGTTCATAAATTAGAATATCCTTATTTTTTATGATGTTCATTTATCCACAGGAAGACGTTATATACAAAAAGATGTTAACCATTGATTATTTTTATTTCACTTCTTTTTTTTTGTATGTGTTTCGTTTTATAACAATATAAGATTGATTAGTTAAGTTATATTATAAGAATGATTTAATGTCTGTTAACAAAAAAAAAAAAAAAAGTCTCAAAATTTTTATATTAGAAAATCTATATGTAGAATTTAAACAATAAGATAAATAATTTGAGTATTAGATGTCTATATAATATGATTGGATGGGATTCGTTAAATTTGTTTAAGTGTGTGTTTGTTAATATTTTTGTTAAAATGACCGAGACAATAATTTTAATTTTTTGCTTGTTTAGGTACTGAATGAAACGATACGTCAATAGTTTTATGAACTAAAGATACATCTAAATTTTTTTTATATAAAAGAATCGGCATGAGCTAAGTACCTCGCTCGTATAATATATTAATCCAGCAAATGTAAAACCATAATTTGATTTTTTACTAAGATAAGATTTCAAGATAAAATTTAACTGCATTTTACATTAAAATTCAAGTATAAATGTTGTTTCTTTTTTCATTCTGTGCTTAAGTATGTTGAAATCAAAAACCTATCTTGGGATAATGTAGCGTTCGATGTTCTCGACAGGAAAGCTTAAGTAAAATTATTTTTTTATTCTTTTGAGAATTTGTGTATTGTAACTGTAAAGTGTACCATTTTAGTGGGAAGCACTAAATAGTTTATTTATTTTTTGGATAGCTATTTAGCATTTTGCTGCTTAAAGTAAACAGTGATATTTTACAAGTTTTTTTTTTGGAAATAACGAGGACGTCAACTTAATTCGAGTTTAAAATAACAAAATAAAAATATACTCATACACACATATGACAGAGCGTGCATCTTATTCGCTATTAGCTTGTCCTGTATATAAGACCATGATGGCAAGTTTATATATATATATATATATATATATATATATATATATATATATATATATATATATATATTCGTCATCAAGGCTGTTAGTGTATTATACTACATAATAAATTTATTAATTTATTCCCAAACTCGATGATTCTTTATAAAAAAAATTCCTGTCAAGGTTTCGTTTGAAAAAGCAACAAAATATAATTATACAAAATAAAAATATTAAAAAAATAAATCTTTATTTTCTTATTTCTCTTCTTGAATGAAATACCAAATAAAACAAAAAACAAACATCAATAGCTCAGTAAGCATAACCAATATAATGAATGATTAAATTTAGTGGCAGGTCAATTCTAAGTTAAAATGAATTTGATTTGTAGAATTAAAATTTTGTGTCCTATGGCAAGATGATATTCGTTATTATTTCGAATTAAAGTATCCCCACGTTAGTGTAATTGCATAATTTTACTACTTGTAGAAATATTTTTATATGTATAAATTCATTTATGGATATATACAACGACTTTCTCTTTACAAGTAAATCATCGAATAACACAACCAACTATAATATGGTTAAGACTACTTTTTTTATTGCAATAATGTATACATTGAAAATTAATACGTAATAATCTAGATATTATATTTTCGAGGCTATTTAAAAAAAAAATAGCAAAATAAATTCCCTAATCTTAAAAATTTGCTAATCCTGTATATTTTAGAATATATTCATCTCAATTCCACATTATCCGGTCATATAAAATTTAAATTATAAACTTAAACTATTTATCAGTGTCGTATGTGTTTGTGTGTATAATATATAAAATAAAGTAGTTAATATTAAAATTGGTTGCCTATGGCATTTAATAAATAAACTTATAATCGCTCTAAAAAAAATATAACCACAAATTAATTATGTGACTTTCACTAAATTGGATGGATTTAAAATGGCAAATTTGATGATATGACTAATTGATATTACGAAATTAAGCGGATGCGTATTTAAAAAAACGGAAAAATAAAAAAAAAAACATCGCAGACAATCTTACCAACTATCAAAGTAAGTTTAAACAAAGTGTATAATTAAAATGTTTAGCTTTAACAGGTTAAGTTTTTATGTTTTAAGAATTTTAATTAATTTTGATGTTTTCCAGAACACAAGGCAAAATATAAAAATGATCGAAAACATTTTACATTTTTGCCAACTTTTTAAGTTTTGCAATTTTTTAACATTTTATAACAAATATACAAACAATAAAAGAATTTTATAAAAGGAATCCAGTTTTTTTGGTAAGCATATTATGTAATAAGAGTTCTTCTAGAGAAATTACTAATTCTGCTAAGAACATCTGTTTAATATATAATAGTAATAACGCCATTTATAAAATATTAACCTTTTTTAACCGGTGACCAAATATATATCTTACTCATTCGCATTTATATAAAATATTAGAGATTAGTAAAAGTAAAAGTATTTTATATTTCTTAAGATTTATCGATTCAGTTAGATTCAATGTCAGCATAGTAATCCATTTATTTTTTAATTTTAGTTTATCGAGTGAATGTGGGAGAGGAAATACATAACAGTGTTCGCCCGTACTAATATATCTATATACATATGTATTTGAGGTCGTTTTGTCCATTCGAAATGAGATGTAGTTTAGTAAATACAAAAATTAACGTACACTGAGAAACAAATATATAACTTAAACATATTTTGATTAATGTGTTCAGTTCAAGCTGTGCAAAAAAAAAAAACAAAAAGTTCAATATCTTAATTCCGACATATATTTTTAATGAGCCTCAAACCAATTTTTGATTTATGCCAAGTTGCGTACTGTATACTTTGTAATTAACATATTATGTGGAGGTTGATTTATGCATACAATATATTGAAATGTTAATTTTCCATTTTCTATTTACACATAAAGGTAAAATTTAAATAATTTCCATTCAACAAAAGAGTTCAATACGTGTATGTGTGTAATTAGACGACGAACCCGCAAATTCAATTAAAATATATATACATATGTAGTATATCGTATATGCTTAGCTGTATATATGAAAAGAAAATTAAACATTGCGGTGTATGACGTAATATTGAAACTTTTTTTATAGTTCAGTATTATTTGTCATTGTTTTGTGTGTCGTTTGGTTGTATAGAGTCTGTACACCGCAAGAATTCAATAAAAAAATTAAATTGCAATTCAAGGATTAATTAAGCCTATTATATTAAATTTATCTATATATATTGCGACTGTACTTAGAGATTTAACCATTGACATTATTGACATATTTTCCAATTAAAATAAAATAATGATGGTATTTGATTGAAATTTTAATGAGATAAAAATTCTGTATTTTTTTTTATCTAGACTCCATAAAAGTAAAGAAGACTCACTGTTTGTAATTCTTATATTGTGGCATTTTACCATTTCCGGTAATATTGAATTCGACTTTAAATCCGTCTTATAAATTTATTATACAATAAATTTTTTACTAAGGTGTCTTTTATATGAAAGTCTAAATTAACCAACATTCACTGTTTTCATGTAGGAGTTTAACTAAAATATAATGAAATTATTTCAATGCTATTAAAAATTCGAAATGTTTTCTTATGAAAATTATCATTACCGCCGTAATACTTTAAAATAAATATCCATATGCGTATATAAAAAATTTTGACATCATGTCACCACATCTGCTGAAAATGACTTAAACAAATATCTTTCGATTCTCGTCTCTATTATAATAAAACCTAAAGAAACGAAACTTGTTTGTTGCGAATTTTTTTTTAATTTCGTTAAAATATCAATTTTTATAGAGACAATAATATGTGCATGTGTTTGAAATTATTTATTTATAGTGGGATTAAAGCATATAATTATAGGGTGATTTAATAAAAATAAATTTAAAATCAGTCAGAAAATTAAGTAATTATGAATTTTATACACATGTCAAGGTGATTAATTAAAAAAAAAAAAATTGTGATTAACATGTAATGTGTGAAGTTGTAGGTTGAATAAAATCGCCCCTATCTAATTGGAAAATTGTATTCATATATATACTTTTTGATCGCCCTATGAATAAATTATTTTAAGTTGTTTTAAACAATATAATAATTTAATAATATATGAATATTTGAATAAGAAATAACTGTACACGTACATATTCAATATACCTACTCGTAAAAATATAATATTAGAAAATATAACATTATACTCGTAACTACTCGTATATATAACCGTTTTGAAAGGATTTCTTCTTTATAAATTATACGCGAGTAGAGTAATAAATATCGTGATTTATATAAAATCTTATGATTTCAATTTTTTTTTTATAAAGAATGGCGACTTTTTATTTATTTAAAAAAAATGTATCGAATGAGTAATTTTATTTATTATTATTTTTTTTGTCTTATTTTTTATCTTGCTGCCATATTATTATACTCAATATGGAAATAACACCAAAAATGAAACCGGTTGGTTGAAAAAATATTTATTATTAAGTCTTATTACTTAAGCAATCGAAATGTAAAATGTAATATATAAATAGCTCCAGATGTTGAACATTATGATCTCTGTCTGTCAAAAGGTTTGAAAGTTATTTGATATTTTTAAATTTACAGACACAAATTTTTTGTACTTCTAATTTTCTTTTAACTTTGTTTTGATTAAATATATATATATATATAAAAAACTTAATGATTTCACGAATGAAATAACACAACCTTGTAATATTTTTTATATTTAGCATAAGAACAATAAGAAAAATGTATTAAGTTGAATTCTAATGAATTAATAATAATTAATATTACGAGTATAACCAGAAGGTTTAAGTATATCGAGAGATAATTAGGTTTTTTTTGTTATACTATATCTAAAGCGCGTATTCTGATCTGCTGCTGATTTAAATATATATACATATAAATCTTCACAAATTCTCTAAAATGTTTCGTTTATTTCATCTTAAGTTTCTGCACGAATTTTATTTAATTTTTTATAATATATAATTTAAATTTATATATCAAGCAATAAAAAAATGTTTATACATTTTTGGAGATGTTTTATGGATTCAAGAATAACGGTATTATTAAATCATTAAACCTGATTTTGGGAAAGAAACGCGCAATTTTGGTATGAAATTAAATTCGTGGTCGCTAAATATAAGTTTGTATATCTGTTTAAATTAGAGGTCGCCGCCCAGCAAATGAACTATTAATATATTCTTTACGGTGAACTTTTTTTTTTTGGCAGTAATATTCTAGCACGTGGAGTGTATTTTGGATAAATGATGTAATTTTCCGAATTAAATTACCTTGTTTCACTCCATACCCAGTTCAAATGCAGTTAATTAAATAATTCTAATAAAACTATTTCTAATAAAACTCGAAATTAACAAATTAAATGATAATTTAGGTAATAATGTAAGGCCAGGTGATTCTAGTCTGTTTAATTCAAATAAAATTAGTTTTACTGCATTTAAAAAAAATGTTCTGCTTCATTCAAATTATAATGGCCCTCATATAATAAAAAATTATATAGTCATATTGTAATCAACCTTTAATTTATATCAAATATTTTTTTAAAAGTTTATTTCAATGTTAATAATATAAATTTAACATTTATTTGTCCTATACTCTTGGTATCTTTAAAATATCGTATCAAGTTTGCATTCGATTTCTTATCAAATTCTCATAAATTTATTCATAACAATTTCAAATTTAATCTAATTGGGAAGATCGAAACGTCCAATCGTGTTAAAAATTATAATTATTTTTTTGTCGACTTTATAAAAAATTTATAGAAAAATATTAAATTATACAAACGTTTTAAAGCCTATATATTTTTTATTAGGAGCTTACATAAATTTACTAATTATGAATTTATAATTAGGCCCTTTACAATCTTTGAAGCAGCTTTCGTTCCCAAAAGAATTTGAAATTGTTTTTTTCAAACGTTTACCAAATCTTTATAAAAAATTTAGTGTCACATGATTTGTCGGAAATGTGTTTGATCGAGCTAACTAAAATTATGTTTTAACTTTTTATTTGATTTTAAAGAATTAAATTTGATATCAAATTTTGATCAAAAGCTTTAAAAACTATTCATGTTTGAATCAAGCTTAAAAAACATATTAGCTATTAAGTTTAACCTTTTAATTTAGTTGACATAAGTTAGAAACATTATACTTTGCGTCATTTTATTAAAATTAATTTTTAATTTAATTAAATACAAGTTTTTCAACTTTAGCAACGGTCAAATACATTTTCGGACATATTTAAATTGAAATATACATTTTTATAAAAAAAAATATTAATCGATTTTTACAGGCTATTACTTGCCCGTACGAATCAACAATCCGGTTTTAACGGTTTTGAATTGCTATTTGTATTGTTCTATACAACCATTGTTCTTATAGTTTTTTACACCACCCGTTTAATATAGGCTCTTAGAACGTGACCGAGCTAGCGTACTCGCGGTTCTTTTAATTTATAAATGATAACAGGAATTTTCAAAAAAACTCCTGTTCTAGTGGTTAAAGAACTAGGTAATGGTCATCGTCGCGTTTGGGGCCAGAACTTGGTTATAACGATGATATATGATGTTGTCCTGAGGTTCTTTAATAATCTGACGAAAGATAAATTCTAACATGGAGTTAAAGAGTATCGCAGACTACATATTGGTCATAAAACGGTCAATTCAATTGATTTGTAAAATTTAATCAATTTTTTTAATATCTAATTTGTATTAATTTTAAAGTTTTGTATGAATTAAAGTGTATAAAAATTAGATTTTCTTCCGAGTATCATATTTGTCATAAAACGGTTAATTCAATTGATTTGTAAAATTTAATCAATTTTTTAAAATCTAAATTATATTAATTTTAAAGTTTTGTGTCAAAAGAAGTGTATTTTGTATAAATTAAATTTTCGGCAATTACATGACGAAGTATTTGTCACAACACAGTTAATTCAATTGATTTGTAAACTTTAATCAATTTTTTAAAATCTAATTTATATTAATTTTAAAGTTTTGTGTTAAATAAATTGTACTTAAATTAAATTTTCGGCGATTACATGACGTATTGGTCAAATTAAAACGGTTAATTCAATTGATTTGTAATGTTAAATCAATTTTTTTAAGTTTAATTTGTATTAATTTTAAAGTTTTATATTAATTAAAATGAATATAAATTAGATTTTCGGTGATTACATGACGTATTTGTCATAAACACGTTAATTCAATTGACTTGTATTTTTTAATCAATTTTTTAAAATCTAATTTATATTAATTTTAAAGTTTTGTGTCAAATAAAGTGTATATAAATTAGATTTTCTTCCGATTATATGACTTAATTGTCATAAAACGGTTAATTCAATTGATTTGTAAACTTTAATCAATTTTTCAAAAATCTAATTTATATTAAATTTAAAGTTTTGTGTCAAATAAAGTCTACATAAATTAGATTTTCGGCGAGTACATGACGTATTGCCCATACAACGGTTAATTCATTGATTTGTAATGTTTAATCAATTTTTGAAAAATCTTATTTGTATTAATTTTTAAGTTTTGGGTCAAATTAAGTTTACATAAATTAGATTTTCGGCAATTACATGATGACGTATTTGTCATAAAACGGTTAATTCAATTGACTTGTACTGTCTAATATATTTTTTAAAATCTAATCTATATTAATTTTAAAGTTTTGTGTCAAATAAAGTCTACATAAATAAATTTTCGGTGATTTTAATTGTCATAAAACGGTTAATTCAATTGATTTGTAAACTTTGATCAGTTTTAAAAAAATCTAATTTGTATTAATTTTAAAATTTTGTGTCAAGTAAAGTGTACATCAATTAAATTTTCGTTGCTTACATAACGTATTGGTCATAAAACGGTTAATTCAATTGACTTGTACTGTCTAATAAATTTTTTAAAACCTTATTTATATTAATTTTAAAGTTTTGTGTCAAATAAAGTGTATATAAATTGGATTTTCGGGGATTACATGACATATTGGTCATAAAACGGTTAGTTCAATTAATTTGTAATGGTTAATCATTTTTTTTTTAAATTAGTAGTTTAAATATTGGCTATAAATTCTGTCATTACTGACATAGCTTTCCTTTCCCTACACCACAAAAATAGAATAGATTTGTGTTGTAATAATCATGAGGTGTCTGAAACCGGATCGATTCTATCATGCATGGAATAAATTTTTATAGAAATAGAAATATATGAAAATCCTTCCTTCCTATCTTACCGTTTGCTAAATGTAAAAAGGCTGTGGGAATAGGACCGACGATCAATCAATCAAGCAATCAAATAAGATTAAAGAGTATCGTAGACAGAGCATCTCCTTGTACACCAGAAAATTAACAAAGTTTATTCAAAGTCAAATTGTTCTAGAACAATTAGCTAAACTTGCTTTAATTTTATTAAAAACAAATTTTAATCAAATGCTCGTCTCGAATAGAAAAATTTGGAATTTTGACAGTAATTTCAAATTCTGTTTCAATATACTGAAAAATTATATTATTTAAATTTTAATATTTTGTTATAATTTCTAATTATTTAGAATATTTTTGTATTCGATTAATCGAATAAATCGATTACAATTTAAATCGTGGTCCATCGCTTTATAATTTGTAATAAATATTAGACAGGTAGAAAAAAATTAAATAAATTAAATTTTTGCCCGCATGATTGACACGTTTTGTTATTTGATTTTAAATTTTTTTGATTTAAATTTAAATCTCATTGAACTTTGTAATAAAGAATTTTTTTATGATGATTAGCAAGAATTGTATATTTCTTTTTTAAAAATAAAAAAAAAAAAATTCTTCATTAGGGACTGAGAAAGTTATAACTTTTAATTATGAATCAACGCCGTTTGTGTTGTCATTTAAGTACATACCATAATAATGATTACTAAAATATTAACATTGATCGGATGTGGCTGACATTTTACTATACGTAAAGCTTAGATCATATATATTAAAATGTCATATTAAGTGCAATAACATCGATGGACATACAAGTTTATGAAGCTTGTCCTTCTAAAAAACTATAATAAAGCTTTAAAAAGGCGAATGAAATAAAAAAAAATGTTTTCAAAGAATTAATATGAAAGGCGGGTGACATCACTCAATATATGTATAAGAGTTGGTAAATTTGATTTCTTTCGAAAAGAATTGTGAATTTATTTTAAGCTATAAGTGAACCAAATTCAATCGATGCGTGAATATTTATATTATTTAACCGGCATTTTTAAATACAAGATTTATGTTTATGTAGTCGTTTACATATATTTTTTATCTATACATTATTATCTTTTATGGAAAAATAAGTACATATAGCACTATGTATCGATTTTCACGATTGAACATTGTTTTTTCATGTTTATATTTATTTATATATTTGCTTATTATATTATTGTTAAAATAAAAATAAATAAATATATGTATATTACGAGTATTAAACAACTGTACGAGTACAACAAAAAGCTATAAATTCACTTTGTAGTTTCGATTCAAGGTAAAACTTTAATAAAACTTAAAAATAGAAAAAGAAATTTTACTTGTTTTCAAAATAAAATAAAAAGCAAAATGGCGTTATGTCTTACGTTTATTGCAAAAGTTTTCGTTATTTAAAAAGATGTATATGCATCGTGTTTAATAAATTTATATACACATATGTATACATATAAATATATATAGTTTTGGTTGTTCAAAATACATATATGATGTAGATTTGTTTTTTCCAACTTTGATGTTCAGTCGGTTATGTTGTGAAACTGATATTTTACTCGTCTACATCTTTCGCCGTTTTTCGAACTATAGTGTAAAAGTTAAGTAATAGCGTTTCCATGTATGTTTGAATATATTGTATGCGCGAAAGATTTGGTACATGGGTGGTATGTAATAGGACAAGGTGTTTAATTTTAAAGGCTGAACCACTTGTAAGTTATATACAGTATAATTTATATAGACAATATTTAGATCGAGACGTTAAAACTACCGCATATATATATATATATATAGAAATATACATATCGCGAAATTTATATATAGTTAAATACGTGGTGGAATGATAGACACAACTATTTATATATTATATACCGTTAAAATCAAATTCATATTTTACGTGTTTGTCACGGTTATTTAAGACAATCGTTAGATTTAAATAATAAATTACAGTTTTTTTGTCTATATAGTATTTTTTTTTGTTACAAGAACATTATAGTAATCGTCATGTAGTTGAAGTTATTAGTGGAACGTCGTAGAAACATAATAATGTAAATTTACTGCTACTGTGAGCTAACATAACGTCATACTATTATAAATTAAATGTTTGAATAATTTTTTTATTATTATTTTTTCTAAATATTTAGGAAGGTCAACATAATAGAGATGTAGGCTGATCTCGTATATACGCGAGAAAAATCAAAAGTATTAATAGTTTTTAACTATATTCACAACTAAATTTTATGAATGAATATTGTACATAATATTTTTTTTATAATATTGCATGAGCACAACAATATGTAGATCGCGTTTTAATCCAATTGGCGTTTAACTTTTTTTTTAATAAGCATCAGTCATGATATATCTTAACCGAAATTAAAATTTTTAGAGAAATTATGGTGAGTCAGAAAAAGGTATATATATGGTGAAAATTTTTATTTTCGATAATAAAAAACTATAATATACATAATTCACGTGCCACGCTTAATATTAAATAAAATTATTTTAATTTAATTATCAACATGCGATGGCACATATGTTTATCGGTGTTTATGTCGAAACTGATGTGTTAACCATAAATATATTTATGTGATTTATATACTCATTTTAAACACAAAACATAAATTATATTTTGTAATGTATAAAAAAAAATTTGTATAAAATAATTAAATTTAATTACAAAAATTTTACAGTTAAATTTGAAATAGATAACTATTCTAAACACCGCGAGAACTATACTTTATGTAAATTTTAACTTTTAGAATGCAGATTATAAAAAATCGATGTAAATTATTTAACAAAAATTTAAATTAGCGAATATATAAAAGATTTAAAATAAGCAATTTTCTTATATAGACATTTCTAAAGATTCTCTCATTTCTATAAGTATCTAAAATTAAATAACGCAAATCACTTAATTAATTATAAAAATACAGTTTTCAAGCATTTGGTTTTTTGAATTTTTTACTGAACAAAAGGTTGATAGTTATCTTGATAATTTTATACTGACCCGTTTCTTTTCTTTGACTATATGATTTTAAAATCGTTAATTAACAATTTATAAAATTTATATAATATTTGCAATGAGATTTTTGCCTGGTTAGTCCTAATTTAATTAATTGTGTGAAATAAAATTAATACTTTAAAAGGCCATGGCATTTTTGTTTAAAAAAATAATAATGAAATGTGTTAATTAAAATAGATGTTAATAGAAAATTAAACGGGCCGTAGGTATAGTCCGATAGAAAATTTTCGTTTTTTTTGCAATAGCGACATTATTAATTGTTAAATTTTTAAATTAATTAAGATAATTAGGTGTGTTTTGTGTATTTTAAAAGAGATTTATGTATCCGCGAATTAAAATTTTTTTTTGTACATATATTTGATAATATCACGTAATCGAAACAACGGATTATTTTTTTTTCTTTTCTTTAAGATTGGCTAGCGAAACTTGTTTTTTTATATTTTATTATATATTTATATTTTTTTATAATAATAATATAAATATATAAAACTTCATCTTTTATATACACATTTTCTTACCAAGTTAATAATTATTATACCAAGTTAAGTTCATTGATTTATTGTTTAGTTTGCAAATTTAGAAGCTTAACAGTAAAAAAAAATATTATGATAATTTAGAAATTTTTATCTGTTTGAGAATTTCGTTTTTTTTTTTATAAATTTTTACTTGTTTTTATTACAATTTTATTTTAATAATTTTATTAAAATTTTTATTTTTATATTCACTTATATTTCACTAAAAATATTTTTTTTTTATCCATTAAAAAATCCAATATGAATCCATTTGAGGTAATCCAAAAATTGTATGTATGGTTCGGTATTGTAATTTTTATAGCACTTTCACAAAATTTTTTTTAGTATTTTTTTATTATAATTATAACAATTATTTCACTTTTATTAGTTTATATATAAATAAATATATATTATATATAATATTTTTTTTTCTGTATTAAAATTGAAAAATAAAATTCTCAAACTATATAAAAGTAAAAAGTAGAAAAAAACAAGTTCATCGCCTTTCTAGCGTTTAAGTCTTTTGTATAAAAAATTTTTTTTTTCTTTTTTAAAGTGATTAAAATAAGCGAAATGAACAGAAAAGCTATTATATTTCTTATAACTAAGCACTATTTATTATTAAAAGCACATCAATTTTTATTAATTTTTTGTTGTGTTGTTGTTGGATAATTAACTCACCATTCACCATGGCTGTTTGGCCACAGCGTTTTTTATTTATTTTTATTTCCACTTTAAATACTAAAACTAAGCACTCGTGTTTCACTCCAAGTCTTAAGAAAGACTAACTTTAATTTTCTATAAATTTTATAAAGAAAGGTAAATTATAATTCTCACATTTATTAAGCCTCTCACATACTTTTATTTCGTTGTATTTTAAGATGATGACGTTATTTTTTTTTTTTGTATTTCTTTAAGTCGGTAACTTAATAAGAAAAAGGTAGATAAATATGTATACAACACACAATACATAAATATAATCAAAATGATATACAAGAGAGAATAATTTCAATTCAATACTGTTTCATCGGCACAGAAATATTATAAGAAAAAGTTAAGCGATTTAAAAACAAAAAAAAAAAAGTTATAAAACTCTGGACAAAAAATGTCTTGAATATTATTACAACACCAATATATATACACGAATATATATACGTATATGTATAGTTATGTACATATATACATACATTGTACATTTCATGACTCCTCCGAAAGGAATAAGTGTATATATGCGAACATACAATATAAATTTCTGATTGCGTGAGTTGAATTAAATTTTTTTTTTAGTTTCAAACTATCATGAATAAGCATCTTCAGTTTGTGTGTTGTATATAGTTTTTATTTTACTTTTTTTTTTATTTTTTAATGTACACCTAAATACATAAAATAGTTTTTATTCACACTTTTTTACAGAATTGCATTTTAATTATGAAATAGAGATTGTTTTCAATTTACAAATTGATTGTATTTGATTTCGTCGTCTATGACAATTGGTGCTACATAAAGCTATAGACATGCATAGTGGAATTCACCTTTTACGGGATTATATGTTATGAAAATGTTTTGATCCATATGTCTGTTATTTATACATATATATATTTTAATACATATGTACACAGTAATTATGCGGTTTGTTTGTTGATTGAATAAAAAAAAAATACGATTGAATATCTTAGAATAGTAATTATGTTTTAATATAAAATATATAGTATAATATGCGTTCGTAAGTTATGTTGCGGCGCATAAAATTTTATTTTACTAATCAAAAATAAAAACGTTGCTATTTGATAATTATAATGATTAAAGTGGTATTATGTTAAAATACATCATATTTAATGTTTTTTTTTTTTTTGCTTTATTCGTACAATAAAATAAAGTGTAATTGTACATCAATCAGAAGCCAGACAATTTTATTTTTAAATACAAATTTAATGGGATTTGCAAAATCTATTTAATTTATAAGTCTTCTGTATATGTTTTATAATGCGGACGTTCAAATGGTTGTGAACAATTTCAAACAATTGGCAACGGTTTAAAATTCTATGGGTTTATGAACTGATCTAAGTGGAAGCTTTCTAATAAGATTCATTCCATACAATATTTTAATAAATCGATAAATGATCGACTTTGTGACATAAAATTTATATTTGTTTAAAAATAATTGCAAAGATCATGGGTATCCGCCATGATGCTAATATAAAAGGTAAAGACATTTAGAATGTCTATTCAATAGTCGAGTGTGCGTTGACCTGTCAAGAAGCAAAAAAAAATAAACATAAGTTTTTATAATTTATAATTTTATAATTATAATTTTCTATTTATAATTTAGCCTTTTCGTTTTGTTTTTTTTATTTATATTATTTTGGTGGACTCATCGGGTCAGTTGTAGCGGTATATTCACTTAGAAGGCCTCATCACTTTAACTGAATTCGGCTGCACAAGGGCTCCATAATCAATCGGTCCCTAAAATTGGTTTCATTGTTCTCATTGTTTACATCATTCTGTTTTTCGTTTGTAAAATTAATTATTATTTTGAAATTCATTTTACAAATATTCGGGGCATAAAACTAATTTCAGTTCCATTTTAACTCACCTGGAGTTAACCAAACCTGCCATTCTTAGTTTAGATGAAGTTCAAGTTTCCTACTTAGGCGATCCAAATGTCCGTGTTATTCGCGTATTGACTATTTGATTCCACATCGAGGGGTGATTCTTTTTATAAGAGATGATCTCCACTTTAATGTACCCAAATTTATTTTACCTAGTTCCAATCCTGCGTTTAATACTTTGTGGATTGAAATTAAATTCCAATCTCGCTCTATTTTTATTTGTTCTCTGTACCGTAGTCCAAATCTACCACATGCAGGGACTTGTCACGAGTTTGATATAATTTCAAGTTCAATTGATATGATTTAACAGATCTCTCCAATGTCTGAAGTGATTGTCTTGGGAGATTTTAATATTCATAATGACACTTGGTTAGGATTTTCTCAACCAAGAGATCAAACAGGTGAATATGTTGAATTGTTTGCGGGAATGAATAGTCTTGTCCAACTTGTAGACAAACTAACTCGGTACCCTGACATATTAGGTCATTCATCTCATTTGTTGGATTTATTTTTGACTACCATGTCTGACAAATATTCTATTGATGTTAATCCTAGGCCTTTCTGATCGTGCATTGGTCTCAGCGATATTTCCGATTGCCACACCTACTTCGGTGCTCATTACATGTCCACCTAGACTAATCTGGAATTTCAATTCTCGTATTTTGATTGGTCTGTGTGTATTAAAAGTAATAATGCTGATAGTATCCAAGCATATAACTTCGGTGATTTAAAAAAAAATGAAGTTATTCATGCCTAGCTCTTATAAAAGGAATCGGCCCCACAAAACTCAATGGTTTAATGCAAATTGTAAGTCTGCTATCTTCGAGAAAAAATGTGCTCATTTAAATTATCTCAGTAATCCTTCTAATGAAAATCTCATTAAATTTAGAATAGCCCGTAATAAATCGAATGCTATCGTAATCAGTTCTAAATTAAACCATGCCCTCAAAATTCCTAGCAACTGGGCCTGATGGATTAAAATCAATTTTCCTAAAATACTGTCATTTTTCCCTAGCTAAACCTCTTACCAAACTGTTTAAATTATCAGTAAACTCTGGCATTTTTCCCTCTATTTGGCAAACAGCAAATATTCAACCGGTTCCTAAGAAAGGTGACAAAACTTCTCCTTCCAATTACCGCCCAATTACTTTGTTGTCGACCTTATCTAAAATAATGGAATCTATTGTGAATTTTCACATAATGAACTATCTCGAAAGGCATGCGCTTTTATCAGATTTTCAATTATATGGAAATAAGAATCGCTCTTCAGGTGATCTTATTACTTATTTAACTCATTTCTGGGAAAAAGTATTGCAAAATATGGTGAGTCAAGTGTCGTATCTCTAGATATTTCAAAAGCATTTGATAGAGTATGGCATCAATGTCTGATCATTTGATAGAGTATGTCATCAATCTCTAATTCAATGGATAGGCCCATTATGGAATTTAATTCATTTGTCTGGGGTGGTGCTCCAAAATCAAATTTTAAATGTCTTGATAGAATTCAAAATAGAGTTATTCACATGATTAACGATAAAAATATAGCTTTATCAATTGACTCACTAGAGCACAGACGCAAAGTAGGTGCTTTATCGCTTTTTTACAAATATTATTTTGGTCACTGTTCTTCCAACATTAAATCTCTAGTACCAGTGGCGTTTGTCAGCAGGACTGCCACTCAACCATTTAACCATTTTAAATCTTCATTTTTCCTAGAGTCACCTCTCTGTGGAATCAAATAGATTCGTCGGTCTTTCCTACAATATTTAATTTACAGGTGTTCAAGAGGAACCTACACGCCTACTTAAAGAAACAAGCAACCCGAGAAGATTAATTACTGTTTTATATTTACTTGTAATATTATCTCGGTCAGGGTTTTAAGTAGATTTCGCTGACCATAATGCATTGATAAAATTGGGTTTAATGTGTTGTATTCTCGTGAGCGTTATTCACCTTAAAATCAAAATCAATGCATTACAGAAATCTGAGAAAATAAATTGAAACCGGCTACATACGTGATGAATGTAATGTTTATTTAATAAAGGGTTTTAGCCCACCATGTTGCCGTGGCGTAAGCCATTAAGGGAATTATCTCTATAGGCAATGTGTTAATCTATAAAATAAAATAAAAAAATAAAAATTATGCCGATGTAAAAAAACTAAATCATGAACGTTTTTTGTTACATTTTAGAGAATACTTTAGAGTCTATTAAAATACTTAAATTATATTGATTTGACCGTTCTTAAAACTTGCTGTGAGTTAATATATTAGTGAAATAAAGAAACTTGAAAGCTTAGTTAAAGTATAAATACAGAAAAAATGGGTAACTCTTATCAATTGTAGTTTTAAAATATCGATCATAAAACTGTTTAGACTATAAAATTGACTGCAAGTGGTGCATTTCATTAACCCTACATTTTAAGCTTAAAAATATTGCTAACCGTAAATCCAGAGCTTGCAAGAAATTTAATCGATTAGGAGATAATTACAACAATGATAAATACAGTGCGTTATGTAGAGAGTTCAAATCTGTGTAGTATTTCTCGATATGGGCAACACTTTTTAAACATCGACTGAATACTAGAAGCGAGTGGATTACACTATAAATATATATGATGAGACTGGCACATGATGACACTGGCTCTAAAGATTATGGGGAGTGCCGATCCTTGTATTAAAAAAACAACAAGAATCTACAAATAATAAGCAGCCCGTTCTAAAGGCGAGGAAGGGTTACTAGATCTCCTGAAAAAACTTTTATTACTCCTTTGAAAATCTTAACATGGAGCAATTCCAAAATAATATGGGCGCAACAGCGGCACCCCAACAAGCAGGTAACCTCACATAACTATAGTGAAACTTATGTTCTTAAAAGTATTACTTCAGAAAAAGAGCAAATGATATACAAACAATGGCAAAAAGTATTATTCTCAATTTACAACAACAAATTGACAAACTAAAAAACGAAATGATGCAATTAAAGCAGCATAAAACCTAAACTAAACCATCAATAAAGCAAAACTAGAATACCAAATTTAATGTCAACAATGGTAAATGTCAAACCGAATCACCAATGCTACAAAACCAAACCAATTATAAAGTTAATAAAAACGTTGAATATCATTCCGATGAGGTTAACAGAATGGATTCGTGATAAGTCTAGCAAAAATAAAAAGAGGATGTTAAATAATACACCGTCATCACAACAAAAAACACGAATATTGGATCAAAATACTCAGCCTCAAAAGGTTGAGACAAACGTAAAAAAAGATAAAAAAAAACTTCCACACCATCTATGATATAATTAAGGCGAGTGTTTCAGAAGAATCATTCATCACTAAATTGATGAATCAAAATAAAATAAGCATACACGTTAATAGTGGAGTTGCCAATCATATGGCCGCCAATTAAAAACTGAAGGTGTTACATATTCCGAAGCAACGGGAGGTGTAGTCAATAAACCCCAGCAAAAATCGATAAATGCAGGCATCAGTCAAATATTCTCTTGAAATTATTAAAATTTGATAAGAACAAAAAAGAGCTAAACCCAAATCCACATAGACATAAGCACCACAATGAATATTATGTCATGGAATTCTAATGGTTTGCACCGGCATCAGCAAGAACTACAAGCAGTTCTCCACTTTGAGAATACAGTTGTGTGTCTTTTTCGAAAACACGGTTTACTAGGCAATCCTACATAACATTTAAATACTATTGCTTATATCACACTATTCGTCCAGATATTTCAGCCAAAGGAGGAAGTGCAATCATCATAAAAAAAATATCCAACAATTTGAAGAAGCAAAGTATGAAAATAACCAACAATTTTTCAATTGTTGTGGTATGATTGTACTGTCCACCAAGACAATCTTTTAAAAATAAGCAACACTCAGAGTTCTTCAAGTGTCTGGGAAAAAGGTTCTAATTTAGTTCTAGATTAACTACAACTGAATTAAAATAATTACTGATTGCCATTAAAAAAAATAGATATAAATCCATTTCAACAGGAAAACCTCCATATTGGCTAACTGACCCAGAAAAAATACCTGATCAGATCGATTTTTTTATAACCAAACATATTTTTAATAATTTTATGAAAGTCGAAGAAAGCCAAGATATGAGCTCAGATCATTTTGCAATAGTCCTAACTCTAAGCGAGTTTATCATCCAAAACGGGAATAATCCAGTATTAACCAACAAATATACGGAATGAGAAAGTTTCATAGTACACCTTGAAAGAATACTTTTGAAACGCTCCATTTAGTGTAAAATATGTTCCAAAACTTTGAAAATTGGCTGAGCTTATCATGATTCCCTAACTAGGATAAAATCTAAACTCTTTGAAAAGTTACTATTAAAAAGTCTCAAACTAATAATTGTAAATAATAACCTAATTCCGAATCACCAATTTGATTTTCGCAGTGAGCAGTCAACTATTGATCAAGTGCATGACTTTAGAAGAGATCAAAGTTTGTTCCAAAGTAATCCTTGATATAGCGCAGCCCTTGATACGATTTGGGGTTTATTCGAGGGTTTATTCTAACAACTCAAATTAATCCTACCTAAACAGTAGAATACTGGAATCATATATAACGGAAAGATATTTCAAGCTTAAGCAAGCAGATGAATATTCTAAGCTTAAGGAAATAAGAGTAGAACAAGGCGACTTCTTTATTTACTATTTACACCTGAGATATATTTAAACGTTTAATTATTTTTGTGTCGAGTAAGTAAATATAAATAAGATTTTCATGAAAGCACTTTATGCATTTTACATAAAACGGTGAATTTGATCGAATTTGAATGTTTAATTATTTTAATGGAATTTTATTTATAATCGTTTTTTTTATTCGGTGATTTTGTGTCGAGTAAAATGAATGTGAATATGATTTTCAGGTAAGTACTTGTGTATTTGGTATAAAACGGTGATTTCGATCGAATTTTAATGTTTAATTATTTTAATAAAATTGTATTTATTTGGTTTCGGTGGTTTTGTGTCGAGGAGGGTGAATATAAATAGAATTTCACTTGAGTTATTTTATAGTTATATTGTTATATTATTGTATTGTTGAATTATTATGTTATTATATATCATTATATTTTTATATTGTTATGTTTTTATCTTAATAAATTGTTATTATTTTTTTATTATTGTATTATTTTATTATTATATAGAATAATTTTAAGCTACAATGAGACAAATTAATAAATTTGTATTTTCAGGCGAAAACTAATCCAATTTATTACAGCCTACGCCTAAATCAATTAGTTCATTAATAGATTTTGTTTTAGGGAACTTTTGCAGATTATAGTTGAATAGTGGCACACTGGAGTTGCTGACAAGAGTTGACAGAATGCAGAGCAGTTTAATATAATTGTGATTGTCTTGTGCTGATAGCAGGAAAATATTGGCCACCCGGAAACCAGACCTATTTGGTCATTACTGCGACTTGTCTTTTTTTTCCCTCCAGCTGAGTCGAATCTGTCATAACTAACATTCAATCCACATCTTCGGTTTTGCCCGCCATCCCAGAAGTTCCTGGTTCGTCATTGGCCGTACACTCTAATCAATCAATCAATCTTACCAGTTTCTTATATCCTTTATCATATTGTTTGTGAATAATTTGAATATATTACGTGATTAACACATCGCACACATGAGCGCTTTTTACCATTCTCATCCACATCGACGAAATGTTGATATCATCAAAATTTCAATTATCACATGGTTTTTTTGTTATAGTATATTGTCATAATTTATTTAAAATGAAATAAATCTGCGTGTTAGTTTATAAATTTTGTGATTGATGCATAAATTTCAAATTAAGAAAATCGGTCGGCTGCGTTATTTGGAAGTTCTCAATATAAAAAATTGCCACTCAATCTAGAATTTTCGGAGTTAGTGAGTTGATCATTTATAGTGGCTTAAAAACCTCATACGATACAAAAGCTATCCTTTAATAAGGAATAGCTTTAAAAATGTCCTCGAGGATATTAATTCTGACAAATATCATTCAAATTACTAAAACTAGACATTGAAAGTTTTACTTAGATTTTCTAATGTAAGCTCATTTGATATAGCTTTGAATTTTTAAATATAGAGATTTGTCGACTATTATATAGTGAATAACTTTTAATTGTTCTTATTAGTGTCCCCGTTTTTAAGTATGCGTTACCTTTTATTTAGAGCTGAACGAAAACCTCGGAGTAACAGTTTTCTGCCAATTAATAAAGATTATAATTTTTAAAGAATTCAATATGATATCTTTACTGTAGGCTGCATTCAATATATGAAATTTCAATTTATCAATTCACGTTAATCTCGCCAATAGTACAATACAAATTTTCATTTTTTAAAGACGATAATATTAAAAAACCGGCCAATGCCTACACATTATAATCAAATATAGCAAATTTAAGTCAACCAATTTTAATGTATTTTGTCACATTTGTTAAATAAACAAAAAATGAAAGTTCCAATTCTCCAAATGCATTATTACTGCATTTATGTTACAAATAAATCAACAAAGAATATTTGTCTTACTGTGCGACAATGATTTTTTCGTAAGGTATAAAAATATTTTAAATTGAACGTATAAATGTAACGAATAAGACATAAATATTTTAGCTTAAGCCGTAAATATAATATAAATACCCATACAAAATTTGGCATAAAAAGCCAATGACTTTTTAAAAATTATTTTTGTAGGACCTACCTAAAGTGTATATACATTTTAAATATATTTCATTCAACTTCCAAATTCTTAGAAGTTTTATTTTTAATTTTTGTTTGGTAAAATAACAATTTAAATTATTAAAATCTTCTGTATTTGAGTTTTCATAAATACAAATATAAATATGATTAAATACGCTAAAAAATATAATCACATCTTAAACCATAGTCAATTCGAATTTATTTAATGATAAATCGCCACTTATAAATAGACCATGTTGTTGAAAGCTATTAAAATTAGCAATAATAATAAAAACGTTTTTGCTCAATTTGGCAAATGGTACGATGATTATTAGAGTTCTTATTATAGCAAGTTATAATACATCTTTTCAAGATCATCTTCATTATCGTCATCATCTTTTTCATCATAATCATCATCGTCATCATCATTGTCGTTGTCTTTTTCGATTGCGATTTTTGTTTTTTGTTTAATTTCTATAAAGTTCAAATAACACAAAACCGTAGCGATATTATATTGAAAAACTTAAAATCTTTACAGAAAAATAATTAATTTTTTCTTTTACAAATTTGGAAAAACATTAATAAACTTGTTTTTTTAAGAGTTTTTTTATGTGTAACCTACAAGGTAGGTGTCTTTGGCTCCTACATAAATTGAAATAGTTTTTTTTTTAATTTAAGCAATGAAAGTGATTTTGAGTTTTTATATTTTCAAATAATACAAAAAAAAATTGAGTCATATTGTGAAACCAATTTTTCGAATAATAACCTCCTCCTAGCGTATCTTCAGCAGAGAGGACATTAATCTTGCTTTAATATATCATCGATTGATAAATGTACTCGTATTATATGCTATAAAGATGATGATGATGATTGTTTTCAAATCCATTAAATTTTGTTAAAATTATAAACATATTCCTTGTAAGATGAAAGACAAGTAAAAAATGTTGGAAGATGTCTTTGTTATTCGTTTTTGTGTTTTGTTTTACTTTAGCGCTTCTGTGGCAATGATTGACAGCTCTATATATTGATAGACAAGTAGATTAAATTTATATATTATAAATTAAGATCACGTATCGTATATAGATCTGGACAATAAATCTTTGGCGATTAGTTTTGTGTTACAAAAGGGATGTTAATATGTTTTGATGTCATCACACTAAGTGTATCTGATTTATAGTACGAGTTTCCTTGATTGCCCTTGATTAAAAAATATAAATGGTTTTATATATGCCATTATTAATTAATATAATAGTTTCGGACAAACAAATCTATGAAGGTAACATAAAATAATTTCCGATAGACAATATTATATAGTAATTTATACAGATCTTGTAGGCGTTCACACGCAATTTGTTAACATTTGAGTTAACTAAATGAAATATTACGTCTTTATTACGTTAAAAGACAATGGAAAATGTGTAGCATGCAGCAAATAAAATTTAACGATAGAAAACGAATTATTTGGTAAAGTATTACACACATTTTCAAAATAATAAATTTGTATTACTATTACAAGGGACCGTGGCGTGGTAAGCAAGTGTACGACCGGTGACGGTAAAGTCTTCAAACTTCGTTTAAAACAAGTATTTTTCGTTTTCAAACAAAAAAAATTTTAAGATTATCACCTAGAACATTTTGACCTGATTCTACTTTATGCTAAATATATTTTTTGTTGCAAGCGATAACTAGTAATTTTGACTTATTTGTTAACGTTACACGGTTAAATTTGATAAATTGTAACATTTTATCAAAGCTAAATGGTTTTTGGTCATGTCTTTTCATTACAATTCAACATTTTACACATCTTTGATCTCCATTTTCGACATGAATTATAATTTTAACACTGGGCGTTTAACATTTGGTCTTTGTAAAACTAAAAAGTTTATTTTACCATTTGATTAATCTTTTAACTTTATGTGTCTGTTTTTCTTATTTCTTAGTTTTAGCGATATCTATTCAAAGATTAGTTTTGGGTTTTTTGAGAACAATAATTTTTAGTATATGGGTATACATGGAAATATGTTTTTTACTTAATTTCCAGTGACTGAGTAGTAAGAAATATAAATAAAGTTCTGAGGGATGCTTTACATAATTTGATAGTATAGTACAGCCTTTAACTTGTATTAAATTGTTGGTATGTTATATCATGGTCTTTATAATTATAATTTATTTTTCATGTCTGTCAAGTTGGCTGTCTATAAACAAACGAAAAAGAAGTGTATTCTTTGTTTTCAATGAATTTATTATTTAAAAATAAAAATTATCTAAATTATTATATAGTTTACTGAGTTTTACTGCTAAATCACCTAATTTATCTAACAGGTCATGGCCCCAGGAGAGGAAGAATCGCACATTGATCGAAATGCTAGGTATATTTTGTTAGATGCAAATATGGAAAAATGTTTCCGAGGTGAAGCAGATATGACAGCGAATTTTTTACAAAACCGGGTTCCGTGGAAAAATGTAGACTAAAATGTATGAATATTGGTATATAAGAGAAAACCCATTTATATGATATTAAGGACGTTCTGGTTCCAAGTGTTACATTAAAGTTCCTGACGAACAACGAAGGAAGCTCGCTGTTAAAGCAAAAGAAGCAATTTTGTTAGATTTTGCTATTGAATCCAAAGCATACCGTCTATATGTATCATCAGCGAAAAAAATGTGATTTCAAGAGGTATTAAGATTATGAGTAATGTTAATGGCTCATTTTGTAAATTAAATAATAATAATAAGACATAGATAAGTCCAGTGATGCACAGAAAGACATTAGAGAATGTATACTGCCGTCCTAAGAAAAAAAGTCTCATTTGCCCTCATTTCTTTTATTTTTTGTTATTTTGTTATTAGTTCTTCCTTCCTAGAAGATGATATGCCTCTTGGTAGACTGTTTTGGGTGTTGGTCTGGAAATTCTAGACTTCAAAGCTTTAGCTTGGAGAAAATTTAGCTCAGTATAATCGTTGTCGGACATTTTTTTTTATAAAACATAAAATTATTATATTTAGTGAATTTTAAATGCACTCTCGGACGAGTTTTTGTAATTTTTTGTTAGGATGTAAAGTCCTTCCAATCATAAAAATTTCGCAGGTTTATTTTAATAAGGTCGACCTTACCATTATTAGCTCTTTGAACGAAATCTTTAAAATCTTTAAAGTCATACACTTCTTTTTTTGTAAGGAACTTTCAACCTGGTGATGAAAGAAATCAGCAGACATAAAAGTATGACCATAGGTTCGAAATACTTTAGTAATACTTCCTCCACATTATGTGCTGTAGAATTTACTAAATATACAAAAAAGCTGATCCTATTTTTATTTTGGGCTGCGCCATTGTCTAGCCAGAAAACAAACTTTTTTGTATCTATGATGCTGGATGAAGGCATAAAATGTGGAACTTATATCTTTATTCTTTCTGACAGGAACAGCTTCATGCCAAATTGGCGCGACTGGTCGAATCTGTTTTTTTCTTCCTATAATGGTACAAAACTTTCATTAAAAGCCTTGATTCGTGGAGTAAATATGATTTCCTTGTACATATCACAACGTGGTAGCATTATCACCTTAAAATAAAATGGATCTGTAAATATTATTATTTCAATGAATAAATATAACTTATCTTTTGTAAATCAACCGAAACAACTACGCTACAATGATCAGCGTTTTCTACATTTGCATCATTTTTATATTCTTGTCGTGTCTCTGAACTTTTTCATTGTGAATATTCGAATTTATGCATTCGTCACAATCTGCATTTAAATTTATTTTGGTATGGCCAGTTAATTGTTCATGATTTTCTCGTTTTTCACACGACCAGCATTCTTCATGTCCCAATTTAGTGAACGAAATATTCTCTGGAGCTACTACCTTGCGATATAATTCGTATATAATTTGTGTTTAATATTTTGGCAAATATCTCACGTTTGGGGCTCTCTACAATAATTCGAAATTGTAGGATTGAAGATTTCTATATGATCATTTATTACAGAAGTATCAAACGCTCTAGTTGATGTATGTTTTCCTCTCCTGTCGCTTGTGGGCCCACAAGAGTTAGGTCTCTTTTCGCAAGCAATAACATTTCTGACGACCTTATCATTTTTAGGTTCAAAATCTAAGGTTGTCAAAAACTTTTTTGCATACTTCGAGATCACCAGTTGTGTCTTCGGAAGGTAAGCTACATTTTACAATTATTGATCTAACTGACCTAATGACTCGTCTTCTTTTCGAAAAAATACTACATGCTTATTTCGGCATTATCTATTGCAACACGGTTTAACTAAATGCTTCAATTTTTGACCCTTCAGTTTACCTGCCTTTATTTTCTTTGGAGGCATTAACGATAACTTCCTCTTTCTGGGTAACGCTTGTTTTGTTAATGAAACATTTTGCACTGGAATTTCAGCTGACCTACGTGGCATGATTTGGGTGGATGTAGATGTTGATAGAGTTTCCTGATTTACTGGGAGTGTAATATTTGTTTGAACCAACTGATAGTCGAGATCATAATCATAACTAGTACTGCTGCATGTTTCTATATTTAATTTTTTATTTGACTGCGCAATTAACTTCCAGTTTTCATTTTTCTTTGCAAGTTCATAATTTTTCATAGCCAAAAGGGCTAGTTTTTTACCACGGTTCATTTTACCTCTTTG
This sequence comes from Tipula confusa, assembly GCA_963556175.1. Taxonomy (NCBI): domain Eukaryota; kingdom Metazoa; phylum Arthropoda; class Insecta; order Diptera; family Tipulidae; genus Tipula; species Tipula confusa. Next base: position 92,076,439 of record OY744475.1, read on the forward strand.
ATTCATCACTTTGAAACTATAATATATTTGTTTTAACTTAGGCACATTAATTATATTCTTATTAACAAATTATTCACTTCCACTATATTTAATAATGACAACTCTCTTAAAAAATAGAACAATACTGATGCAACGTTCAACTTTTTGGTAACATCTGAATGCGTTCTTAATCATGCTCAAACATGTTGACTTTTGAAATTTCATGTACCTGAAAAACTTCGACAACGTTCAATTATTTTGTTTTAAAATTCATTTGTTGCTTTATTTCTATTTTTTTAGGAGAGTATTTTTCTTCTTTCTCTGATCTCTAAAAAAGTCATATAATCCAGGAATATAAATGTAATACTAAACATAAAAGATGTGACTATTAAAATGGGTGTATAAGCTGAAAACAAAGGCCCGCATGTCGTTGTATCGTTAATATTTAGTGCTCTTCAATTTCAAATTAGAATTATTTACCACATTTCATATCGTTAGAGTGATAATAAATTTTGTCATTATAATTTTTGGTTCGTTGGGGTAATAAGTAAAACAAAAAAGTTTTCTTATTCATTGGTTATAATTTTTAATTGTTCGAAGTAAAATAAAAAATTAAATCTAGTAGTTCAATGAAAAAAAACAAAACAAAAAAGCAAGGCCGCAATCGACTGGAGAAAAAAACGAAAATTTCGTTACCAGCGCATGTCAATAAAACAAAAGAAATGGATGTTACCTCATTGCAAATATTAGACAAAGATCAAGCTTGTTTATATGAAAATGTATAAACCGATGTTAATTGTGGTTTGATGCTTGAAACTCAATTAGTATCTGAAAGACAATCTAACGACCATTTCGTGGAAAATTGCTGTAGGTTTTCAAACGATATCGCTCGATGGCCAGAAACTATAACTTCGGCACTGCAGGATTACTTTATTAAAATCACACCATTGCATATTTTTGGTGTTCATTATTCATCCAAGTTTATATTGATCGAAGAAACAAAACAAATAAATAGGAGCTTAAACAAAAGTTACCTGCACAATCGAGAACCGTGAAAAATGTCAACGTGATTTGTGTGTGTGTAACACAAACTAATCAAAAAACATACTGCTATGTAAACAAACTTTACTCTAGGAAAATGTTACATGACCCAAGGAGCATGCAATTGGAAAAATACTATGCAGGAACTGTCGGAACATGAGAACTCATCAAAACATATATCATCTATTCGTTCTTTAATTGCCAGGTCGAAACAAGTAGGTTGCAGCAATTTAGACATTTTGACAGTAAGCAACAGTTTACTGGAGAGAAGTCTTAAAAATCACCGTAGTAACCATTAAATTCCTGACTTCCAAAGCACCTGCTTTTCGAGGTAAAAATCAAAATTGTAATAAAGAGGACAGTGGAATCTACATTGGGTTTTTAAACATTTTAACGGAATTTGATCCATTTCTTAGAGCACATATAAGTCAACATGCCAACCTATTAACCAATTTGTGATGAATTTATTAAGCTGATGGGTGATAAAGTCAGACACGACATAGTTCAAGAAATAAATGAATCAAACATTTTTCGCTAATCATCAACTCACATTAGCTACATTGATCAGCTTACAGTAGTTATGCGATATGTCTTTAAAAGCGTTGCCTATAAGTGTTTTCTATTATTTATTCCTATTAATTCACATACTGGATTTATTCCTATTAATTCACATACATTATATTGAAGAATTTAGAAAATCTTGGCATATATAGCAAAAACTACCATGGACTTGGCTATGATGATGCTTCCAATATGTCTTCCAATAATGCTTCCAATATGTCAACATATTCTTCAGGCGAATTTATTCCGTGAAAGTTTATATGAAACAACGGAAGTTATTAATATAATTCCGCAACTGTTTGTTTTCTTTTCGATATCTACTAGTCGTTGGAATATTTAAAAAAATTATTTTAAAAGAACTATTTGTCAATCAAACCACTATTACTGCTATATCACCTAACTTATCTAACAAGCTAGTATGGAACTAACAAAAATTATCTCTTGTAAACAAAAAAAAGTGATCGTAGTAGTAGCAAAACTTTTCTTGGAGATTTTACTAACGCTTTGGTGAAAACCAAAATAATGTATCAAAGAACCAGACGCCACTGGCCACAATGACTAATTTAAAATGTTGGCAGCGAATAGTTTCTGATACGTAAAATTTATGCTCCATAACGTCCGAGTAATTAAATAGGAATATTAATTTATTTAACATTATAAAAACATAAGAGTTATACCAACCATTTTGACAAAAAGGAACATCGAAATTGATTAACAACTTGCGCAGCAGGACTTAAAAATTGATCATCGAGATCGTAGTTATGATGATCAAATAAATTTGGTATGTACAATTTTTGTTATTTAGATTTATGATAATCATTGATTTTAATTAATCGCACGGTGTTCAGTAATCTATAAAGATACAACCTGGTAAACAAATTTATTAAGTGCATCATCAAATTTGAATAAACTTTTTTTTTTTTTATACTGACTACTGACTATACATTTCATGTTATAATGATGTAATTTTACTAGTTATTTCGAGATATTATGAAATTTCGATCACGTATTAAGTATAAGTAGATAAAATGACCTAGGATTTCTTAATTCATTTGAATCACTTTAATGTTTTAATTAGAATCTTTTATTGGTGCTCAAAGGTGGCTGAAGCTATTTAAAATAAAAACTTTATGTTTTATTTTGTTTCATGAATTAAAATTGTTAATAATTTTTATTCCATCACATGATATTTACAGAAAATTTAAAGCATACATTAGCTACTGCAGTAACCAAAAACAAATCCATTAGCAATCCTTTAATCATCTTTATTTTCGTTCATGCTGAGAAAACTGTATTAAAGCTACAACAATCACATAGTCCTCAACACCTATATTAGTTGTTGATATATCTAATTAACATATCTAAGTTCCAATTATTCATTCTCATACCATAAAGATAAGCCGACAGATTTTACTACACAACGAAATACCGGCCGGTTTTTTTCAATATATTAAATTCAGTGGTGGTTAGTTAACCCATTTTAGCAAAAATAATTTAAATAAAATATAAAACGATTTTGTCCATTATTTTTTAAATGTCACTAGCTCTACCTGAAGAGGCGTACATTGAATGGATATTGATGAATATTTAGGTAATCACATTGGACTTTATCATTGTTGAATTTAGGTTTAAATATTAATTTTTGTTAAATAACTGATTTAGTATAGTGTGGCAACCCGTTTTTCCCATTAAGTTGCTGATTTTATGAAGGGTTGGTTTTTTCCAATTCTTCAAAAACACCGAACACATTTGAATATAATATTCACATACACATTACCTTCTCTACCTTCTCTTTAAAAGCAGAATTCCGCTCTGCAAATTTGAAAGTACTACAATTTTCCTTCTAGCATTGTAATTAACTCAGCGTTCATTATACTGAAACCTTCATCAATTCGAAAATATTTTTCTAAATTCATTCTTGGCAGATATATTCCAAAACCATCTTGCTCTACAGTCACACTGGCATCAGTATATACACTAATACCTTCAATATTATCCGCAAAACCAAATTGTGAGGTAAGAATTTCGAACCAGAGTTCCCGATGCTCATGATTGCATCTATATTTTTGAGTAATACTCTGGATCTAAATTTAACTTTATAAATTCTTCCTCTTTATAATCTTTCCACTGTTTTATAGTGCTCTATTCTCTTTTAAAATTCAGCGATGAGTCACCCATCTCAGAATTAAAGGTTTGTATTGGGGTATAGTTAATTGCCGCTAATATACCACTCTAGCACATGTATTCTCAACTTTCATAAATTTGGGTAAAAGTCCCTTTCAATCATCTTCATATAACACATATGCCATACGCAAGTTTCGATGATATCTTTCGAAGCATATCAGTGACTCTCAGGTGAGCATCTCACTTGGATTTACTCACCTTTTTGATCTCATTCAACCATTCTTTACAAATATCTGCTAAATACTTCATTTGGCTACTAAAACTTAATCGTCAATCAATCCAAATACCCAAATATTTAAACACATTTATCTGTGCAATCTTCCTTTCATTGATTCTTACGTCAATCTCACTATTATTCACTCTAAAACTCATAATTGCACATTTAATCGGATTCACCTTTAGATTCAAACTTGTCGTTTGTCTATGCTATGGCCTTGCCAATTATAATGATATCATCAGCAAATTGTAGAATAAGTTTATTTGCCGCATTGAACGAACAAGTGTATCTTTGAAGTGTATAAAGATCGAAGAGAGTAGGAGAGATGTTACTTCGTTGCGGATGCACAATATCTACTACCCCATTCAACCTATTTTCTCTTCCATTTAGCACTATTTTCCTTTTCATATAAAAAATCATTTATCCAGTTACATACCGTCCGTGGAAATCCCATTTCATTAAGAATCTGATGTAATTTCCACGGAACTACATATAGTCATACGATTTTTCATCAATCAAAAATACCACAACTGCTTTCTTGTTATCCTGTTTTACTTCCCATACAAACTTCTCTACACAATCACGACTAGCCCTTGCGAAATCCGTAAGTGGTGGTGGGTAACAAATTATTTTCATTCATAAACGTTTCAAATCTCTTTCAACGTATTCCGCAGGAATTTGCTATCTCATTTGGATCTCTATCCCTTTTGAGTATTGGAACCACACTACATTGCTTTCACTCATTCTTGTATCTATCCACTTTCTGTTGAGGGACCTTTAACAAATTTAGTATTGCTTGTTTACCCAACAACTGAATTATTCTATAACTCACCCGATTAATTTTTAGTGTGGTAGACTTAAAGCCATCCAACACCCTCAGGAACTTATGCCCTTCATTCTGCACTCTCCCTTTTTCATTTTATGGTATCTCCCTCTTTCATGCAAATTATTTTCTACATTCATAACCATATTTAAAAACTTCGTCCCTTTCTCCCAAATATCACTCACGATATTTTGTCTTTCAAAATCTTTACGCTCACTCTATTAAACATATTCCACACACTCTTTATTGTGGTACGATGTGTCATCTCTGGGTGTGTCATCTCTGACACATATTCCCAAATTGCTTTTTTCAATTTTCCATTCATTCTACCATACAAAATTTTATTTTTCCCAATCATATCTGTATTAAATTCACGCAAGGCTGTTCGCTTTTTATCATACCAGTACCCAATCTCATTGTTCCACCATCCATTTATTTTTATTTCTTTCATATCTTGTTTCGTATCGACGACTCTCAGATATCTTGCATTCACTCTTTTATCTCGCTACTAAGTTGACTTTCATTTAATTCATTTTCTCCGAGGACCTCATTAATTTCTTTAACCCATTTACATTGATTGATTATTTCACACTTCCTTCAACCTGATCATGTAAAGATCAGAACCCAAATTCTCTTTCGCGACATTCCAAGTAACTTGGCCAGCCTACTCACCGAAACCTGGATCCAGTGCGTTGGCCTTACCACACATATTCATTAACCTGGTTGGCCTTCCATCATTCAAGATTACCATGTTAGAATCTAAAATATGGTCGGCCACCAGATTTCCTCTCGCACAGTTGTTTTTTGCAACTCCACATTCTCCACACACAATTAAGTCATTTTTTCACCCATCCAAATAATTTGATGTCAGCAGAGGCACACTCACTAATGATAGATTTATGTCTAAATTAGCTGTTTTTGCTGCTACTGCTTCCAAAAATGAGAAGTCTAGCATATTTATTTGCTGGAGTATCACGGCTACTCCTTCATATCCGTTTGATCTTAATAAATAAATCTTTACTGCAGAATTATCGCCAATTCTGTTTCTTTTAGTAATGACCGTTTTTTTAGGTATTAAATGTTGTTCAGATTCTTTCTGAGGTTTTTGTTGTGATTCAGGTTGTTGTGTTGTTGTAATTTAAAATTTTACTGGGTTTAGGGTGTGGTTGTTGTTGCTGTTTGATTTGTATTTGTTTGGTTTGTTCGTCTAATTGTGGTTGTTGTATATTTAAAATATTTTTCACTGCATTGTTGAACGTCAATATTATTGCTGCAGTATTCTTACACAGAGAATTTTTGTTTTTACATCAATTGAATTTTATGCCTCCCGAATTAAAACAGTTATAGCAACCAAATTGATTTAGTTGATATAACATTCTTTTTGGGTAGACTTAATCAACCTGAAGTTACTGCTACATAGAGTTTAGTTATCTCGACTAATATTCCGTTGCAATAGTCGTTGATTCTTTGCGGTAACCGATTGGTGATATAAATTTATCGACCAAAAATGTTCAGGGGAAATAAATTTCGTTTACAATAACCTCTAAAATATAATTGTCCCTACTACCGATTGGTTAATTATTACAAAAATTTTGTTTCAACTTAATTGTAAAACACTAATAAAAATTCGGTTGACCTAACTAAACATTTAGTTGTTTCAACTGTTGAAACAACTAAATGTTTGTTACTTTTAATGAAATTTAAATTTCCACGATTGTATAAAGTACTTCTACTAATTTTTATTTGAATTTATTTAGCTCAATCATTGGTTCGGTACCGGCACCATCTACGGTACCGTAGAAGCTTTAAATAAAAAACTTGATGAGCAATCTGAAATAAATACACTTATATTTGACCAATTAAAATTATATCATTGCAGTATTCCCAAGTGAATAAAAATAAAAATTAATTTACAAACGCTGAGAATAGTAATATGGAATGCGAATGTGCTAATCCATCATATTCCTGAACTAGAAACATTCCTAAACATACAAAACTTTTGACATATGTTTAATATCTGAAAGCCATTTCAATAGATGTTCCAATTGCAAAATACGTGGGTACCATGCTATTCATCCAGCAGAAAGGACAAGAGGGGGATCTGTCATTTTCATTAACGATAATATAAAACATCATTCAGAACTGAAGGTTGAAACTGAGTCCATGCATGTGACAACAATCACAAACTAAGAACAAAGCTATAAGTATCTCAGATATATATACTGTACACCACGCTAAAACTCTTTAAGAAGATAGTTCATTATTGGCGGTGACTTCAACACAAAAAACACTTGTTAGAGCTCCAGTTACAACACCAAAAGGAAGAGAACTGTTCAATCTGGCGGCGTACCTATTGAATGGCAAACAGATTCAAACAAAACTCCTGATCTTATAGATTTATTTGTAACAAAAAGAATAGGGTTTACACCAGATCCCTCTCCTGTTATCATGACGCGAAACTATTATTAAAGTGTATCTTTAAGTGTCAATAAAACAATCCGCATGCACGTTGAAGAGGAAGTTGACACACTAATAGGGAATACACAAAAAACAGCGTGGCAGACCACTCCACTCGGACCTGCAAACAATATCAGAGATACAAATTAGCCACTTGAAGTAAGAGAACTGGTGGCTAAGAAACGTAAACACGTAAGTTCTGGCAAATAAATCAAACTGCAGCTGATAAAACCGACCATAATAACTTATGTGAACAACTGAAATCCATTATCAGGAAAGTTAAAAATGAATCAATAGAATCATATTTATCTTCACTTACTGGTCAAAAAGACACTGAATACTCCCTATGGAAAGCAACAAAATCGATCAAGAGACCAAAAAATTCAACAGCACTTATTAGAATTAGATTCAAGCAATGCATCTAGAATGCAAGAGTGAAGAGACTCTTTAAAATTGCAAAGAGAACAAAACATGACGTGAACTGGAACTCCTATAGGGAAGTCCTCAAACCTTATAAATATAAATTAAGGAATGCTAAAAGCAAAACCTGGAGGTAATTCTGTGAAAATATACAGGGGTCTTCTGACGCAGCTAGGCTATATAAGGTTTTATCAACTTGTCCTGCCATTCCAAGTTATCTTCAACGACCGGAAGGTATGTGGACTACAATGGGAGCGAAATTTTTGGATCGTCTACTGGAAGCGCATTTTTCGGGCTGTTCCGAGTCTCCGCTTCTTCTGACAAGGGCGAATACGGCTTGTGGGCTCGCCGGTTTTCAGCAGGATGAACATCCTGCGGTCAGCAAACAATTTTAAGCCATTTAAGTTAGCAGGTCCGGATGACATTCTTCCAGCCGACATTCAATAGACCTCTGATTTAACGGTTCCCTGGCTTGAGGTGATCTTCAAAAGTAGCCTGGAACTATGTCACTTTCCAAAAAAATGGACTGAAGTAAAGGTTATTTTCATACCTAAAGCGGGAAAACGCCCTCAATGCGATCCGAAAGACCTTAGGCCAATTAGCTTATCTTCTTCTTTATTAAAAATTATGGAGAGACTTATAGAAGCTTATATTAGGGGCTCGATTGAGCCGGTTAAATTGTTTGCATCTCGGCATGCATACTGTAAAGGGAAATCGGTGGAATCGGCACTACACTCCCCCATATGCCCTATCGAGAAATCGCTCTCAGATTTGGGAGTGGATGTATCACTAGGTTGCTGGATTGATCAGATGCATAGGAGCAGAGTCATTTAGATTTGTGTGTAGAGGTACACCAAAAGGAGATGTACTAAATCCGGAGGAGGAGGGCTTTAAAATGGTTGATTATGCGGAGGACGTTGCAATTGGTATTTTCGATAAATATCAAAGTAGCCTGAGAGATCTCATGCAGAATGCCCTTGGAATTCTAATCAAATGAACCAATAGGTGCGGCCTAAATGTTAATCTACTAAAAGCTGAAGTGGTTATTTTTTACAGGAAGTATAAACTTCCCTTTTTTGACCCACCCACTGTTAACGGAGTTAAGAGCACTGGAGATTCTCTTTCATCTTATCCCTCTTTATATTTTAGCTAAACAGATGACTGCTTGTACAGCTGCTAGACTCATATCAATTTCCCTGTCGACCTGCAATACTAAGGGGCACTCATCTATTCTAAATAACAAAGGAATCCTCAAATTAATCGACTATACCATCCCATCATTCTACCTCGAGGCTCAATTTATAACTGATATCCCCTCCAGAGAGGACTGGGCGAGTGAAGCAGTTATGAAACCCGATTCGATTAATTTTTTCAAGGATGGCTCGAGGATGGATGGTAAAGCTGACTGTGGGGTTTTCTGCGAGGAATTAACTCTCTTTTAGCCTATCTGATCACTGTAGTGTTTTTCAGGCAGAGCTCATTGCAATTAAGGAGGCCATAGATTGAATGAAGTATAATGTAATATCTGTAAGGGATATTGACATTTTTCGGACAGTCAGGCTGCAATTAAGGACCTACAATCAAGCTTTCTCACGTCGAAAGTAGCCCGGAACTGCCTCTCATCTCTTAACGGGATGGCTGAACAGTTCAACATCCATCTTAAGTGGGTGCCAGGGCATTTCAACATAACGAGGAATATTAAAGCCGATGGACTCGCTAGACTGGGTACCTCCTGTCGCATTTTACCAATTAGGGCTGACGTTGTGGTACCACTTTCTACGTGTAAGCTACTTCTATTCTCCACTATCTCTGCACCTGTTCTAGCCTGGCTCAGTACAGGCTTAAGTTTCTAGGGGCTCGCATCCTGTTTGATCTCACAGACCTCAGCGGAGTGAGTGTTAGGGATATTCATCGCTTCGCCAGGACTTCGAAATAGTTTCAGTAGCGAGAGGTGGTAAGAAAATTCGTTGTGGTAGGGCTACGGACCTTTTTGTGTCTATGCCACGTCCCTGTTTGAGGGCTACCTAAATCTAACCTAATCTATTAGAAATGATAACGGTACGTGGGCTCGTAGTAGTAAGCAAAAAGCGGATCTGTTTGCGAGACACCTCGAATAATCGTTTTAACCACTACCGAGATAATTTGCGAAAGAAAATGTTGATTTTGTACACAGATCAAATGAGCTTTAAATTCAAACTGTAACGTTCCGAGAGTTAAAAGTAGAAATTTAAAAAATTTAAATCTAAATTATAAAAGAGCTGCCAGAAAAAGCAATACACTTCTGCACATAATCAATGCTGTGTTTAGATTAAGATACGTTCATTTTAAAGCTAAACAAAACTAGTAACGATAAAAAGTCATTTAGACCAATATCTCTACTCTACTTCCTACTATATCGAAGATATTTGAAAAACTACTGATGATCCTTTACCTGCTTATCAGTATTCAGAGAAAAACATGCGACCCTAGATCAACTTCACAGAATCACTGATATTATAGAACGTACTCTAGAAACGAAAAAAATATGTTCAAGCCTCTTCTTGGATGTAGCGCAAGCATTTGATCGTATATGGGCCAAAGAATTAGAGTACAAGTTGCATCGAGATCTTCCCAAACAGTAATACGAAATTCTAAAAGCTTACATAACTGACAGGCATTTCCGTGTAAAATATGAAGATGAATACTCGGATCTAAAGAAAATTTCAGCAGGAGTGCCTCAAGGAAGCGTTTTGGGTTCCATCTTATACTTCCTGTACACACGAAACATATCACAATGAAAAAAACAACCATAGCTACATTTGCTGATGCTACAGCAGATTTGGCAGCAATGTAATGCCAGCTACAGAAAAATTATAAACATCGATTAATACAGTTAATATCGATTAGTAACTGGATGAAGAAATGGAGAATTAAGCTCAATGAAAAAAATCGATTTATGTGAATTTTACTAATAAAACAAACTATGTCAGTATACAAATCGTAATAAACTCTAAATAAGTCCCTCATGCAAATACAGCAAAATATCTAGGGATGATGCTAGATGCCACACTTAAATGGAAAGCACATGTCAAAAAGCAAAAAAAACAAATTGAACATCAAATACAGGAAAATGTATTGGCTCATAGGTAGAGACTCTGAACTATCTATACATAATAAATTGCCTATACCGGCAAACTTTGAAACATGTGTAGACTTACGGAGACAGCAATAAAACGAACATTAAGATAATTCAGACGTTCCAAAATAAAGTACTTCGGAACATTGTAAATGCGCCGTGGTAGATTTGAAATGAAGACCTGCACCGTGACTTAAAGATGGAAGACATCAATGAAGTGATTGCAGTTTATGCTGCCAAACATGATTCACCCCTTCAACATGTTGAACTGTCCGATATCAATACGACGCCTACCAATGGATCTAGTGATTGCAAACCAAAATAATACTGTATTATAGCAAATATTTATTTAAATAAATAATAATATTTATCTTTGGGACTAGGCATTGGGCTTTATCCCAACAAATGTGAATTAATTAAAAAATTATAAGTCAGTTGTAATAATAATAAATAAATAAAAAAAAACGAAATGAAAAACGGATGTTTAAATAAACGTGCGATTTATTTATAAATAAATAAAACGCACGTTTATTTAAACATCCACCTCAGCACTGTACAATAAGAGTTTTTGGTTTGTATTAGTGTTCGAAAAACACTTGTATTGACGGTTTATGGATTAAATTCAATTTAAATATTATAATTTATTATCAATGTGTAACGATTTTATAACATAAATTAAATATTACAATTTTTTAGTTTTTAATAAACTATTTGAGTTGATTTTATTAGTAAGCAAAGCTAATTTTTAATTCCTAAGATTACCAAACACCTTGAACTTTTTAATTAAATTATCGCTTATCATGTATAGTGATAAGTTGCAAAGTGTAATAGTTAGGCTTTTAACGTACTTAAAATATTAAATATACTAATTTAATTATTGTGTTGTTGTTAGTGCAATATAGATTATGGTATCATAATAAAAAAAAATGAATATAAATCTAAATTTAAAGTTGTCAGTCCAATTAATCAACAATTTATGTGTTTTTGTTTATTGTAAATATATGCATTCTAAATAATAGGTCTATCATATGAGGTAATTTCAAAAAATTTCGCCACATTACGAAATTACTTTTCTGTAAGGTCCGTTTGGTTTTTTATTTTATTTTTCTCATGTATCTCCAAGTTTTAGCGACAAAATTGTGTATGTATTTAGGTCATTTTAATTTCGAGATAGAAATAATTACTTAATTTTTATTGAATTTTACGTGCAAATCAGCTTAGGGTGTTTATAATGTTTATAAAGATGTTTTTCAAAATAACCATTGCGGTTTTCGTCAAGTGCATCGTATTAAGATTGTATGATATTTTAATATCTCTTTGACTAATTATATAAGGTCAATTTCCTTGGTTATTTTCATTTTCATGTAACCACTATCTGACTCATTGATTTAGTTTATTATTTACATCGTCATCATGATTACAATCATCCGTAGATCAGCCAACTTCGACTATAATTGATTTTGTTTTATTTTAAAAATTACATCTTAATTGCTGTTAATACACACATAATAATTCTTAGATTTCATTTCGTTGATTACTTTTCATAAACTCCCGATTCAAAATTCAATAAATATTCCCGGAAATATTATTTTTTGAAATATTCCCGGAAAAAGAGAAATATCGGGAATAAAAATTGTATCATCATTTTAACTCAATCAAAACACAAGAACACTCAGAAATAATATTTTCAGGAACATCTATAGTTCTATTTATAAGATATCTTTGTCTTTTTGATCATGCGTTGGTCACAGCAAAGTTGCCAATTAACCCTCCTGCTTCGGAAATAAATCTAGCATTTTAAAGATAAATTGACAGTGCCTTAATCGTGTTTACTCATCTTTTAAATGAGCAGCATGTCTTATTAGTAATAATGCTGATTCAGCATCCAAACATATCACTTCGGTGATTTTAAAATAAATTAATTCGCGCCTAGCTCTTATAAAAATAACAGGTCACACAAAAATTGATGGTGTAATTTAAAATGTAAGCCCGCAAGTCTGGCATTTCTCCACCCATTTGGAAAACATCTAATATTCAACCAGTTCCTTAAAAAGGTAACAAACTTATCCTTTCAATTACCACCCAATTACTTTGTTGTCGACTTTATCCAAAGTAATGGAATCTATAGTGAATCTTTACCTTATGAACTATCTCTACCGTAACACCCCCGATTATCACTCTAGCCATTTCGTCGATAGATTCAGGTCTAGCGCCGCAATAGAGTCAGGTTTAAAGTAGTTGTTAAAGTCATTGCAAACATTAACACAAACAAATCAGCTGGTCCGGATGATATTCCCCCAATTGTTCTCAAATATTCTTGTAAATCACTGTCAAAGCCACTATCATGTTTGTTCCACCGAACTATGTCCTCTGGCATTTTCCCCTTCATCTGAAAAACTGCGAATATACATTCTGTGCCACAAAAGTGTAGTAAATCGAACCCTTTAAATTATCTACCAACCGCTATCATCTCGGTACTTGTCAAAGTACTTAAGACCATAATCAATTTTCAGCTGATGAAATATTTGGAACATAAAATTCCAATTTGTGATCGTCAGTATGGTTTTTAGTGAAAGGCGTTAAACAGACGACTTAATTAATGTTGTTACTGAACAATGGAACAGAAGCATTCATCAATCTTGTGAATTTTACGGTTTCAACCGTAAAATTCACAATATTGATGAATGCTTGAACGGTTTGAGAATTTTATTCTCTATGTCGCAAAATCCAAGTGAATGGCGTGACTTCCATTGCATATTTTTTAAACGCTGGTGTTTCTCAGAGATCGGTCATTTCTCCGTCCCTTTTTCGAATTTTCATCAACGATCTTCTATCAACTCTCAATCCAATCCTATACGCTAGTGACAGCTCACTTTCCATTTCTTATACTGTTTACTTTCTTTTCCATTGCGAAACGATGGTTTCGCAGAAAGAATGGCTATGAAGGATCGCCTGACGCGATCTCAATTCTATTCTTGAATGGAGTGAAGCCAACAGGGCTGAATTTAATTACAACAAATTTCAATCCTGTGTTTTCTCTGGCCGAACTGACTGTATTTTCTGAATGGTGAATCCTTAACTAGATCAAAGAGAATATCTTAGGCTGAACAAATTAACAAAGCAGTAATTGGTGCAGCCAGATGCCTTGGATTTTGACGACGATGTAAGTTTTACTTTAATCCATCTGAAACACTTACAATATACAAGACCTACATAAGTCCCAGATTGGAGTAAAATTCTCATATTTGGGCTGGAGCACCGAAAACTCATTTGACTGCTAACTCGATCGAGTGCAAAACTGAGCATCTCGAATGATTGAAGACGTAAAATTATTATCTAATCTTGATTTTATTTCCCATAGGCGTAATGTCAAGGCTCGCGCGTAATTTGGGACACCCTGTGCACCGATACAATTTGGAAATCAAATTCACCAGGACCAATAAATTTAAAAACTCATTTTTTGTTAATGTAAAATGAACTGAACGACGACACGTTCCCCTTGATATACAATCTACAGAAATTGAAACTTAGTCTGTGTGCGAAAAAAACTTTTTACTCACCACAAAATTTTTAACTGATCGCAGTGCAGTTAAAAATCTTAATTATATTTTCCTTTGACGGTTTGAGCATCATATTGTCATAGATAAAAAATAAACTATTTTTATTTCTACCACAGTTAAAATATTTAACTTTCTAACCGATTCGCACATGGCCTTAATATCAAAAGTAAACAACTAGAAGACTGAAAACCTATATTACTTGTATTCCTCTCTTACCTTATTGCCTCCTAATCCTTGCCTTACCTTTTATAGAAGTGCTGTGTGTTTGTTGTTAGAACGTTCATATGGATATAAATTTATCCTAAATTTATGGTATGGTCATTTATAAAAAATAAAAATCTCCAAAAACGCTTTTATCAGTTTTTCAATATGGGTTTTGTAAGTATCGCTCTTTAGGCTATCTCACTGCCTATTTAACTCACTATAATTGGGAAAAAAGTATATAAAAATATGGTGAGTCTCTAGATATTTTAAAAGCATTTAATAGGGTTAAGAGTATGGCATCAATGCCTGAAAACTAAAATCCGGCAAATTACGGTGACGTTTGTTATCATACAACGTATGTCCTGGTTGCATGCTCATGCAGGCGTTGAAAGTATTTTCTTGCATGATAAATGTTCTCGTCTGCGACAAGCTCCATTTTGAAGGTTGTCGTTTCTAATGTAACAAGGTGCATTTACAATAAATCGTAGTAATTTGTTTTGGAACGTTTTGATTATTTTAATGTTTGCAGTTTTCTTACGGGTTGTGGTAGAGTACAGAGTTGTATGCATAGATCCATAACGGTTTCAGAATTTGCTTATATAGCAGAAGCTTATAATGGATCGAGAGAAAAATATACATATGTTCCTTCTACCTTATTTTAGCATCCAAGGTCATACCTAAGTATTTAGCAGTGTTTTCGTTGATTTCGTTTCATTCAGTTTCACACGCTATTTTTTTTGTCCAATTGCATATTTTATTTGGGGCTCTAGGTAGTTTGTTGGTAGAGTCAACTGACTGTTTTGTCACTGTACGCTAAAATAGCAGTATCATCAGCAAATATTGGTATAGTTGCATCATTATTGGGTATGTATATAGGAAATAAGGCCCTTCTTGTATAAAGGAGATAAAGAATGGGCCGAGGATACTACTTTGAGGTACTCCTGCTGTTATTCTCTTTAATTCAGAGTATTCATTCTCATAGTTTACTCGAAAGTGTCTGCCAGAAATATACAATTTCAATAGGTCATAAATTATTTTTTTCGGCAGATCCCGATTCAGTTAGAATGCAAGCCCTTGGTGCCATACCTTATCAAACGCTTGGCCCACTTCTAGGATTCAAGTGATTTTTCGATTACATCCGTAATTCTATATTAACGTTGGAGCAGTGATATAGGCCTATATAAATATTTTTTATTCGACGGTTTGTTAGGTTTTAGAATTATTATTACTTCTGCAACCTTTCATGGCCTCGGTACGTATCTTAATCCGATTGCTGTAGACATTATGCGCAATATTCCCTTCCTCCTATTTTCTGGTTTGTTTTTAATTTCTTAATCCTTTATTAAGTCATACCGCGGAGCCTTTTTAACGTATCACATCCTTAATAGTTAGCGGGATACCGCAATTTGCAATTAGCACATTTTAGAGGTGTGTTTTAATAAAATTAAAAAGAATTGGCTGCATTGCTTGCCCGATTTCAATAGTTGCTTGATGTCATTATATTCATTCACTCTTATTAAGGTAATAGGAGATGGAAGTATCTCTTCTATTTATCTAATACTTTTGGAGCTATTTGTTTACCAAGATCGACAATGTTGGTTCAACTTCAGGTGATGACTCCTTTTCCTTTTGGATGTTGTACTGTCTTTTCTCGTTTTTTTGTTTACTATTTTTCTTCTTTCGAGAATTCAATTGGTTTCTTGCTCTAATTTACTTTCATCAGTACAGAATTGGTCATGCTGAGCGATTGGAAGGGATTTTTATTTAATATCGCGGTCTCTGCTGCATTATTTACTATCATTTATTTTGTCGTTTTTCAAAGATTTTCTCTTCTTAATTTGGCAACCTTCATTAGGTAGTTGTGCTATGCTTTTTTCATTTGCTCGACGCTTTTGCAATAGAACATCATTTACAGTGAATCTAGAATTTTCTGGACGAGTTTCGCAGGATAGTTATTTGTAACTGAATTGCATATTCCTTACTGGTGCTCGAGTTACTGCCGAAATGGCGTGGATGATGTAGCAAGGAGGAGATAGGATGGAGAGGCTAAGTACAGGCTAGAATTACATCGCATTATATTCACATTCATTTAGTCAGCCATAATTATGTTATATGGAAAATAAAAATGAGTTGCTCTACCAAAAATATGTAAAAAGACAATATTTTTATAAACAAAATGCTAAAAGTACTGGGCTAAATGACATCAATACGGGCATCTGACAAAGTCGCTTATTGTGGTCAATATTATGCTTATTGCTGTAATTGCTTCAAGGTGGATGGAAAATTATTTGATTAAAATTAAAAACTGGTTAAAGACATGGCGAATTATGGTAAACGAATATAAATCAAAGCACATTACATTCACTTTTGCGCAAACACACTTGTTCAAAATGCAATACCATTATGGTAAAAAAATGGTTAAAAATTAAAACAAACCTAGGACATGAGCAAAATCGGGAATCATTTTTCTAATATTGAAATAAAGAATACAAGAAATGGAATTCACTACAAAATATATCATCAAAACGGAGATTTTTTTGGTCATAATAACAGACCACCTGAATTTACATCTCGTGCTGTTTTCGGAAATGGAAAAATCTGCGTATCTACTTCATAATTTGTTGAAGAATAATTTGCAAAACATATTCTAACTACAGAACAGAAATAAATTGATGCAAATACAAAAACAATTTTAACGGACATTTTTTGCTGGAAACTAATCAAATCATATTGAAAGGTAATTTTATTTTAAATTAGTATAGTATAGTCACATATATAGTACATTCATTTTTTTTATATACTTTGCAGATTCGCATGTAACTGCGTGGGATTTGAATGCCTACAAAGAAAACTCATACTTTTATGAGATCATTCATGCGTGTAATATTATTGCTTATATATATATACTCGTATATAAGATTTGCTCAATGTGACGATAACTTTCATGGACATTTAAATCGCATCAACGATGGAACAACAGTTCAATGATCTTTATTAAACGGGGTCTAATTATGGCTGGGATAAAGATCATTGTCGGCAACCATGTACATAAAATAGTTTATGTTTTTGTAATTATATAATGGCAATATGTTCAATCGATAATCTTAAGTGTTTTGAATACATAAAGGATTGCATGGTTTATAGATTGTAAAAAAATTATTGGTAATTTAATTGATGATTGACAAATTATGTGTAGGCATGATAATTACGCCCAAGTCGAGGCTAGACAAATCAAAACTATTACAGAACCAACCACAATCATAAATTATGACCATGAAATATTTTTTAGTCGCACAGAAATATATTTTAAAATGAGAAAAAAGTTAAATATATATATATATTTTTTTTAATGATTTTTAATAGATTTTTTTGTATTATAGGTAACAAAGGTCGGCAAATTTATAGAGAAGCTATAACGAATGCAATATACATATACGAATAAAATAATGTGATTAAATTTGAAATGTTATCATCTCGTCGTAATTACCAACAACTCAATCGAATCACAATAATGGTCAATGCTGCTATTAATGTTATTCAAAGTTAAAATTAAAATTTTCAGCTGAATAATTTTTTTGAAGACCATGAGATATACATTTTTGCAAATCATAACACAAAATTAAAAACAAATAATTTTCTTTTCAACAAAGGTCATTGTAATTTAATCTCAGAACATAAAATCGGTGATCTACACGATTTTATTATTACGTTATTAAAGGATTTTATATAATTTTTATGAGTAATAAAAAAATATTCGATCCTAAATAAGGGCAGAAGTCATCTAACTTCGCTCACGCATTTCAATTTAAATTCTCAAGTTAATTGACTGAACGTTGAGTTGAAACGAAGAAAAGAAAGAAAATATATAGAAAAATAATAACAACAACAAAACTATAATATAAGAATGAATTGTTTAAGATACGTATCTACCACGAATTTCTATAATGTTATAGAACAATATTTTTGTATAGTTATAACATTCCATAAATAATGCTT
The DNA here is from genome assembly GCA_963556175.1 of Tipula confusa. NCBI lineage: Eukaryota > Metazoa > Arthropoda > Insecta > Diptera > Tipulidae > Tipula > Tipula confusa. The sequence goes on from OY744475.1 coordinate 92,094,996, forward strand.
GATGATTATTAATTATTCTACCATTTCATTTTGTATTTTGTATTTCATTTTTTTTTTACATACTTTCAAGAACTTAACAGTAACAGTAGCGGCACAGTAGACGTTATCAAAAAATTAGTTAATACATAATCATTAGATCGATACGACACTATGTTATAATGATAATGTTTGAAATAATGATGTCATAAAGTTGTAAGATGTATCTGCACCACACTGTGCCATTAATATTGACAAACTATAAACTGTAGTTTTTTTGTAATAATAAAATATTCGTTTGCCTTTGTCGCCTATCCTCCATTGTTTCTTTCATAAGCATATTATAACCAAAAATCAATTTGTAGGCGAGTTGATTTTCCAAATTCGGAATGTGTTTAGTGACAGTAAATTTTCAAATTGGTGATGGTCGTTGTTATTTGTTTGGTTGTTTATCGCGCATTACCATTTAATTGAAGCGGAACTCGATATAAAAAAAACGGTCCATTTTATTATATATGAATGCATATAGGTACTGTTGTTGATTTTATTTAAGTTTTATTTATACCTCGTACATTTTATATTATAAAGAATTATTTATTCACTTGATAGCAGTATAGTCGCTGTATTATTCCCGGTTTGCGCGACAATAATAATTACTTATTGTATATTATGTATTTTACATAAACGTGACATTTTTCTTTACTTAATCTTTTCGAATCAGCAAAACAATGTTTCTCCGTTTTTCATTGTATCATCATAATAAATAAATTTTCTTGCCAATAATAATAGAGTTAACACATTTAAACTTAATGTTAATATAAAATCATCTATAAGTAAACATATATAGGTAGCTTGTGTTGCCCGAAACCACGGAACTTGGATAATAGTACACTGGACTTAAAAACATTTGAATAGATATAAATTCAACATTTTTTGTACGATCGCTGTTGTGTTTTTCAAATTAATTACGCCAACAGCTCATAAAGTAGAATTTCTTTGATATATAATATCAAGGTTGGCTAACAAAGTGAAAACATTTTGAAAAACTGAAAATAAGAAACGGTACAACCTAAAGATGTTTATTTTTGAGTAATCATAATTAAAAAAAAACACATATTTCACCGGTTTATGAAAATAGTTTATACATAATTTATATATACGTACTATTATGATGTACAATTTAAGATAAACCAACGTCATTGGAAATTAAAATTAGCAAATGAAAAATTACCATCTACTAAAGCAGTGTTTCTCAACCCAAACATGACCGCGGACCGGTGAATATTTTAAATAAATATACATTTTACATAAATATACGTAAATTTTACATAAATATACGTATATATTTATGTAAAATTTCATACTTTTTTATTTCAATTCCATATAAATGCATACACACAAATTTAACAATAATTCTAAAATTAAAGAAGTGAATTTAAAAATAATTTTAATTTTGGGAATTCGTGCTTTGCTAATTAGCTCAAGGTTCGATTGATAAGCAAACGATTGCGTTGCTTGGTTTTAATGGCAGTCATAGCAGAAAATGCCAATTTACACAAATATGTCGTTGCAAATGGTAATGTTAATTCTGTAGCCTTTTGGAATAATACTGGGTATTCTTCCTTTATTTGTATCGAAAACTGAGCTAAACTCATTTTTGGGTATTGGTCATAAAATGATTAATTCAATTGATTTGTAATATTTAATTAACTATTTTTAAAATCTAATTTATATTAATTTTAAAGTTTTGTGTCAAAAAAAGTGTATATAAATTAGATTTTCGGTGACTAAGTGACGTATTGGTCATAAAACGGTTAATTCAATTGATTTGTAATGTTTAATCAATTTTTTAAAAACCTGCTCTACATGTAATAACCCATTAGCAGACAAAAGCATTAAATGTAGTGGGCTGTGCGGAAAATTTTTACACTTTGGTTGCTCCAAAATTAATAATACCGCATTTCCGTTGTTTGCTACGAAAAAATTTAAATGGTATTACTGCTGATATTAAATGTATCATTAAACCGGAAGTATCTGGGTTGTCTTCTGAACGGAGAGTGCCTCGTTTTGGAAAGAAGAAAATTTTACTATCGGAATCGGATGGAACTGCCACCCTTACTAACCAAGAAGATGGTCCATTACCAGTTAATATCCAGAAAAATATAATAATTAGCGCTTGTGCTGACCTTGATGATATAACTGGGTTAAGAGCAGTTCCTGTGAGGAAATTTGTATATGCATCTCGCTTGGCAAGCTCTACTACTCATGAGGCTGTTAGAAATTATTTAACTAAAAAGCTGCAAATTTCTGATGACGAATTGGACTGTCGGTTACTAGTTGCAGCCAACAGAGACGTTAGTTCTTTCAATTTCGTCTCATTCAAGATTGGAATAAGTGCTGATATATGTAATAGGCTGCTGCGACCTGATGTTTGGCCAATGGGAGTGATGATTCGGGAATTTATTGATAGACCAAAAAATGTCCAGTTACCGGTGTCGATGGCTTAACATCGGCACCTATCTCATCTACAACTTCATTTAATTCTCGCTGCCAACCTAAATCAGGTTTTAATTCTTTAAACATTTATTATCAAAATGTAAGAGGGCTACGTACCAAAACCAAATAATTTTCCTTGGCTGTTATTGAATGCGATTTTGATGTTATCGTTTTAACTGAGACATGTCTTAATTGTAATATTTTCGACACCGAGTTATTCAACACTAGCTATGTTGTTTTTAGATATGATCGGGTATTTTCTCGCGGAGGTGGTGTTTTAATAGCAGTTAAATCCATTTTTAGCTGTAGGCTATTTAATTTGGAACTGTGAGGCGGTTTGGATTAAAGTTACTGCATTGTTCCAAAGATTTGCTTTTTCGAGCGGATTAAACTTATTTTTTGATAATATTGATTGGATACATCTCTTTGACTATTGCGATTTAGATAATGCTGTATCTAGATTTTATGATGCCGTATTTTTTGGTATCGAAAAGTTTATTCCGTCTCGTCAGTTTCACCCGAAGAACAAAACTATATGGTTTGACAAACACTTACGCTTGGCCAAAAACAAAATCGAATCGATTACGTAGAAAATGCAACCCAAATGTACTTTCTTCAGGCTATGAATTGTTCGATCGGACCAATTTTCGAGCACTTTTTCGAGTGTATGGGGTCGTATCTCGGCGATGGCATCACGAATGTTGGCCTTCAAATGCTCAATTGTCTCTGATTTACATCACCATTTCGGCTAATTAAACGGCCATCAAACGTTTGACGCAATAAATCGATTGTGGCATGAGATGCGTGAGAAGTTGCACCATCCGGTTGAAACCAAATATCGTTCACATCAATACCATGAAGAGCGGGCGCAAAAAAATCGGTTATCATGGTGCGATAGGTGTCTCCATTGACCGTAATTGTTGCGCCGTCCTCATTTTCAAAGAAATATTGGCCAATGATGCCTCCGCTCCATAAGCCACACCAAATAGTCACTCGTAATGTGTGCATTGGCTTTTGTAAGACCACGTGGAGGTTTTCTGAGACCCAAATACGGAAATTTTGCTTATTAAAGTACCCATCAAGATGAAAATGAACTTCATCCGAAAAGATAATTTTTTTTGGCAAAATTGACATTATCGTGCAGTTTCTCGTTTGCCCATCTAGCGAAGTGAAAACGAAGCGGCTTCAACTTTGAACCAATCGAACTTTGTAAGGCGTCATACCGAGATCTTTTCGCAAAATTCGACGTAAACTGGTGCGTGAAATGTTTAATTCTTGAGAACGATGACGAGTTGATGTTGATGGATTCACACGCACACTCTCAGCCACAGCTTCGATATTTTCGGGTGTACGTACTGGACGAGCACGCTCACATCTTGGCACATCAACAATGAAACCAGTTTCACGAACTTTAACAATAAACTTGCGTATACCGGGCACTATTGGTCCTTCTCTGCGACCAAATTTTGCTCGACATTTTCGTGCAATTTCCGACAAATTGTCTATGTTTTGGAAATAAATTCCCAATAAATCCAAACGTTGCTCAAACGTAAATCGATTCATTTCGTTCAGTGGAGATAATATACTGAATTTTGTGACAGAATAGAATGACATAAGTATTGCCAGATTCGAAATAACCGGTGGTTCAATTTTAAACCGATAGATGGCCCACCCTTTATTAACTCGGCTTGCTTTATATTTAACTTATTAAACAATAAATTAAATTCTTCCGAGCTTTTAGCTAGCGGTGTAAATAAAGTGTATATAAATTAGATTTTCGGCAATCACATGACGTATTGGTTATAAAATGGTTAATTCAATTGATTTGTAATGTTTAATTATCTATTTTAAAATCTAATTTGTATTAATCTTAAAGTTTTGTGTTAAATAAAGTGCATGTAAATTAGATTTTTGGCGATTACTTGACGTATTGGTCATAAAACGGTTTATCCAATTGATCTGAACTGATGTCAATGAGCTGCAATTCTTTTTTCATATGTCAGTTTATTTGCTTGGTGTTTCATGAAAGGATTAGCAATCTACAAATTTTCTGACGCGTATCTTCTTCTGCTGGCTAATAAGTATGAAATTCATGCGCTAGATATGCTTAGTGTTCCGCAATAATATGTTTAATGTCTGCAGTGACAGCATCTTCAGTCAAATTGAAGTCACTGAGAATAGTAACCATTCCAAAATTATTTTCTTTTACTCTATTTTGCTAAATATTAACTGCATTTTTCATTTAATCTCGGCAAAAACTTAGAATAATAATTCAACATACCAATAAATGATTTTAGTTCCGAAACATTCTTAGGAACTGGTGCTTCTACGAGTGCCATTAACTTTGGCTTGCAAGGACCGATACCCTTTGACGAAATCACATGTCCTAGATACTTTAAATTTTCTACAAAGAAATTACATTTATCCCAATTAGCTTTAACGTTATTTTGCTTTAGCTGATTTAACACTAAACGGAAGCGATCGTGTTATAACTCATCCAGATTTTTACCACCTATCAGGATGTCGTCGATATAACAAGAAGCGCCCGGTATTCCGATCAGGATCTGATCCATAACCGACTGAAATATTGATGCAGCTGGTTTGAGACCAAACGGAAGTCTTTTGTACTGAAACAAACCACGATGCGTATTTATAGTTACCAATTTCTGTGCATTTTCGGACAACCTTAACTGTGTATATGCGCCCTTCAAATCAATCGATACGAAATAGTTATTACTCGGAAACTTGCTAATACTTCGTCTATTTTAGGTAAAACTTAGTGTTGAGAACGGGCATATTTATTTACCGTAACCGAATAATCGATACAGATGCGTAATTCATCGCTTGGCTTTAGCACCACTACTATGGGTCCCAATCTGTTGTAACTTGCGATATTATATATTTTCGAATCATGTCATCTAGTTCTTTTCCGACTTTTTCCCGTACACTAAAGGGTAATGTGTATGCTTTATGTAATAAAGGGACCACATCATCTATAAATTGAATATTAACCTTAAAATTTCGAATACATCCACTTAAATCTCCATCAAAAACCGAATGAAACTCCTGTTGTATCTGTGGTAACATTTTCTTACGAATATGAATTTCCCCATGATCCAGCTCGCTGTGATGAACACTGCTTCGCCATATGCCCCAATCCTTCACAATTGAAACATTTGACCTTTCTACTCCGCGATATACTTCGATTTTTGTTGAAAAATACTTTGATTTTTGTTACTCGATTTTGACCGTCCCCGGTAACTGCTCATCTTTCTGTTATCACCAACTTTCGATTGTACTTGTGGTTAACGTTGCCATTTTCAACCTTGCTATTCCTATCCATTACATCCAAATCGTTCTCTATTAATTCTATGACTATTGCCTTCTGCATTATTTGTTTGAACATGGTTTTATCATCCATTGCCATTAAATCCACTTTTATCTTGCGATTATGAAGACAGGAAATAAATTGGGTGCGCAACGCTCTGTCCTTATACGAACCAAAATTGCATTCCTCCGCTAGCGAAATCAACTTCACTGCAAAATCGCTAACAGTTTCCGCGCTTTTTTGTGCTCGTTTACCAAATCCCTACATCGTTGTACTATCTCCTCGTAAGTAAATTTTTTTAGCTTAAGTGGTTTACATGCTTTGGTAAGCTTTACGCTCGCGTCTGGGCTAATTAAATTGTTTAACAACAATATCCTGAACTTATCCTCGTTCACATCGTTCAGCTCAAAATAGTTCTCCATTCTATCCAAATAGTTCTCGAAATTTTCGCATTGCAGAAATGATTCTAAGACACCGACAAAATTTTTAACGTTTAAACTCGAGTTTATCGACGTTGTATTTTCGACATCTCGGTTTTTATCCGCCTCTTTATTTCCATTTTCCTCACTACTTTTTTTTTGTGTCGGCCCCATTTTCATACTATGCACAAGTACGATTTACTTTTTGTATTTGCATTTCAATTTTGTTTTTGCATTTCAAATCCATCGGCGGTGTACAAACGATTAAGTATTGGTCGATGGTATGAGAAATACGATATGAAGGGCAAGGTGATGTTCCTTTTCTGTTTTTTTTTTTGAAATTTTGAAATTGGCTACTGTTCTGTCATAGTCATAAAGAACGGCATAGAGAACGATTCTTGTATTTTAGTGAAACTACACTGAAGATGTAAAGTGACATCTATTACTATTAATATGTACTACTTTATATTGTTTCATTTCACACATATTTTTATGTAATTCGCCTCAATGTATGCATTATTGTAATACCAACTTTCATTTGAAAACAAATAATTGCAATAATTAGGCAATTAGAGAGACATTCAGACTGTATAATTTGAAATTTATGTTTTTTTTTTCTTAATCATAATTAATGTGGATATTAATTATTTTAATTTTAATTTAATTAAATCGCACTGTTTTTTACGCAAATTTTGACCCCAAAATTGGTTTGATCAGTTTATACAATCTCTCGCTACCATGTTAAATCGCTCTAATCAGAGGTTCGCGGTGAAGTAATAGCTTAATTAGAATGACGTAAGACCTTATACTTAATGAGTAGTCTCCATGCAAACAAGGACAAATTTCATTCGATTTTCTGAACATGCTAGCCTTAGTTCTGAGTTTAAAAACGTTATCACGTTAAAAGGAACTACCACTCTATTATTACACGTTTTAATCCATTTCATTTAATTTTTAAAACTATAATTACGCCGATGTTTCTGGATTTCTTTTTTTTTCAATTTACATATTTTTTATTTTCTCGTCGCCACTTTTATGTTCGTTCTTTTCATTAAAAACACCCGCGTTCCTCTTCATGACTCTCACTCTCCTCCGTCCTTATTACATCTTCTTTTATAGTTAAATAAGGTATTCGTACACGACAGATAACTTAAGTAAATTGTAGTCTCCAGCAATAATTATAGAAAGAAGAGACGTTCTTATGTAGTAAAAAAGGAGAATGAGAAGTTGTATCGCAGAAACTCGAGTCACTTGAGGAATACGTTGGTTGAACCGCATTTTAATAGGTCGATGTTAAGTTTGTATGATAGAACTGTTGAAAGTCAAAGAGGACAAGCAATTGTGAGAGTGCAAGGAGAGCGGAGTCTGTGCTAAACGGTTCGGGTCTGTTCCAAACAAGAGCGGGTTGAATCAGGTCACCTTAGAAGCTGGACCTGTCAGAACTGGTCGTAAAAAAGGGGGATGTGTTGTATGCATGATGTATGCTGCCAACTAGTGGACTATGAAAGTACCTGCACTGCCTTTTTTCTATTCAAGAGGATTGATTTTAATATAATCATCGATGGTCTTAAAGATTTCGGAACTCGACGTATGAGAAGGTAACTCAGTGCAGCAAAAAAAATTTTCTTTTTGTAACAAAAAAAAGCATAACAGTATGGCTTTGTTCGATACCTCAGTAGATTCGTCTAATTGTATTGCAAAATAATTAGAATCTCTGACGTTTTGAATTATCTAATCTTAAATGTCAGCAGATAAATAAACAATTCCGCGTGTAATTGTGTTATTAGACAGAGCCAGGCTTTGCATTTTATACCGAGCTGCATCACTTTAAATTTCTTCACATACATCAATTAAACTAAGGTTTAATTAAATATTCTGCAATTGTGTGTGATTTTTTGCATTTAGCAATGCGTAATAATGCTGCTAATTAGGATGTTTGTTTTAATATGACGAATACGTTGAGCAACCTTCAAACTTTCGTTCGACAAATCGTCCCCACATATAACACATTGAGCTCTTGGAGAATCGCCGGCAGCGGTCCGCGGACCGGTGGTTGGGAACCACGGTACTAAAGACTGTATGCATAACTAGTTGAAAAATTAATGGAAGCTAACTATAAATATATAGAAAGATAATTATCTTTAACAGATTTCTCAATGTCTTTAACCGTGCATATATGCTAAACACAAATGAATCAATTCGATAACAGTTCATTTTTTTTTATATTTTTGTTTGATTTTCTAAGAAATTTACACCATTTGTATATTTTATTAATTAAATATAAACTATACGAGTATTAACTAATTCAGAGCTGGATTTTTATAAAAAAAAAAATTCAAATATACCCACATAATGTTATATATTTCTTGCAAAAATAATATTAGTGCGCGACGTCCATAAAGATCACTTGAATACGGTTCCCATATATAATAATATAAGTATGTATATAAAATCGGTAACACTTAAATAGTAATGACCTTTTACTTAAAGATCTCTTAACAAATTAACCATTTCGTTTTTTTCTTATATCTTGTTATTTTTTTTTTAAATTGCTTAAGAAATATATACAATTAAACAAAATAAATAATTAATTTTAATCCAATATATACATTGAGATAATACATTTGCAAACAATTAGTGTTAATGTCTCATTTATGTCACTTATTTTGTGCGGTGGTCTCATAGATCTCTTATGCTCGCTCGTTAGTTAAATTTTTTTTTTGTAATGTACATATTTATGGTAAGTGTCATTGATGTGTGGGACATATCTATTATTTACCGAAATCATCGATCAACAAATTTTACAAGAAATTTAACTTTTAATAAGAAAGAATACGTATATGTGTGTAAAAGAATAAAAATGACATCATTGTTCATCGGTTTGTAAGACAAGACTACTACAATTGCTATATGGTGTGGTGTGATGGTAATTTTGTATATGTCATCTCATACAAAAAAAATAATAATATATAAAAAATAATGGATACTAATTTAATTGATCTTGAGATCAATATAAAGATTTTAATATTTTTTTTTTAAAGCGATGATGAATTGTTAAATTTACATGTGATGAGACAATAGGGATATTCTATTATGGTGCGGGGAAAAATCATCGCAATTATCTAATGAGTTTTTAATTTCTTTGTTCTATTTGCGCTAATTATGTTTATTTATGAAGCTATTTACTTCCTATATTCTATTATTATAAATACATAATATAGAATAATTAGCTGTATAAATCTTGTGAGATCGCCGATTATACGTTACTATTATTTATAAAAAGCTTAAAATATATGGCAAATAATTTACCGATCGTAAAATTCGATTAAAAAAAATAACTTTAATGTTTTTTAGCTTTCGTTAAGGTGGGTCCCTAAAGCAGTCTCAATTTAATCTTATTTGCTTAGATGTATAAAACTGTATATATAAATTTCAATAAGCGATTTTTTTTAATCTGGTGACTTTTTGACATATTTTATTACAGTTTGACTAGCTGTACTCTTATAAACGTATAAATCGGTGGTGTTAAATATAACTTCTGTACTCATTGAAATGATTAGATTTAGCATCGCATTGTTCTATCAGAAGAATATTTATATCGCCGATATAATATGTATTATTTATTTTATTTTATTTTCAAGCGGACCAGAAGTCCAGAAACTTCATCAAATTTATCTATCATCTCTCGAAATTAAGCAACAAAGACTAACTCTTACAACAATTCACTAGAGGTCTACCTTGCAGGATACTAGTATTGGGCTACAAAAATTTCGTCTTGATTTTTAAATCTGAAGAACTCACAAGTTGCAGTCAATATGATCAAAAAAGAAAGAAACAAAACAAGGACGAAAACACTGAAATTATCAGAAGGGGACTTCCACTCTATGTAGAAAAAAGAAAAAAAATATAGAAAAAAAGCCGTAATATCAGCTTTTATATCCGCTACCGGTATAATCTCGGGCCAGCTTGTAAACCTATCGATCAGTGTGATGCAATATTTGCTGCCTTCTGACGGTGGAAGGGGCCCGATTGCTTGCCCGATTGCTTGCAATAGCGTAGACTTTCAGTGTCCAGCCCAAATACTGGTAATTTCTGTAACTTCAGGGATTTATTTGACTGAATCAATTCAGCCATCACAGAATCGGATGCTTGTTCTTCTGCTTTTGCCTAATTTTGCCTGAAGGGACAAGGCATCGGCTACCGTATTGCTTCTACTCGCGATGTGTCGTATGTCCGACGTAAATTGCGAAATAAAATCTAGGTGATACTGTTGTCTAGGGAATGCTTTATCCAAATTTTGCTGCAAGGCGTATACCATTGGCTTGTGGTCCGAGAACAAGATGAATGAACGTCCCTCCAGGATATGCTTGAAATGTTTGACCGCGCTGTAGGCCGCCAAAAACTCGCGATCATAAGCGCTATAACTACGCTGTGCCTCATTTAATTTTACCCAAAAAAAAAACCAAGTGGTTTCCAAACATCCATTAACCGCAGTTGAACAACAGCCCCGATTGCTATATGTCAGACGCGTCGACCATAACTGATAATTCCGCCTCCAAAGAAGGATACGCCAACATTACCACGTCTCTTAACTTTATTTTGCTCAGCTCAAACGCGTTTTCACTGTCATTTGTTCATTGCACTTTCCTCTTGTCATTTTTTTTTTGCTTCCGTTCAAGAACTCGTTGAGCACTGCCTGATCTTGTGCCGCATTCGTGATGAATTTTCTATAAAAATTGAGCATGCCCAGAAACCTGCGCAAACAGTTGATTGTCTCGGGTTGCAGAAAATTGAATATAACTTCCACTTTTGACGTCGAGGGCTTTATACCATCGCTTGAGATCTCGTGACCTAAGAATGTGACTACTGCGGTTGTCCGAAAACGCATTTACTCACGTTTATAACTAGGCCTGCATCTTTTATTCGCTCAAATACGATTTTAAGGTGCAGCAAATGTTCTTCCATCGATTGCGATGCCACCATACGGAAAACAAATGCTTAGATTTCGCATTACTGCGTGGATGCATCTTTGAAATGTCTGTGCAGCGTTTCTGAGGCCGAACGTCATTCTGACGAATTCAAATAACACAAAGGACGTGCAAATGGCCGTCTTGGAATATCCCGCTCTTCCACTGGAATCTGATGGTACGCTTTTACCAGGTTTATAGTAAAAAATACTTTGCAATTGTGCAAATGACAAGAAAAATTCGTCAAAAATGGAATAGGGTATCGGTCCGGCTTGGCTTGTGCGTTTAGCATGCGGTAATCGCCGCACAGCTGTAAGGAGCCCTCTTTTTTTTTTAACCAACTGTAATGGACTTGACCACTCTGAGTCCGGAGGGCGACATATGCCCTGACTTAACAGAATGTCGAATTCTTTTCTAGCAATCTCAAGCTTTTCAGGTGACAGGCGTCTTACCTTCGCCGCTGTCCGCGGCTGTCCGGTTGTTGCGATTATATGTGTTACTTTTATGTTTTTGGCCTCGCAATTCGATTTGTCCACGGTTGTCTCTTTATGTCTTTCTAGTAATTTAAAAATGTCCGAATTTAAGATTTTGCTGAAATTTTTTTGAGTTCCGATGTTTTGAGGTTTTGATACAATTCTCGTAGACCACACAAAAATCGATGAGAGTAGATCAATCAATTTCTCATTTTTGACGTCTACTAGCAACCCGTAGTGTTTTAGGAAATCTGCTCCGATAAAAGCTTTGTCCATATCTGCTATCACGAACTTACATATAAATTCCCTACGGAGGTCTAAATTCAACTTAATGTCCTTACTGCCGTAAGTGTTTATTTGCGTGAAATTTGCAGCAAACAACTTGATATCGCATTTGTCGTTTCGTTCGTTCATCATGGGTGGCAAGACTGACACGTCTGTCCCTGTATCGACCAGAAACTGTATTTTACTACTTATATCTACTATTAGAAGACAACAATTATTGTGGCCAACGCCGTATGTCGCTATCAACGACGCGCCTTTTAGTTTTCCGCAGCACCACTTATGCTGCTCTCAGACTTAAAATTGCATGGTGTGATGCAAGCTTTGTCACCGAATCTATAATAATATCGGCACAAAGAAAACTGGCAAACTTTGCTATCGCTACGTTTACGAACTGACTTGTCTCGTTGTCGAGAATAGTTAGACTGGCTTGGTGCTCTACTCCTACTATATATCAGACAATTTGCTTTGTTAATTTGTTGATCACATGAAAATTATCATGGCTGACTGCGCACACTTCAGTCACTCTTTGAACTTCTAAAATTCTGTCCACCATTGCTGCTAATTTATCGATGTTGCTTTCTTCTAAACTTAATAGAACTGTTTGTGGCTGGGAAGGTAGTCGTGGCAGCCACAGGTTTAACAATACTGAGTCTTGTATCTGAGTTACCGCGAGGCCTTGCATCTCCCTAAGCAATTCGGATGGTTTTCTGTCGACCCTTGTTGTCGACAATTCTCCCAGCTTTATTTTTGCCGAGTCACTCGACCGTTCGATAATCGTCTTTTTAAGATCATCGTATTTTGATTTTTCGGAAGGTTTTTATTATTTCCTCCCTAACGCACTTCACTGAATCACTATCGAGTGCCGCTATTAAATAACCGTATATGGTTTTATCTGCTGTTATGCCCGAAATGTTGAACTGAGCTTCCAATTGATGGAACCAAATTTCCGCATCGTCTCTAATTGAACGGTGGTGCTCTCACGGATACCTTAAACTCAGACTTGATCTCTGTATCGCCGTCAGACATACTGGCCGAAATTTATGCCAACGGTTTTTCTTTTAAAATACCCGAAATAAAATGCGAGACTGCAGCCTATCGATGCGACCACGTTTAACGTATATTCTGCTCCTACTGGTTGCAATTACAGTTGATCTGCGACCTGCTGCACAATGATGTTGACCACGTGTTGATTTATTAACCGTACGTGTGTTTTTACTGCGCCGGATTTGTATATCCGCACCCAACTATGGCGACGTTATTTAATGACACTGCTTGTTTGCGTTCACGTCGTTGATTTGGCAACGCGAGATAGTTTTTTATTTTTAATCACTTTACACCAGCTCGGGTACGTTTTTTGATCACGTCGGAGTCACCAGTTGTGGAGTAGTTGTTGAGTGTTCGACTACCGGAACCGCTCCCACTCACCGTTCCCAGTAAATGACTTCGTACAAATAATTTTACGCTCTTCACAAATTTTACTTTTTTTATTTAGTTTACGGTGGTTTACATTTATGTTCACAAACTGTAATTACAACTATATTTTATCCTTAATGATTTTTTCTTTAGTTTTATCGCACGAAACAGTCTTATATTTTTTCATGTTTCCTGCGTACCGAGGTGCACGTTGTAAAACTTGTAAGCGTAATGGCGTCTCTATATATTTTTATTTCTTTCTTGAATATTGAAAAATTTTCTTTTCACCTATCGGTGGCGGCTGCAAGTTATATTTATTCAGGGTCGCGGAGCTGATTTAGATATGTACTTTTCCGGTGCTGCGAACCCTTTGCTAAAATTGCTTTCGTTTTTATTTTCGTTTCGATGTCGACATTCGAGGGTGCTTCGCCACACATGTGATTGAAACGGATTTAGACGAAAAATCATATGAAGAATATGAAGATATTATCATCAACTCAATACAAACAATAAAAGATGACGAGGAAAATTGGTACGACCAAATTCGGGTTGAGAAGTTAAAATGAAGTTAGATTCCGAAGCCCAGTGTAATGTCTTGCCTTGTTGTGACTCGATTAAATCTTAAAGTCAATCAATCAAGAACGAAAAAATTAATCGCATTCGGGGACAGCAAAATTAAAGTGATTAGTGAAGTTAGTGTTAACTGTCAGGTTAGGAACAAAAAAATTACTATTGCATTCAAGATCATTGATGAAAATGTTACACCAATACTAGGTAAAACAGCGTGTGAAGAACCTTATAGTAAGATTAGGAGTATGTTTAGAGTCAATAAAAATATTGTTCGCCAGTATCATCCATTAAAAACGTAGAAAGAAATATAATCGCAGTTTAAAAACTCGAAAGTTTTTCACAATTCTAGACTGTAGTCGAGGATTTTGGCAAATAAAAGTTAGTCCAAGAACACTATCTTACGATGGCAACACCGTGGGGGCGAAATATTATGCAAATAGACATAATATTTTAAAAGCATCTAAAAAATTGACTGTAGGTGACAACGTACGGTTACAAGCTGATCATAGAAGATGGATAGGTACAATAGTTGTAGCCGAAGTGGAGGAACCACACTTATTCCGTTATAATTTTCCGTTGCTTGCTTGAACTATCGAAACATCATACATTTAGAAAAAACTGATGCAATAATCCCGCCAGAAAGGCAGATTGTTACTATTCCGAAAGACTCAACTGCGATGTTATTAATAGGTCAGCTTAAGTTTTATCAAACCGTGGTGACGTAAGCAATTAGAATGAGTCTACAACACACAACAATATTTTTGATCAAAGTGAAAATAGGCTTCACTACACCAACGATACGAGTAAACATACTTTACCATCACCCAAGGAACCGAGCAATTGGCGCAGTGGTTAAAGCTGCGGTGTTTGGGACGGGAGGTACCGGGTTCGAATCCCAACGGGGGAGGGTTGCAAAAGGGATTTTCACCACCTGATTTCGATCGGTGATGCCGATGAACACAACTATGACCCCCTCCCTGTTGGAGTGCAGAACCCATGGACCGAACCATCGTCCATGTCAGTGCAGGCTGGCTGGAGCAATGCAATGTGCAGATGGATTTAAAATCGAACCTGTATTCATGCGTCACCAATTTGGCTGGTGACGGACGTAAAAAATTAACTGCGAAAGAGTTGGGAGAGCTTCGGCCCCAGAATAGATTGCAGAGCTCAGAAACAACAAACATCACCCAAGGACTACAGACAACACGATTTGAAACCCATCAACGTATGAATTTAAGCATATTTGTTATGTTATTTTTTTATTAAAAAAAAATATTAAGCGAATTTGTGTAGACAGAAAAATCGTGAATGGTGGAAGGCTAAAGTCTTAAGAGTACAATAACTCAGCAACGAGCGTCGTTTACATAACTTTTTTAAAAGAGTCACCGGACTGCACCATACCTTCAGTCCTAGGTCTATCCCATTCGGGACCAGGATGAAAATCACCGTGTTAACATCGATGTAGTGCTCGACACACGGAAGGAGTATTTCTCTAATTGACTGAATGTTCAATAAGTGTCAAATGCTGTAATTGAATATTGTCAAATAGAGACTGTAGAAATGTGAATAGAGGACCCATCCTACGAAAAATTCATACTGGCTATGGAGAGTCTAAAAAGAAACCGTTCTTTTGGAGTTGATTGAGGGAAGGGGATACTTTGTGGAGCCATATTTTCGAACTTGTTCGATTACAGAGATATCTTCCAGTTTGTGAGGTGCCATTAGAAAGATTCGACACAATTTACACAAGGCCAGTTACGCCTCAGCAAAGCTTTCAAAAAGCTGCTTTAAGATTCTGCATGATGTATAGTATAGTAAATGTTCACTTGCGAGTGGATTAATCGTATCTGCCATTTTTAACCAAAGCAACCTTTCCATCGATGTGTCTTAAACAGTGCTACAAAGTTCTTCGCTTTGTGAATGACGACGCAGCCGGTTTTTTGCAGGAACATCACTGATCGTTTTATGCAACATTTACTTGATCAGGCGAATAGTAGAACTGTTTGCTGTTTGAACCTTCTTACATCAAGGTGATAGTTAACTAAGACAAAATGTTGATCTCTAGACCTGATGCTCTTCAAAATATTCGTTTACTGCATTAGACGGCGCAAAATGGAAAATTAAGTGTATTATTTCTACAACCTTCTTGCCAAATATTTGACGTTTCACGGTGAAAACTGTTTGGCAGACTATATGAGTCACATAAGGAAGCGAAACAAGATCATTTTAACGCGTTAAGCATGCATACGGCAATTCACAAGGCACGAGACTGACTGCTAGAAAACGCTACTATTTCGGCTAATGCTTTCATCCGATCCTTCTTTTCGATGATGACAACGACAACAAAAACCAGTAGACAGCGATATTTGCAGAACTAGAACGACCTTTGATCATCATTCACGAAAATGTATGAAGAAATGTAGAGAAATCTCTTTAACCATGCTGCAATCCAATCCTGGAGCTGGCAAAAAGTTCACTTTAAATTCGATTAAAGAAGGCGGGTGCATTTAGTGGTGTCGCAGCTAAACTGATTTCTGGCTACACGATAGAAAGCTGCTAAGAATGGTAAATCTCACTGGAGCTTACTCTTAAAAACTGTGGAGACTACAATGGTATATCACCGAGTTTCATATCGTTGGCGTTTTTTTTCATGTATCTATACGAGATGTTCGAACATGTTTATTCCCGTTTGCAACATAGCTAAAGGCGGATCACGTCATGACTTAGTGATGCGACTACCCTTCCCGGTGTTTTCGTCTAGGAAGGTCTGCTTGGACACCTGGACAGTACTAAATGTTAAATATTATTCATAAAGTGTTAATATTATTTGTTAGTTTGTTTTTTACAGTAATTGAAATATCACGAAATAAAGACTTTTGAAGAAATGCCAGGAAGCAGAAATGTAGTTTCCCACGTTTATTTGTAAACATAAAAAATTGTCTTCACCTTTCTTACAATCAAAATGTTTAGTAAAAAATTACACTGATTGTTAAAGTCTTTTATTCGTGTTTACGTCATTCTGGTGATCTCAGACAACTTTAAACATTTTAGGAATCTTTAAACGTTACGTAATAGCCCTGGAATCATATATTTAAGAATACATTTGCGAAGTGTTCGTTTTTACATCTTATACTGTCAAGATTACATCTTATACTGTCAGTCTAGTTAGATCCCGACTCCCGAGGAAAGCTTTGACTTTTACGATTTTCAACTTCCGTTGATATTAACATTATAGATCTTAACAAAAAATATAAGATTACCCAAGCCCTCTACTAAATTCTAAACTGCAAAAACAGACCGATTCCATTCAATTCCTAATTTCGTTCTTGGACGATTTTCAGTTGATTTTCAAAATATCGGTTATGATGCTACATTTGTGTAAATTTAAAAATTGCTGAATCGAACGAGAGGTAAAGAAAGTAGCAATTTGTTTTGTGGTGAATTACTTGCAAAAAATGCTGCAATTCATCGTATTGAATTATGGTTAGAAATCCACCAAGAATTTTTTTTTACTTTCAATTAGCAAGGTTATAGTTTAACTTTGTTATTAATTTTACATGATCACTTTCCTTTTTTGCCGAATTTTTAAATTAAAAACCAATAATCATGCTTGATTTTTCTATCGAATGTAAATTTGGCTTACGACTTTTGGTATTTGGGATCCAATTGATTTTGGGATGCTTTTTAAGTGAAACAATTAAGAAGGTTACGTTTTATCAAATTGGAGGTGTGACTATTGATCATCTGTGCCGTGCATATCTTCAGCTATCTTGTTCTGGCGAGGAAGATTGGGTGGCTCATCCACTCAGTAAAAAATGGACATTAACATTGATTAAACAACACAGTACTATTGTTATTAATTGTACTAAATTTTTATCCGCTGTACACAGTTTTAAAACTTAACTGTTGTTAACGAAATAGAGGTCAGCTTAAACTATCTACTCTTACTCCAGTAATCCGATTATGAAACAAAAATTTTGCATTGACTCTTATTCAACTTTCAATCCCGCTCTTTTTAGTTTTTCACAGATCAACTTTCAAGGCCACACCAGCAGATTGAAGAGCTTATTGTTAGCTATATATCAATGGGTCTTTGGCTGTCAATATTAAGAAACGGGACCGCGCCAACGTATTCTCTATTTTTTAATTAGTTAACTATTTCCATAAAATTTCTGATCTCGTGATTTAAAATAAACTTGGTATGGAGGCTTCCATATATTAAGTAACGCATTAGAAGGGGAGAAGTTGTTCCAAATTAATTCATTCAGCTAACCAACATTTCCATCTAAGATCCAATATTCGAAACTTGCCTTTGTTACCTTTTAATGACACTAAAATTCAGATGCGACCAGCTCAAGATATTATCAATACGTTGATGTCTCATTTAAATAAAAAATCGAACTCGTCTGAGCACAAACGAAAATAAAGTGCCATCTTCAGCATAGAAGAGTAGGAAATCCGTTTAGCTACAGAACTCAAAAAGCAGAAAGATAACCAACAACGGCAGCAAATTTATCGAGAAAGTACAGAAAAGTGTTGTCTGATCAACATCGGTGATTTTTGGTTTTGCGGCGCATAATCGCGGACAGTGTGACTCCTGCCACGGATAAGAAATCTTAGACTCCTGCCACGGTAGGTAAATGCAATAGGGGAAACTTAATCACCAAATTAAAAATATAAAATGAAGGTATAAACCATAAATATGCATAAGAACAAAGTATGACGTCCATAAGAAAGATTATGCTGGAAAATTTTGAATGGCAATGATTAAGCCACCAAAAGAACTAGCAGCAAAACTTATTAAAAAAGTTTTATGAGACAAAAAACCCAGAGTTGTGTTATGCCTATTCCTGTAAACATCACCGATTCTAATGCAAATTGATTATCATTACCTGCCCACGATTCGGTTGTGGCTGAGAGACATAAACTTAGTCCATCAATTTATGCCAAAATCGTGACCCAAAACCTCATGTTATCACGGATACGCCGTTTAGGATTGGCAGGTTCAGCCGTTGGAAAACCCAGTTGCATTTAAAGGCAAAATATCAACCATGAAAGAGTATAGGTTTAAACTCGTTACTCTCCCAGAAAAGCGATTGCAAAAAAGTAGAGACCATGTCTATACAAGAATCGATATATGTACTTTGCTTTTCAGTGGATAGGGCTTGGGTAATGTTGGTGTTGGTTCCCTTCTCTTTTTGAGAAAAGGGCTCTTTTTTGGATTTCAAAATAGTCGATAACTGTAAGTGTAAGCTACGTTTATGCGACAAGCCAACCTGTCAATAGTTTATATGCATGCGACCCCGTATGTAAGCATGGCAGTGGTCGTGCAAATCAGGGATCACGGGAAACATACTTTACGCTTCAACTGTGAAGGTCTGACAACGAAGATAAGAAAACACAATATCAAAATCTTTGGGAAGTATTGAAAACTTCAGTTTTCTATGCTGCCCAAGCGACTCTAGAGATGGCAAAAATTAAACCCAATGATTAGTTTGGTGAGAAGTACCTTATTGATGTTGAACGACAGAGTATAAGCCTATAGACTGCATTATATATTCAGATCTAGGTCTATTGTCATTCGGGACCAGGATGGAAACCTGTTAAAATTGATATAGTATTGAGCAGTTGATAGAATCATTTTCTGATTTACTCAATGTTCAATATGAGTCAAATGCTGTATATGAAAGCTGCCAAGCACAGACTGTGGAGATGTGCATATAAGGTCCATTCTACGACTGCATTAATTCGAAGCTGTTAATTCGGAGGTTATATTTTTGGAACTGCTTTTCGACCTAATTCGATTAGTGTGGCAAAGCGAAGTTATGCCACACTAGGCCGAAAAAATTGCAGGTGACTACTAAGGAGAATATCGGCCGAACTGGTCTTTTATATATTTTAGGCTTGAGTGTCACCACTTACATCACCTACTGCCGAAATCGGTCAGACTCGGTAAAGTTTTTTCGCTGAGGATAATACTTTCTAAATATTACGAAAGATTTCGTGACGTACATCAGGTGTTCTTGAATTTTTAGCAGGCATATGATGTCCTTCAGTTGATATATGGTGCCAAACGCGACAATGACGAAACTTACAGTTCAACTATGAGATGACGACACTTACCGAGTTCAACTATGAGATCAGGAATTTGATAAAAATCCCTGATGTCGTTTGATGTTTACACGGATGATGCAGTGATCTCTGAGAGGAGAGCCGCCATTTGACACGCACAGAAGCCGCTGTCAGCGACAATGGCTCCTTGCGGTAAAACACTCTACTATTGCACAAAAACACATGCGATCTCGAACATCATAGAAAATGTGTGTCGAAAATAAGAAAATATGTTGCCAATCCTTTTTGGATGAAGCATACGCCTTTGATAAAGTATGGCACCCTAGGTTGAAATATAAATTACACCGAGACCTACCAAAATAATACTTGCAAATTCTGAAATCCCATATTGCAAAACCGATTTTTCGCGTTAAATATGAAGAAGTTTCTAGTTTGAAAGGTAGCCGGGAATTTGGATAGGTTTCCCGGACGTGTTCACGGCAGTGATGACTCAATCTAGGTTTACACTAGGAAATCCGCCTCACTTGATAGACCGACACCATTGCACAGCATGCACGTCTTCCCTCTGAAAGGTAGTCTCTGTGAAAACGGCTGCCATACATTGAGTGTAAGGATACGCGCCCTTTCCCTCTGGATGAGTTGCTTACTTTATTTTGTGGTGCTTGTCTTAATGACTTGATGTCTCATCCTGATTGACTTTCCCTGTGAACCATTAGGACTTACTGTTTGATATTATACCATGACCTTTTTCTTGTCGACAGTTCGCATTCGTTCTCAAGTTTCAACGTTGGTGCTTTTGGGGGATCATCGGTACTTTTGCCTTGCGTAAAATATACGTCTAGCATGTCGAACAACTTCTTCAGAATTGAAGCGCCTTTTGAGTCAACCGTAAACTTTGTACGCTGCATTTTTCTCAAATCTCAACCTCAAATTTGACACATTCGCCCGTACCTCGGCCCGCGTTGCTCTTGTCTTCAGATTCTTTTCTGATTTTAAAAAACCTTGTAAAGCGCAAACGCTTTACCGGCAACACATGATTCTAATTGCTTAAAAGTTCGTTTGTGCTCTGCAGCCTACGCCCAGTACATTGGCAACTTAGGCGAGATGGTGTTTGTGAACTTTTGGTAGTTAACTTCTGACCGTTTTTGCATTAGGAGTCCAACCTTTGTGATATCCGCTGGTTTTTTGGCTTCTGTTTTCTAGATTACACCAACTTTTCGATGCGATCTGATAAATCTCTTAATATTGATAATCCCTGTAATACTATCGATGATCGGGCTGATTTTCCTCTTGTGTTGATATGGTTGTTAGACTGCTGTTTCGACAGAAGTAATTAAGAATATTTTACGGTTGTTTAGTGTCCTGCTTTCTTTGCATCCATAAGCATATTACGATCGGCTCAGATTGACATTTGGTCCGGTTGGTAGAATTACAGTGTTAATCACGAAAATAGCTATTATTGTCTCGTTTGTGTAAGGCAAGTCGCAAACAATCAACGGCAGCCTATGCACTCTCGAGCACGAAATAGAAGCAAAAGTTCCTCTGATATTTTCCGAAACATTAGGCTGTTGCAACAAGATGAAGACATCGCTTAATTAAATTGAACCCAGATACACACCTGATCATGCGTCGTGCTCGACCGGTTCCACATGCAGAATCAGAGCTAATAGAGGGTGAACTTATCCACTTACAGTGTCAGCCTAAACTGGAGCCACCGCATTCTACAGGCTAGAAAAAGTACTTACGTTTGATTTGGCTCTCACGCACGATGATCCAGCGATCAAGATTATCGTTGCAGCCGATACGTTCAGCTTTGGGTGGGGAGGATGCACTAGTGACGGCACCAAGACACCCATTATGCATGTGACGTAATATTATACGAAGGCAAAAAAAAATTATGCACAGGTCCAATGACAGGCTTTATCCCTGTTGCAGACACTAAAAAATTCCATCGCTAATTTCGCAAATTTGAACTTTAAATTGATCAAGAGCCGCTGATGTCCATTTTCGGAGCGAAGAGTGCGGTATTCCAATATACACGGCAAATATACACGCCGACAGCGATACAATCTTCTCGCCTGAAGACACATTCATTGCAATGGCCAACGCAGACGATCGCGACTGTTTCGAAGTTGACATCGCTAAGTCACTGTCTGTCAATTTTGTCGACATTCAAAATGACACCGAAAAAAGCATTGTACTTTGGAAAGTTATCCATTATGTGACCGATGGCTGGCCCGTCAACAGAAGCAAGTTTCCGACCCAAATGGTCTACCACTACACACCATCGCGCGCACTCCAGGAAAGAATGCTTTCCAATTATTGATCATTCCAAGTAATGACCGGCCGAGAGATGCGTAACAAGTTGGATTTGTTAAGTCACAACCGATTCACACCGGCGAACAAAATTTGTTAATGGAGGAACGTTCCAACATCCACAATGGGGTGAGGTACAAAGAATTTGATGTTGGCTATGCGATCTTACATTTTACCTAGGGCCCTAGAAGAATTCCAACTCTAAGATTGCCGAGGTCATCTCCACTGTAAAGCATACTATATACCATTGGACTCTTTTTGGAGACCAACAAGCTCCAAGCGATACATTTCCAATTTCTATCAATTGTTTTCGGTTGTTGATTTTTTTATCAAATGTTTGTTTTTACGGATAAAAAGAGGGTTCGAAGGAATTTATCTTACTTGATATTAATTATCACTTTAATAGTAATATAACAAAATAAATTTAAAAAATAATAATAAACGTACGTTTAAATATTAACTGTGTTTAACACTGCCATCTATATTTTTAAATTTAAAATCATAATCAAAATTCACACTAGATGTCACCGTCCGATAATTTTTATTTTAGTTATTTTTTTGCTTGTTTATCGCATTTTGTATTCATCTGCCGTACCGTACATAACATAACACTGCCAGTACAAATAGTCTAGTTATAAAATAAAATCATTGAAAAGTTTCTTCCAAAACTGAATTAAAAAGATTTCTATATACTAAATTGGGTAAATATTATGTATTAAAAATCATATAACTAACATTAAAATTGTGTTTTTGCATAATTTTGTGCACTTTAAAACAATTGAAACGTGTTGTAATGCTGTAAATCGACTGTAAAACATATTGGTGTGAAAGAGATGCGATGAAAAATTAGTGTTTGGTTGTAAAAGTTTGGGTTAATTTTTTTTTTTTATTTTTAAGAATTTTCACATTGTATTAAATCATAAAACTGAGGTGTTTGCATAAACAAAACAAAGAAATAAAACCAATTTACCGGATTAGTTTATGTTTTTGTAGTTGTGTGTGAAAAATAGTAGTTTGGTTAAAATCGGTTACAATTTTATACGGCTTTTTTTTTTTGTTGTTTACTAGTATGTGTTGTTTGAGACGCTATAACTTTCGTCATCAGTCCATTGTAAAGAAATAGCAGCAACAAAACTTTATATCTTGTATACGGTTATTTTCATTAAAAGCGCTAATCACTTGTTTCTTTTATATGTACTTATATTATGTTATTATTTAGTAGTACTTGAAAAAAAAAAAAGAGTTTATTGTCTGTAACAAGAGTACTAACCTTTTTATATATCTTTACAGTTTGCGTTAGTGTGTGCTGTTTTAAAGTAGTAAACAAAAAAAAACAATACAAAAAGTGGTGAGAAAAGAAAATGGCAAGTAAACGAAAAACAGAAGGTGCCAACAAAAAAACGACTAAACGTAACAAAAAGAAAGAAGATGATTTCGATTCAGACATAAGTGATTGTGAGGGTCTAGATGAAATTGTTCCTGTACCAGACGAAGTATTAATTCAAAATCATCCCGATGATATTGAAGCAACCAAATTACCCGATGAATTATTAGCAACATACGATAAAGATTGTGGTCAATTACTTATTGCTGGCATGGTAACGTGGGAGTTGGTGGCCAAAAGGGACAATGGAAAACAGAAACAAGCAAAAGTTCGACCAAATTTGTTTTCATTTCATCGATTCACCGACGATAAGGTTAGTTTGCTTCGTACAATGACTTGGTTTTTTTTTTTTTTTTCTAACGATATGCTTGTCTTTTTTTATATTTTAGTATCGATTAATTTTTGGTGGTTGTTCTGCAGCTCATACGATTTTAGTAAATATGGATCGTAAAGCTTTAAGTTTTGGTCGAAATCAGCATGGTCAATTGGGGCAAGCCGAATTAACGGTTATTGAGAAACCAACATTGGTACCCGGTTTGGAAAATGTTAATATTATTCAAGCGGCATGTGGTCGTAATCATACATTATTTTTAACCGATACGGGTACTGTATATTCGTGCGGTGATAATCGTAATGGCCAATGTGGTGTTGGCAACACGACACCAATGATTACGAAAGCGGGTCGAATTAATTATCTGGGTGCACCGATTATAAAAGTTGGTTGTGGCGCTGATTTTTCTGTTATACTGGATATTAAAGGAAATTTACACACATTCGGTCTAACAGAATTTGGCCAATTAGGGCATAATACTGATGGAAAATATTTCCAAAGTTCTACTAAAATGTCATTCCACAATGAGAGTTCGCCAAAACGGGTTGTATTATATATAGAAAAGGCTAAAGATGGTCATGTGGTACCCGTTGAAGGAGTCCAAATTGTTGATTTTTCATGTGGTAATAATCATACGGTGGCAATAGACTCGAAGAAGCGTGCTTATAGTTGGGGTTTCGCGGGTTATGGTCGACTTGGTCATGCCGAAACCAAAGATGAAATGGTACCACGTTTGATTAAACATTTTGATTCTCAAGGTCGTGGTGTGCGTACGGTAGCATGCGGTGCAACATACAGCTTGGCCGTTATCGAAATAGGTCAGTTGTATATGTTTGGGCAGAATAAAAAGACTGGTGAAGCGAATATGTATCCAAAACCTGTACAAGATCTAGCAGGTGAGAATTTTTAGGTAATTTTAATTTAAGGCAATTTACAAATGGGCTATTTACTCTAATCTAGGCTGGAATATAATTTGCATTGGAACAAGTAATACGTCCATCATAATTTCGGCAGATGATTCATTAATTGCATGGGGAGCATCGCCAACATTTGGAGAATTGGTAGGCCAATATTTTTCTTTAGGTTCGACCTGAGTTTTAACGATTATTTTTTTAGGGTTTGGGAGAACTCCAAAAATCATCATCAACCCCAAGGGAAGTTACTCGTTTAGAAGGAATGAAAATACCGCAAGTAGCGATGGGATATTCTCACACACTTCTCGTAGTCAATACCGATCATGAGTTCACAAAAGAAAAATACGATAAAATGCCCAAGTTTAATGTTGACGATTAAAAGTTAAAATCTTAATTTTTTTTTTTTTTAATTTCTTATTTATTTAATTATTGTTTAATTTTGAATTTCGTCTTTTTGTTTTGTCTCACAATTGTAACAATAGTTTTTTCTTTTTTATAGTTTTAATTTTTAAGTAACAAGTTTTTGTATGCTTTTTTCTCTCAAATGATTATATAAATAATGATTAAATGTTATTTTTTTAAGTATACGAAATAGTTTTTTTATGATTTTTCCAAATAGAAAATGTATGAATAAAAAATGAAAATTCTGAAAATTTAGTCTAGACAACTAGAAAAAAAAAAATCAAATCTTAATTAAATTATACACAGTTCTACACATATCTTAATTCTTTATTATTTCGACGAAACGTTCCTTTTGGAACAAGTCCTGATAGCTCGCGACAAATTTTAATTTTAACATTTCGTTCGTTTTTATATATTTTTCGATCTGTTCCGGTTGGCCGGGATCTATTTCCAACCATAGATGTCCGTTTGGTTTTAGTTTCGACGAGGCTACATGTAAAATTGATTTAATTACGGTAAGCCCATCTTCACCACCGTCCAGCGCACGAAGATCTTCGTATAGTACAATTTCGGGTTCTAATTTTTGTAGATTTCGTGTACGAATATACGGCGGATTACTCACTATCAGTTCAAATGTTTGTTTTATATCGGCCAATTGATTATCTTGCGTTAATTTTTCCTGAAATATATGCAAACGATTTTCCAATTTTAACATTTGGGCATTTTGTTTGGTTAAGTCACATGCCAGTTTACTCTGATCAATCGCATAGCTTATTGCCTAGAATCGAAATTCGGATCATTAATTAAATTATCTAAAAATGTATTCGTGGTGTATCGTCATACTTTTGGTAATGATTTTAACAATGCCAAACTAATTGCACCGCTTCCACATCCTAATTCTAGAAATTTTATACTTTTATTCATATCGACCTGTTGTAGTATCAATTCCACCAGTTCTTCGGTTTCTGGTCGTGGTATAAAAACTGGTGGCACCATTTTCAATGTTAAATCACAGAATTCCCATTGGCCTATAATATATTGGATTGGCATGCGAGCGATCCGACATTCACATAAATTTTCGAATTTTGTTATTTGTTCCGCATTCAGTGTGATGTTCTCATTTTCTGCGTCTGTCAACTGTAGTATGATGAGGATGATAAATTTAGATTATTTTTATATTGTGATGGCGCTCCATCGCCTAATACACATTACCTTTCGTTTCCCTAATACATGTGCCAGAATATTATTTATCGATTGTTTCACTTCGGGCACTTTTTCAGTTTCGAACCGGGTCTTCCATTTTTCAAGCACCTCTTGAACTGGGG
This sequence comes from Tipula confusa, assembly GCA_963556175.1. NCBI lineage: Eukaryota > Metazoa > Arthropoda > Insecta > Diptera > Tipulidae > Tipula > Tipula confusa. The sequence continues at coordinate 92,121,667 of OY744475.1, forward strand.
GTAGAATATTACTGTGATTCAAACGATTATAAATATTATTCCATAGTGTTTTATTTACAAATTTTCTTAAAAACATATTTATTATTTATTGTCTTATTTATTATAGTAATTATATTTTATTTATATAAAATTTTTTTTTTATTTTTGGGTTAAATTGATTTTTCGGAACTTCACTTCAGAGAAAATCATTTTATTTTTTTTTATTATTTATTCAAGAGCGGTCTCTACAATTTCGACGACGCACTAATATATTAAATTCACAATTTTTTAGGGTGGGTGCTATTTTGTTGTGAATTAAATATATGAACCTAATATAATTCACCACCTTGTAGATCGAAGGACATTTTATTGTTTTGTGTTTTGTCAAACCGCGAACCAACACAAATTAAAAGAAAAGACTGATTTTAATGGTTTTGTAATTTAAGCGAATCATAATAATGAAATTTATTGTATTTACGTCAATAATTGTATTAATTACAAGTAAGTAAATTACATAAATATTTGTATTATTATATTATATTGTGTTGTGTTTTTAGTTGTTGTGTGTGATGCGGGTGCAACGGGACGTGCAGGATACTCAAGCTTTAATGGTGGTGGTGGGAATAGTGGTTCAATTAAATCAGGTATGGGCAAACGTGGTACATTTATGTTAAACGGTGTAAATAATCAGCAAAATTTAACAGACACCTCGTCGACTAATCCAACAGCGCGTTCATCTGGAATATCAACACTTGGTCTGATTATGATCATAATGGTGGTGATAATGCTTGGATTTGCAGGATACTGGCTCATTATATGCTATCCATTTTTCCTTAAGCAGCACGATGATACGCCATACGGCCGGGTTAGTGCACCATCAGTCACCACGACGCGTACAAATTCTGGGGAATATATAAATCCTTTCCCTTTTATAGACGATAAAAAATTGGAAAATTAATCAAAAAACTCCTCTTCTCGACATGAAGACAATTGTGTTCTAAAAACCGTTTACTATGTAAGATAATAATTTTTTTAAAGACTAACGCCGAATCTCCTGCATCATCCATCCATCATGTTCCATTCATTATTCTCATCAAAATCCATATAACGTTTATCGGGCCATAAGACTTCTATCGACAAGCAAGTCTTCGGTTTTATTCTTTATTTCGCCAAATTAGTGTATAAGACGCAAATGTATTACTTAAAGCCATACCGTTTGGCCATAATTCTGAGAAAGCGGTGTACAAATCTAAAAAAAAAAACCAGTACCAAATTCGGAATCTTGCCAAATAGGTAATGTAGTTTTGTCTAGAATTAAGAACTTAGATTATTTTTTTTTTATAACTTTTTATATTATAAATTTATACAAACACCATAAATGGGCATTTTTTTTTCACTAGCAACTTCAGAAGACAAGAGATGTACTTAGTAGGATTTAATACGAAAATTTCTTTTTATTTCATTTATACATACAAATTATTCAGTCACTTAATTAATTTAATTAGTTAAACTACAAATTATGTGCATCAAGTTTTTGGAAGTTATTTATAGTTCATCCTTGGCATCATCAAGATCGATATCAGATAAATCGATTTCTTCCTCTTCAGGTAATTGTCCATCCTGTCCGTCCCACGGTTCTGTTTTATATATTTTTGGAATTTTTTCACCTCGAACGGTTACCGTTTGTCCCCGACCATAAGCAATGTCGCGCAAGAATTCATTTATACCATCGTTTGAGAATGAACCGCGAAGTAGCGAGAATTTCATTTTTTTAAAGTTCACTAGTGCCATGGCTGGATAACCAAAACCTCCGATATCGAGAGCATCTTCAATTTGTGTTTGTTGTCCACCCTCAGCCCATAACCATCCCCATTGTTTTTGTTTATATTTATCAGCCATTCCGGTGAGTATTTTAAGGTAGTTGTTACGGCATTTAGCGTCACAGTCCAAAATATGAGGTAAAATCGAAATAACACAAAGTGGTTTACCTTCACACGCCTCTTTCTCAACATTTTCCGACGTAAGTTCGTGGATTTCGGGAGCTGGAATATTTTCGGAATATTTTTCAAGGGCCCATGTTACAATATCTGATGATTGTCGACCACCATCATAATCTCGTACTGAATCCGAATCTTTTTTACCACCGGGGAAGAATTTAATCGATGGATATCCTTGAACACCATATTGTTGTGCTTTGAGTGAATGAACAGTTGCATCTAATGCGCCTAATTTAACTTTGCCTTTTAATTCTGATGCCGCTTTTTCCCATTGTGGTGCCAAATTTTTACAATGTCCACACCATGGTGCAAAGAATTCGACTAGCCATACATCGTCACTGTTCAAGACAAGTTTATCAAAGTTGGCGTCTGTTAATTCGATAACTTCAGATTTTCCTGAACCACCAGAGCTTCCACCACTTTTACTTCCATCTCCACCGCTACTTCCACCACCAAGGAATGAATGTGCTTTTTTCTTGGCTTCTTCTAAACCCGCGTCGACAATACCCTTGGCCGTCCTTTGTCCATTAAAATCGGAAGGTACTTTTTTATTTGAACCGAACACCTTAAGCGTGGGAAAACCTTTTACACCATATTTGCCCGCTAGACTAGAATTTTCATCACAATCTACGGAACCAAGTTTTACGGTGCCCTTTAATGCGGATGCCGCTTTTTTATATTCCGGTACCAACTGTTTGCAATGACCACACCACGGTGCATAAAATTCTACCACCCACACGGAATCACTTTGTAGTACCAACCTATCGAAATTCGACTCGTTTAATTCGACAACATCGTCCGACGATGAATATAAACCATTAGCCGTGTTGAACGTGGCCAAAATTCCTGTGAAATAAAAAAAGTTTTGTTTATCATCCTCTTAAATTTAAATTTTAAATAACTCACCAATAACAATTAATAAAATCGGTTTCATTATATTAAATTTTCTATTAAAATTAATCGTGTTACGACTAAAATTTCGAATTGTTTTAAAATTCCTGCCTTGTGTGATTACTTTTAAATGAAAAAAAAATTATATATTTGACAACTACTAGCTATCCACCTATCTTTGGTGCTCAACAAATCGAATCAAAACAAATCAGCCGGTGCCATGACACAAAATTTCGTGGTGTTTTATGATTGGTTAATAAAATCACATTCAAACGAGATTAAACGAGATTTTCGCTCTACAATTTATCAGCGTTTATTTGTTACTCAAGATAACGTGCGGATGTGATTTTGAAAATAAAATTTACCGTTTTGTTAGTTGTACGATTTTTTTTTAACGTGGTGAAATGTGGTTATTTTATGTTTTACATTTGTGATAGCTAAAATTCTGTGGTAAACTAAAATTATAGTAATTTTTGTAGTGAAATTTAAGAAATTTTATTTATTAATAGAAAAAATAACATAAGCTTTTACTATTTGATAATAGATGGCGGCTATATATACCCGTTAATCAACGGAGTTATGCATTTGTAAATTTTAAAATTAAGCCAAGTTTTTAGTGTAGTTTTAGATAATTTAAGTGTTTTTAGATAAAACTTAAGGCTAAGTACATGATGGCCTGGAATTTCAAACTGTAAAAATGCTAAAGCTAAAAACGTCTAAAGCTAAACGCTAAAAACATGATGCTTTGTCTTCATTATTTTCAAAATGATGGCGACCGAGTAGCGTAATTATTGGTAAACCAACTTGAAATAATGGACTGAATGGCTAAAACTAATGTCAAGTTGAGGTGTACCAAATTGTGTAAATCTGAATTGGCAGGCATTTAAATTTTTCTTTTAAGTGGTTACATCAATGGATGATGCGATAATTTGAGATGCGATAAATGAGGCATCTAACATGTTGTGCAAGGTAGGACTATACATTTAATAAAATTTAAATAGATAATTAACAAAGAATCAATAATTTGAACCTAATGCTATTATATTTAACTGTGGTCCAATTGAGAATCATTCTATGTGTCGACTTTTCAAAGGTTAAACGAATTATGAATTGCGGTTTCAGTACCCCAGCGATCATGGCCATCTAGTATGGCCATCATCGCCAGGATATATTGCGATGACTGTTTCCATTTTAGCGGGGAAAATTTTCTCCTTTAAGCAGAACCAATTCACCTGGTGATACCGATTTAGTACCGGTGGTCCACTTTCTTCTGTGCTGTGTGTAGTTTACATAAGTACTCCTTGGACCACCGAGACTTAAAATGTTGTTGTAACTGTAAAATATATTTTCGTTTTTTGTATTTGGTTCGACCGACCAAAAAAATGAGTCAAGGCATTTAGGTCGTCAGGACTCGATGATACAGGTGTTAGTGGTCGAGAGTTCAACATGGTCTCGACTTGAAGTTTGATGACGGTGTTAAACTCCTCGAAAGTAATCGAAGCGTTTCCAATGACTCGTAACAGATGATGTTTTGACGATTTCGCTGCGGCTTCATACATGCCGCCAAAATGTGGGGATGATTGAGGTTGGAAATGCTATGTGTTATTGTTATTTTGACAGAACTTCGTGGTTTCTTGTTGATGTTGTTCTGACAGAAAAAGGTTGCGCATTTGTTGAAGTTTGGAAATATATGATGACACATCCCTATAGTGGATGTAAAAAGGGCCACAGTAATCCACGCCAATTACACTAAACGTTGGTGCTTAGTTGATTCTGTGAGTCGGCAGGGTAGCCTAGAGTTGAGTTATCGAACGAGGATTGAGATTTTAACGATGCTGTGTAGACCATTCTCAATTTCTTCAGTTGATAGAGTACCATTTGTTCTTTCTTCCAACTGGCCTCGCTGTGGGCAGCGTAAACGACAGTTAGAAATAAATCTGTTGATCCAAGCCATGATGTTGTGTAGGCTTCTCAAATTGTTTTTCTACTTTATGGAGTCAACTAAATCATTTTCATAATTCGTCTTCGATTCATGATTCATGGCAACTAAAACTGATTTGCTGTTTCGAAGTTCAGGAAGAGAGCATTCGAGTGAAGGTTGTTTTAGTGTCCAATTTTGATCATCTTTAGATAAGAATTTATGTCCATTGAACCACATTGAACACAAAGCAACTCCTCTGGCATGATTTCACGTGAAACAATATCTGTAGGATTTTGTTCGGATTTTACATGATGCCAATCGTTAACGTTGGTAAATTGTTGGTACTGAACACTCTATTGGCAACAAATGTACTCCAAGCAGATGATCCAGATTTGAGCCATTGGAGGACGATAATTGAATCAATCCGATAAAAAACGTTGCTGACCTTAAAATTGATTATTGCGAGTACTCGATGTGCTAGGTCTTGGAAAAGTTAGGCAGCGCAGAGATCTAGACGTGGGAGAGTAGTTTGCATAATGGAGATACCCTCGACTTTGAACATAAATATTGGACTACTACTTCGCCGTCTTGGTCAACACATCTTGTATAAATGGCCGCACCGTATGCTCGTTCGCTCGCGTCAGAGTGACGATGGACTTTTGAAGAGATGGCGGTTGATTTTGAGCTGGTTGAGCTGAAGAAGTTGGTCTCTGAAGCGTTGCCATTTAAAAAGTAGAATTTGTGGCAGAGATCCATCCCAAGCACGTTTGAGCTGCCACAGCTGTTGTAGAAAAAGTTTATCAAGAGTGGTAACTGGAGCCGTTAGACTAAGAGGTTGAAGATAGCAGACCTCTTTGTGATTTGTGTCCTTTCTAAGAGTGTGACATGAAAACGAAATTCATCGACCTGAGGTTACCAGTACATGCCTAATGCTTTGACGTACTCGAAATCATCGATCTGAAGCAAAAATTTACGTCCTGGTGGTATATCATTAAGAATTTCTGGCGAATTGGAACATCATTTTCGTAGCGTCATTTTAGCTTTACCTAGCATGGAAATTATATGGTTTTGAATTTCTTGAAGTTCTGTCGGATTCCGTTCGACGTACATAACATTATGAATGGCTTCACTTGCCGGCGGATATCTATTTTTGGCATCTATCGATAATTGTTGTAGATAGCGTGTCGCAAGATAAGGAGCCGACGCAGTTTCGTAAGTTACAGTTGTCAGCCTGTATAGATGTGTCGATCTTCTTGAGGTTTATCACGTCAAAATATATATTGTAGATGCGAATCTAGCACATCGATCCAAATTGTATAAGGATGCTGAAGAAATCATTTTGAATAACTGGCACCACCATGAGGATATCAATGAGAGACTTGCCTGTAGTTGTGTTCGCAGACTCGTCGAATACCACTCTTATCTTGGCACTGAAGCTCTCCGGCTTTAAGAAATAGTAACCATCGAAAATCGCTGACTCTGAAACTAATTGCATATGATCTAAACGCCTATATACTCAACGCCAGAAGGCTAGAGGGCTTATGTGCATGAATTGCACATAAGCCTTCTGGCGTTGATGATTTTGACTACGTTTCTTCTTATTGTTTAAGTAGCAACGTAACGCCATGATTCGAGAATCACCCAGTGTAGATGGCGAAGCCCTCAGATGAAGCTCGACAATTAAACTTCCTTGCTCATCTAAGTTTGTACTTTGCTTGAAGTGAACTTCACATTTTCCCTCAATTGGAGTAAACTTTTGAGTAGCTGATGGATTCTAAATCTTCTAAAATCTTTCGATGATGCCATCACTAATTTGATCATTGACCTGCTCATCCTTGATAATTACAGAAATAATTTTGATTGGAAGAATTGGTTTTGCCCGATATTATCCACTTTAAATGCGTATTTTGAAGAGTGGGGAGTTCATTAGCTAATCTTATTTGTCCTATATGATTGCGAGCAAACTTAAGAAAATCTCAGCTCCTATCAGTAGATCTATTTTATTTGACTAATGGAATTGTGAATCAGCGAACTATATGTTCTTTGGAATAGGCCAAGACTCGATATCAATGGTGGAAACAGATTGGTCCCCAGTGATTTTTGATAAAGTAAACACATCAATAGTTGTAGAATAATTATTAATTCTCGAGACTGTAGACTGACTGTAGATGATGTTCGACTTGATGTTTTTGAATCTTCTACTCCAACAACTGACAAATGCCATTTATTTTGCTTTTCTCAAAGTTAAATAGCGAGTACACAACACTGGTGATCGATTTACATTGAGAAGCTTTTTTCAATCCGAGATCTGAGTTTTCCGCAGAAATGTGTAGGAGTTGAGAACAGTCTTAAAGATTGTCGATGAAATGGGTTTTTTGTGCATAGTACTTATTAAAAAGTTTTTCCAAACTTTCTGTTCGATGTTCGGATTTATTTAAAAGGAGAAATTCTTATTTTAAAGATGAAATTTGTTTCTTTTGAGGATCATTTAAAACGTTATTAATTTCTAAATTTATCTCTTTTCTAACGGTCGTTTTTTTTAATTTCCTCCGGCATGTTTGTATTGGTTGATATGTCTTCTTGGTTGGTTATTGACTATTGACCTAAACATTTTTCCTTTAAATACAATTATTCAGTAGTTCACGCAGGACATTTAAATTACTTGCGGTTTCCAATGTTTTTAAAATAAATTTAAAGATCCTTCAGTCATAGCAGATTCAGTTATATCATATTTGCATCTTTTCTCGCTGCCAGCATACATTGACATGTATCACTCATGTAAACTATAATACTCCTCGATATCCTCATCGAAATTGTCATCTTCGGTGTTATTTTTATTTTTTTCACTGTTGTCATTTTTTGAGGAAACATATAACATAACACTGCAAGATGCTGAGATTAATTTAAGCAGATAATTTATACTGGCTATGCAGAGACTTAAAAGAAACAGTTCTTCTGGGGTTGATTGTATTAATTCCGAGCTCTTGATATTCGGAGGAGCACTTTGTAGAACTATCTTTTCGAATTCGTTCTGATGAATGGAAAGTGGCCGTGCCGAGGCCTATATCCTTAAAAAAGGAGATCGCACTAATTGCGAAAACTAATGCGGCATAGCTCTCCTTTGCACAGTATACAAATTACTGCCTTATATAATATTGGAGAGAATCGCGTCCCTGGCGGAGGAAATTGTAGGTGATTACCAAAGAGGATTTCATCCAAATCGGTCAGTCACTGAATAAATTTTCTTGATATTCTTTCTAAATATTACGAGATATCTCGTGACGTACATCAGGTGTTCTTGAACTTCCAACAAGCCTATGACTCAATCCATCGGGAAAGCCTACAGTTTGCTTTGCAATGTCTGGCAATACCTGACAAATATGTTTATGTAAAATGACAGTAATGCAGTCACAATGATGTGTCAAAGTTGAGAACAAGCTGTCAGGGAGTTTTGCAATTAGCTCTGGAGTACGGCAAGGAGATGCTCTGTACCCGATGCTCTTTAATCACATGTTAGAATTCATCTTTCGTAAAAGGGAAACATTTCAGAGTCCAACCAGGTTCTGGCATATGCAGGTGATATCTGTGTAATTGGATTGAATGGCAACGGTGTCAGAGAACTACTCGATCCACTTGTACGATCCTCAGCTTCCGTTGGTCTCAAAATCAGTGAGTCACGTGTTTTATAGAGACCAATACATAGTCGATATAAGTATAGTGGTGATCATACATTTGAACGAGAGATCTTGCCACTGGCAACCATGTTTTGTATACCATACGTCATCTGTTTAGTAAAAATACCTTTCAAATGGCGTCAATCCGTTTAATAGTCATTTGCTTCATATATGGCTCCGAGCACGACGATGAGGGCACTTATCGTATTCTTAATTGAAGTAAAGGGTCAGTGAGTACGCTGGCTCGGTTATGTTCTGTGATCTGAACTTAAACAGATGGTGCAGCGATATCTGACAGGAGAGCAAATATTTGGCAGTCGCAGACTTGTCTCTATATAGTTGTATATAGTCTTCTTCTATAGTTGTCTAGAGCAATAGGAAGATCAAGCTCGGGACTGAAATTGTTGGAGCTAGAACGGAATTAATCATATGGTCTTGCTAAATGGGAAGCATGTTATAAATAGGACGTGTCAGTCTTTAAAGGAGTGGCATACTACTATTTATATATAGTTGATATAATTTAAGGATGTATGAAATGTTTGATATCGTTCTAAAAAGTCTATTCGCCTCCAATCACAAAATAATGAATACGTCGGAGTTTAAAACATCTCTGGAACAAACATTTAACCCTTCTCTTATAGAATAGACTTGAATCGGGCACAACACTTTCACAATTCACTTTAAATTCTAAAATCAAATATTTTGATAAATTTATTAGTATTACGTCATTGAATAACTATATGTAGAAATGACACCAAACGATTCCATCGCTACGTAGTTGATATAGCGCTGTATGCATTTGTATCTTAGATAAATTTAAATTAAGGGTTTAAATATCAACTATATAAAAAGGATGCAACAGGAAAATCTAAATTTAAAACGAAACAAAATATTTATGTAGTTTATCCAAGGTCACTTAATTCATATTTTACAAATGATTAAGTATATCAAATTTTCTTAACTTTTTTTGGTATTTTTTATCACTTTGTATAGTCAAACTTTATTGTCGGGTGATAATCTTGATTTTTTTTTTATTTGCTTTTTCCATGTCAACGTTCCGTCTAGATGTTACCCTAAGTATTTGACATTGGATTGCTGCGGAATAGTTACACTGTTAAATTTAACTGGACAGGTGCGTTTGTTAAGTGAGAATGTAACGTGTGTTGATTTATTTTCATTGACTTTTATTCGCCAATTACTTAATCAGTTTTCAATTTTGTTCAGATGACCCTGCAATTGCTTTGAGGCAGTTTGATGATTTTTACAAGACACAAAGACAGCTGTATCATCAGCAAAATATGTTGATATTATAGCTTCATTAAAAATAGGCAAATCGGCTGTATACATAGCAAGTATAAAATTGTTCCCAAGACACTTCCTTGTGGAACACCTGCGCTAATATCATTTAAACCAGTGGTTGCTGCATTTTGTTTAACCAAGTTTTGTATTTGAAGAAGATAGTTTTCAAGAAATACATGGAACTGCTTCGGTAAAAGTTCTTTAATTTTGTATATTAATCCTCTATGCCAAACTTAACCGAAGGCTTGTGCAATATCTAAGAAGACAGCAGAACAATATTTTTTTTTGTTCGAAGATGAATTTGACTGCATTGACAATCTTGTGAACTTGCTCTGTAGTGCCATGCTGATTTCGGGAACCAAATTGATGATCTGGTGTAATATGCCGTTCTTCTAGTATTGGTTTCAGTTTCCTTAGTAACAATTTTACAAAAAGCTTTGATACTGTGGAAAGCATGCTTATTCGACGATATGACGAGAATCGTGTCTCATCTTTTTCAGACTTTTGAGGAATGTGTCCAGTTCGCATGATTGCGTTGAGGATGTACGTTATTAGTTTAATACATTTGTCTGGTAATTCTTTAATCATTTTACCGGTAAAGAGATCATGCCTTGGTGCTTTTTTTGAACTTATGCCGTTTTTTATTGTGCTTAATTTATTACTTAAATGGTTAAAAAAATCTAATCTAAGAATTACTTCTTTTTTATTGCGTGTTTCAAAGGGCAATACACTGATGACATTACGCAGTATCCAGACCACTCCTAAAGGCAGATATATGTCGCTTATTTCATTTGCGAATTCTAGGAATGCTTACTAATTTCAGTCATAACCATCTGCTAGCATAACTGCTGTAGAAATTTACGCCGGTGACTGCAGTTTGTTTTCAGGAACGGATTATTCTCCATATATACTCAATGTGCCGCTAAAGCCGCCACATCCAAAATATTATAAAAGAATGCCGGTTGCCATTAAGACGAATCTTCCTTTTACATGAGTATTCCCCCAGCATTATGTCCATATTGTCCACGCCACTCTTGGTTCTGTTGTAATCTAGAATCGTAATTGGTTTATTCACTGATCTTTGATTACCTTATCATTAATGCATGGTGAATAAAAGCATGGCAGCTTTGTTTTTTTGGGAATATAAGTGTGATTTTGTTCGAAAATCCAGTAAAAGACGATTCGTCAGGTTCCCAAATTTTGAGTTTCTAAAATTGATAAATTGTGGACGCGTATCAAATTAGAAGGTAAATTGTTGGTGATGAAAAAATTGTCACATGCTATATTTCGACGGCTACTACTAAAAAGAGTGAAGCATAGATCCTCCACAACACATTTTCCTTGATTACTTTCTCTTTGTGAGTTTGGAGCCATTCCAGTGTAAATTTGTCCTTTCAATAGATACACGAGGAAGTGGAGTCATACTTTAATTCCAAATCTGGCAGGTTTTCATGGAATGTAATGCGTAAAATGCGTAAGTACCACCTTGATATGTTAAGTAACAGCTGTTCATCAACTGTGATGTTTGCTCCAGCTACAAAACGCTCTCGTAGATTCCAATTCACCATAAGACATACCTATATTAGTAATCGCTGCGCACGGGTAATCCCATTATCAAATCTGATATATCTGCTTATCGATAAAAGCACTGTGAATCCATCGTAGCGAGGTAAAGGAGATGAGAAAGCACTCTCCACTAATCTAGCTGATGTTCGTTTTTGGTTCGGCTGACGACTGCAAATATTATAATGCCATGATTTTTTGGATCAAATTCATCAAATCTCACGATAGACTAAATAATACATTTCAAAAGTCAATAACAAAAGATAGCTACTCGAGTGCCGCATAAACACATTTTTTTATTTATAATGGAAGAGATTGAAAAAAAATTACGTTAAATTTGTGGTGCTAGTCTTTTACAGATAATCTAGTACAAAAATAAAATTAAATTGGAGGCGTATCCGAATACAGTAAAACATGTAAAAGTGACCACATCTGTAAACTGACCCCATGCAAAAATTATGACTATTTTTCAAAATATTTTTAAAAGATAGTCATATTTGTGATCATTCAATCAGCGATCTATTTGTATGATGAAAAACCCGTTAGCATCCCGCCTCTATTTTTATTCGAAACCGCTACGGTGTTTTATTGTCGATGTTTATATCTCTAGTATTTCGAGTGGAAACTAAATACAACGTACTAAATTTTGCGTGAAGACATTTCAGTTAGAATTCAGGTATGCGGGGAAAATAATTCTAGTGATGATGAACAGGCAAGCGAATAAGCGGAAAGGGAAGGATTGCACAATATGGCAGCAAAACCCTGTGTAAAAACAAATCTTGTTGTTAATAAAAATTATCACATTATCAAGTTTTATTTATAATATTAACGTAAAATTTAAATTTAAAACAAAATTTCATTTAAAATCTATAGAAATCTTACATAGATGAAGATAAAAATTCGGTTGTAAACATAAGGGAACGATATAAATCCTGTTAATAAACGAAATATATCATGTGATCAAAAAACGATCAATCGCTGCAAAATAAAATCAATTGATACAAAAAAATTCTATTTTCTCCAAAATAATGTTTACTTTTTGATCAAAAGAAAAGAATAAAAATGATGCTGTTAGTTTGTTTAATTTTGTTTTTTAAATCTTCACACATTTTACGACCTACTAACAAAAACATTCATCTAACAAACCCAACAAATGTGTATGGAACAAATGTGTTTGTTCCAACAAACACATTTTTAAATTGGAAATATAAACGTACCAATTACATAAAATAAGAAATATTCGTGGACATAATTTAGCAAAAATACAGAAATATTTATTTCGTAGTACAATTTATTAACACTTGGCTCATATGTCGCTGCAAAGTTAGCGGTGTCACCTTCTATTTATAGTTATTCAATGGTATTACCAATTAATTTAGTAAATCCTTATTTATGTGAGCCACTGTATACGATAATTTTCTGAGGTACTGTATTTATATTATAATTTCAGGTTTCGTGCGATTAAACCTGTTTGAAATATCAAAAATATTGTAACTACCGTTACTAGGATTGAAAATTAAACAATGATCAAGTAGAGTTTGAACCATCAGCATTTCATTTTGTTTGTTTAAATTATTTTAAATTACAAAATCATAGACATTATAAAAGTGAACACAAAACTAATTAAAACAGATAAAAGTTTTAAATAAAAATAATGTTGTAAAGTGATTTAGAATCTGTGAATTAAAAGTGTTATTATATTGTGTGGTACAAAAAAAGTGCTCCATTATAGAAGACTCATACCACATTTTAGTCGAACGCGCTTTGTTGAATTTTGGTGAAAAACAAAATAATTTGAGCTTGTTTAATGGAACCGCCATACTAATTTGGTTGGACTCGACTTTAGTGGGTCGTGTGTAGTGATTTTTGTCTATATTCGACAAGGTCATGTGATTTTACAAACAAGTTTTGTCGACAAAAAAATGTAAGTGTTTTTTAATTTTTTTTTGTCATTACATTATTTTTCGACTATACGTGTTCGTAGTTTTTCTCAATATTATAACAGTGTTACAGGACAACTCTTTACCGAGGACTTTTAATAGATTTTCAGAAATTTTTTTTACATTGGGACCAACACACGATTTCACGTACTCAATTTTTCAGAAGCTCAATGTTTACGTATAAACAAATTACAGGTGTCCACCGAGTAATGTGAAACGACTAGCGAATAGCGATAGTCAATCCATGTAATTAATGTTATTTGGACCTTAAATCAGTTAAAATAGTCAATCATCTTAAAATAATTAAGACATCATTTTTACTTTTATCTGCAAGATACCTTAGTAATTTTCCCTTTCAATTCTATCTCTGCGAAGAAACGGTGTGTTGGTAACCTATAAGTATAAGTATCCTTTTAAAATATAATTTTATCACTGGAGCTTCTTTGCACAGGGTGTCTTTACCAATTTGGTATTTTATCAATTTTTATAAAATTGCATTATTTTGCTTGTATCGTGCTAAGCTCCATAATGGATGCATGGATTAAATGCATGGATTCAATTTTTTAATTAGCGATAATCTTATTTGCCGTTTTGATTGCTGTCAAATTCATGTTGAAGTTCACTGTTCGTTTAAGTCGCTTTTGGAATCAGTCGATTAATAAAGTGTCATTTGAGATCTTCAACATTCAAATCGTTTTTTTTTGTACCCGCAAATCGTGAATAACATCAATTAATTAAATCCTACTTATAGATAATGATTTTTGACTTTCTTTATTCAATGCTGGAATTGAAACGACCTTTTTAAATAATTTCCGTACAAATTGGTTGCCGTATACTTTTTCGTAATTAACGTACTTTTTGTAAAGTGAAAGGTTTTAATTAATTAGCTACCAAAGTCATGGTTTCTTGAAAATGGTAAATTGCTTCCATATTTGATAAATCACTATCTATTAGGTCCAAAACATTAAAGAAACATATAAAAGTATAATTGTACTAGCTGTACTAGCTGCCACACGTTGTTGTGGCTCAGTCAGGTTTAATGTAAAAGAAAGAAAAGAGAAAGTACACGTTTCAAATAAGTTTAATTTCACAATGCTTGTGGATATGCAATATTTTTTCTTGTTCCATTATCTGTGTAGAGATTGTCTGATTTGCCGACTCTACAACTCGTAACATATAATTGTCGTTGTGAAAAGCAATCCGTGTGTAGATCTAAACCGCACGCAATTCAAAAATTGACCCTGAGGTTTGTTGATGGTGATTGCAAACGCTAAACAAATTGAGAATTTCAATCTTTTAAATTGAAATGGCACATCCATTGGAATCATATAGGAATGCGAAGAATGAGGACATCTTCACCTTTGAATGGAACTTTCAAGATTGTTGCTGTAGAAGCATTGCTCATAATTTTTTTACTGCAAGCCTCGGGCAGTTGCAAATCTTTGACTGGTTGATGATATTTCGCAATATGATAATTGGCACGCCCATTTTCAATTACAGTCCGTGTGGTGGCATCACTGACAGATCGAATTGACTCGACGGACTTGTATGTGACTGCCTCGCCTTGAATGTTAGACTGAATAATATTGTTAAGTTTGTAGACGTCTTTGTTCTTGGCGGCAAGAATCGCTGGTTCACTCAGCCAATTGTGATTTTTATAGTTGTTTTGAATATTGGGAAATATTTTTTCAACCAATTCTTTTTTTGACCTCACTGAATTACAGTAGCTATTAAGTAATTTAATTCGTCCTGAAATCAGATCAACTGGCATCTTTCCGTTCCCAATTTCCAGAAATTGATGTAAGAACATTTCAGGTGATCGATGTTTTTCACAGCTGGACAATCATATTTGTAGTTACTTTCAACGTTTTCACGTGTCGCCACAAAACAGAATATTTCAGGCAAGCATTTATTTCGTCCGCTCGTGTTGTTTGAGGAATTTCAAGTAATGTTCGCTTAAAATCTCCTGCAAGCAATAATAATGCGTTCCCAAATATGTTTCCACGAAAATCTTGCAATGATCGATCAAGAGCTTCGAGCAATTTTTTGTGTGTCATTTTGCATTCATCTCAAAAAAAAATTATATTTAATTATTGCAATTAAATAAAGCAATTTAATTTGTTGAATTTTAATTATGCTTTTAAAATATTTCACGTGGGAGTTTCAATAAGTTGCATGTTCAATGCCAATTATTATATTATCTTTATTTCAAATGAAATACATAAAAAATTAAAAAGGAATTAACAATACAATATAAATTTGAAATAAAGTACAGCTCCTGGAGAGGACATTATGTCTGTTGTGGAGCAATTGAAAAACAGAATTATAATAAAATATAATATTCTTTGGTTACATTAAAAAGATATCAAAAAAATAATCTTCAACAAAAGTACAAGCTCAGTTATATTTAATAGATAACTTAAACTTCAAGAAGGCACATTAGCACATAATGTAAATATTATACTAAAAATATTGCTCAATATCATCGATGTCAAGCAGCCAAGTCCGAATTGCCCTGTTAAATTTGTATTTCAGCACAGATGAAAGCATTTTCAAATGTTTAGGTAAATGATGGAACTAATAACGAGCCATATATATAAATAAAATCTTCTAAATTTTTCATTACTAACACGAAGACCGACAAAATTGTTTGGATTTCTCATATTATGCGCATGATATATTCGACTATGATAACTATTTCTACGAACAAAAAACATTTTCAATACTTTAAATATACATACAGGTACCTTGGGGCAACAAATCTAACTCGCAAAAAAGCGGAATTGTGGGTGTAGTTCTCGGATGGGTATACATTATTTTAATGATTCTCTTTTGTGCTACAAGTACAAACAGATCGGTAATGTTAGCAAAGTAAATCCCAACTTGTTATACCATACATTATAATCGATTCGACAAGAGTATGATATAACCTTCTTAATATATATGAAGGGCACAAAGGCCAAAGATTATAAAATGTATGCACTGCAATAATGACAATTTTCCTGATATTTGTTAGGTGAGCGGTCCAATTCAGCACTGAGTCAACTGTTACACCTAAGCACGAGTGTACATGATACTTGAAAAGGTTATGATCAACTGTTAAGTCAGTTCGTCTAAAATGCATAATTCTAGATTTTTTACTCGCAATAAGTCGGTGATAAAACCATTTACTTAGAGTACAAATCAAAATTAATAAATTGTTGAATTTCAACGAAATCATTAGATGTATATGTTAAAACTGCAGATCATTAGTGAACGCTGTAGCACATCCTCTGAGATTGATTTCAAACACAGAATAGAAATAAACTAAAAACAGTAAGGGTCCCAAAACTGAGCCCTGAGGAACACCACATTTTAGAAGACCTGGGAGACTATTCGTGTTGTTAATTTTTACAATTTGACTGATGAGATCAATCGACGTTTTATTAATTTCTCAAATATTTTAGAAAAAGTACTCACTAGAGAGATAGGTCGGTAATTATTTATTAGCAGAGCATCACCCTTTTTAAAAACTGAAATAGCCACAGTATGTCAACCAGATACCAAGCACAATTTTTCACAATTACATTATCAACTCCATCGTTTCAATTAGAATGTTTGTTTTTTAGCTTCTGAATTTCATCGAAATAACAAGAGTTACAGTAGTTATCTCGGTTTCCAAAAATAAATTGTTTGTGCTCTCTACTGTTATAGGAACTAATATGAGTAATGTTGGAAGTTATATCAGATGATACATTTATAAAAAATTTATTAAATTCATTACATATACTCAGATCATCAGTAAGAAGAGCATTTGATTGATGTTCAAAAATCTGTGTTATTAGATTTTTGTTTTGGTACGTACTCATATCCAAAATATCATCAATTTCCTTCCACACAAGCTAGGGATTTTTGCCTACTAAATCAAATTTATCTTTGTAGTATAATCTTTTAACCCGTTTAACATTCAAATTTATATGCTGAGAGAGTTTTCTTACATAATTCTCTAACCGCGTGTTATAAGGATAATTATTTCTTAATTTTTTAAGTTTAATTATTTTACACAAAAGATAATAATTCATCCCAGGCTTTAACTTTTTGTTATTGCGATAATTAAATTTCTCTCTGGAAAATTCAAAATGGAAAATATATGATCTCTAAGTTTATCATAATTAACTTTAGTACTATTTACACTATAAAATGACACAGGTCTAATCGAATCTAACCAAATATTGAGTGAAATTAAATTATGATCAGAAATATATAATGGTAAATTATCCAAACTAAAAGTATAGGTACTACTGGATATAACAAATACGTGATCTAAACATGATAGTTTTCTAGTTGGATTATTGGACACACTGAGGAACCCATATGATGCAAGCAATGTTAGGTTGGTGAAACAGGTTGCGTTGTTTATATCACCTAAGATAACTTTGTTATCATTGTTAATTGTTCCCAGCAAAGCATCCAAGCCATTACAAAAAACATTAATGTCACTATTACAAGAACGGTAAAAACATAGAAAAATTCAAACATTTCTGCCAAACGAAGAACATCATCCGTACTCCAATTACAAGTATACCATGATGAAAATGATAAATTTTTATGTAAAAAAAACCAACTCCACTAGCGTATTTATCGTTACAGCATGCTTTAAGTTGTAATTAGGCAAATTAAATTCTAAACTTTCATTCGAATAAATCCAAATTTAGGAAACAAAAATCAAATCTGGTTGACAAATGCACCAAACATATCATATTTCCCTCATTCTTTATATATATATATATATATATATATATATATATATATATATATATATATATATATATATATATATATATATATATGTATATATATATATATATATATATATATATATATATATATATATATATATATATATATATATATATATATATATATATATCCGATGCTGTAAAAAAATATTTACATAATAAATTTCAGCTACCTGAAGAAAAAATTGACTGTCGCTTACTTGTTGCTGCGATTCAAAATATCAGCAAATTCAACTTCATCTCGTTTAAAATCTGAATTAATCCTGCATCATTTAGTAAACTGCTGCATTCAAATGTGTGGCCTATTGGAGTGTTGAATCGTGAATTTGTGGACAGACCAAAAAACGTGAATGCAGCGGTGTTGAGTTAAGAAATTCGATACCTAAAAATGATGTTGTAAATAATAATATTATGACTAAAACTGATCAAACATTTTGGCTAAAAACGTATTATCAAAATGTTAGAGGTCTCCGTTCAAAAGCCATAATGTTTTCGCTGTAATTGAAAATGGTTTTGATGTTATTATATTAACTGAAATTTGGGTTTCTACTGACGTTTTAAACGCGGAATTGGTAGAAATAAAATCTAAATTTACTAGTAAAGTAATTAATATCGTTAACACGGATTAGTGTGAAGTCGTTTGGGTAAAATTTAAAGTAGTCTCTAACATTTTACAGTTGGTGTTCATTATATTACTCCAACGTCTAATTTAAGGGTTAGTAAACATGAGTGATTTAGTGATTTGATAAGGAGTTGCGTTCAGCCAAGAAAATGAAAATGAACCGGTTACGGAAAAAATTAAAAAAACATGCTAACTCGCTAGGTTATCTATCATCTCTAAAAGGGCGACGTAAATTTAGAAAAATGCATCATAATAAATTTCGTCGGTATATAACTTTGGTTGAGGGTAATATCAAGAGTAATCCTAAATGTTTTTGGTCCTACATCAATTCCAAAAGCGGAACTGTTGGATATCCTCGAACATTCAAATTAGGTGCTGTGGAGTCTGAATGTGCTGCGGATATTAGCTGAATGTGCTGCGGATTTTATATGTTCTCAAATTTCTTTTCATCGAATTTTTTAATATCAGCTTATTCCTTCATTGCGAGCAGATCAATAATGCTTGCTTAACTGTTGGTAATTTAGGTTCGATTCCTTTGGACACTGAATTAATTTTTAAATATATCTCCAAGTTGAAACTAAATCATAATGCTGGTCCTGACTTAGTCCCTGCAGTTTTATTACGTGAATGTGCTCATTCATTAAAATTACCTCTGGCATTGATATACAATAGATTACTGTCTATTGGATATTTTCCAGACGGTTGGAAAACTTTCGTTCTCGACGATAGTCTAACGTTTATCCAACACATTGAAAATATAATAAATAAAACTAATGCAATGATGGAATTTATGTTTAGAACTTGCAAGGACTTTAAAGATGTGGCTACTTTTAAAACAGTTTATGCCGCATTAGTAAGATCACATGTTGAATACTTGTCAATTTTATAGGGGATCCTCAGTATGATATTAGAATTAATCGTCTAGAAAAAATTCAGCGCAGATTCACGAGTCGCTTATGTCGCTGTATTTTAAAAAATAAAGATCATTTTGCTTACATGAATCGTTGTAAAATGTTTCAGTTACTTCCACTGCACCACTGACGATCAATTAGTTCGGCTTGTTTTATCTATGATTTATTAAAGAGTGGCATAGACTCAGTTCATCTGTTGTCTAATCTCGACTTTTTGGCAAAAAACTTGAATATTAGAAATCGTTATTTATTCCAGCCTCGATTTCATAGAACTAATTACGGTACGCATAACCCTTTGGATATTGCTATAAATAATTTTAATAATTTTTATAAAGTTTTTGAATTCAAAACGCGAATTTAAAATGCGAATTATTAACAGCCTACATATTCTGTGATTATTTTTATTTAAAGTTTTAATTAAATTAATTTTATTTTATATAGTTTTTGTATGCTCCCGTTGTTTTGGTTTTTGATAAAGAGTCTATTGTTATATGCTATATATATTTAAATATTGTAATTGTAATTATGTAAATATTGTAATTGTAATTGATCAATATAATTTTTATTATGTTGATCTCGATAAATAAATATATATATATATATATATATATATATATATATATATATATATATATATATATATATATATATATGTATATATATATATATATATATATATATATATATATATATATATATATATATTCTGACATTCTTTTTCGTATGGTTCTAGACAACCCGAAAAAGAGATCTCTATCTCGAGGAGCCATCGTCGTCATAACCGACCTCTGCGCTTGTCAAATGGCCGCTCTACTCTCAGAGATCGCTGCACCATCTGCTTAGAATCGGCTCGCAGAACGTGACATGGGAGTGATTCTCTCCAGTATTATGTAACTTGTATGCTGTGCAAAGGAGATCTATGCCACTATAGTACACTAAACTTTCGCTTTGCCATACTAATTGAATAAGGTCGAAATGATAGTTCCACAAAATATCGTCTCCGAATATTAAGAACTCAAAGTTAAAGCAATCAACCCCAGAGGAACTGTTTCGTTTTAGAGTCCTCTATGTACATTTCCACAGTCTGTATTTGACAACTTTCAAATACAGCATTACAGCCAATTGTTGCGAACATTAAGTAAATCTGAGAAATGCTCTTTCCAAGTGTCGAGCACTACATCGATGTTAACACGGTGGTTTCCATCCTTATCCTGAATGGTGATAGATGTACATAGAAAGTACATCATTCTTTCCCCATTATCGGTCGCTAGAACGTGTCGGGAATACAGATCTATGTTTTCACATTTGTTTTAATGCTCTAGCATTAAAGTCACCAATCACTATTCTGACGTCGTGTTTTGAATTCTAAAATAGTTTTTTTCACCTCGGGCCCAAGAAAAAAACCAGCTCCAAGATTGCCGAGATCATCTCCTCTGTAAAACAATGAATAGTATTGATCTTAAACTTCATTGCGTTAATATAAGTGGAGATTTGTTTAAATTTTGACGGTATCCATATTTTATTTTGTTGAACTTTTTATTAAAGGAGTTTTTTAAGGATGCAAGTAGTCCGCCCAGTAATCCAACTTTTGTTTAGTCGCTTCCTACGACAATCCAAGGATGCTGTGGTGGAATTCTAAGGCTAACATGCCTACTAGAAGTCCTTTGCATAAGTGTGTCCCATAATCACAAGGGATAATATATAACGGGTTTTCCATTTGGGACTTGAAAACTTGGAACTTTCACTGTGAACGCACCCTTAAACAAATAACCAAACGGTCAGTGTCAACACATTCAGTGCAGATAACATTTTATAAATTTCCTTGAAAAATTCCGAGTCGCTGACTGCAACTTCCAGAGCGTCAATTCCAATTTTTGGTCGTTATTATTGTCGCAGTAGACAAGCAATTCATAGTCTAGTGAAAAAATTTGAGTCTAAATATTCGCTGCTGGATGTTCCCGTGCCAGTGAGATAACGAGTTGGTCGAAGTACCGAGAATATTGCTACCGTTACAGCTTTCGTCGAAAACGAACCAAAATAGTCGATTCGACGGCGTTCTCAAGAATTGGGCATCGCTCAGACCACAGTTCGACAAATTTTGCGAAAGGATCTTGGCTGTACCCTTATAATATCAAGTTAACACAAGAACTAAAGCCACTCGATCATATGAAGAGTCGTACGTTCTCGGATTGGGCTGTGGAAATGTTGGAAGAAGATGACTAATTTCATCACAAAATCATCTTCAGATGAAAATTCATCTGAAATTATTGGTCAGGTGAAAACCTTATGTGCTTCAAGAAATACCACTTCACCCACAATAAATAACTGTATGATGTGGTTTTCATGCTGGTGGTGACATTGGACCATTTTTTCGTTGATGACCACAACGGTACAGTCAATTGAGATCGCTACAAAGACATGTTGCAACGTTATTTCTTTGGTCAATTGCATGACATTAATGATTGTGGTTTCACCAAGACATGCCACACTGCGAGTCAAACAATCGACATGAGTGGTCTATGCCATCAAGCCGGCCTCGTTCGAGGAGCTCAGAGCCAATATTGAACGAGAGATAGTGGCCGCTTCTCTCGTCGAAATCGAGTTCAATGAATCGACACCTGCAACGTACCCGTGGTGGACATATGAACTATGTCGAATTTAATACATAAATGTTTTGATTGTACTTCAAGCCAATAATAAAATTTTCGAGATATCTCAAATGGTTTGCAATTTATTTAAAAACAAAGTTGTCAAGTCCTTGTTGGAACATCCGATAGTTTAAGCAACATTTTGACTAATGTAATAAGTAGTTATGAACTTTTAATATTAGTTAATGTAATAAAAAAATTTTGACTTTTGTAAAGGCAGTATTTCGATAAAGATGGTTGAATGGTTTTTGATTGCTTGAATTTTATGCCATATTTCATTCGCTGAAGAAGCTTTACAAGAGTCGTCACTGACAGCCTTGATTCAATGGCAGTTAGCTCATCGATACTTTTAACGTGTTGCTTTGGTTGAAGATTATTCATAAAACGAAGTAAATAAGCTGTAACTCGGATAAGTTTTGTAAACGATGAGTATCGGTCAAATAAGCTTATATCGGAGGCCAAATGGCAAACTGAAACTGAAGAAATTTTGCGACTATTCAAATTTAGCAACTCTGAGCTTATTTTCAAATTCGAATTTTTTGGCCAGTTTGACTGGTTTTCTTGGAGAAACGAAGTTCTTGGATTTGAGTAAGTCGATTAGCCACAAATGACGCAAATCTAGATGGTTCAGATTTAATACGGAAAAGCGTAACTTCGGAATCTAACCAAAGATAAATATGATCTATCTGTATATTCAGACTTTTAATTATTTTATTCATTGTTTGCACCAGTAGCAAAGCAGCACAAAGCGAGTAATGGTCTGCTTTTTAAGAGAAGCCACTGGATTTTGAACAAATCAGCCTAACATAGCTTTTATTATTAATATCGATGTTTCTTAGATAAATAACACACCCAAAACCCTTTTCAGAAGCGTCTGAAAAGCCATGGACCTCAATTAATTTATTATTTTGAATTAAAATACACCGAGGAACTGTTATTTGATTTAATTTGACCAATTGTGATTTGAATTCGATCCATTGATCCAGAAGCTGTGGTGTTATGTAATCATCCCAATCGATATTGTGAAGTGTCTATATTGATTGCATTATGATTTTGGCTATTTAAATCATCGGAGAAAACAACCCCAAAGGGTCAAATAATTGACATATTTCTGACAAAATATTACGTTTTGTACATGGAGTGTCTACCGAAAATTTGGAAAAATTCATTATCTTGTGATGTATCCCACCCAAGCCAAACCTAATACTAACGAAACGTTAGACGAAAGGTACGTAATTCGTAATTTGAAACATTTAACTTTCTCTGATGGATTATCTCTCCACCAGATTCGTTATAAACCCTGTTGTGTTTCATCGATTAAAATTTGCCTGTACATTTTGGCAATATCGTCTGTAAAGGCAACGATGTGTTTCCTGAATCTTAATATTATCGGCAATACATCCTGCTGCACAGTAGGACCTTTAAATAGGCAATCATTTAAAGACAGTTTTGACGAAGATTTAGCTGACCTATAGAAGACTACTCTCAATTGAGTGGTAGTACTACTATCTTTAAGCACAAAATGATGTGGCAAGTAACAGGCCTTATTATACGAATTATCAATGATATTTGGGTCTTGAACTAATGTCATATGATCTAAAGACAGATACTCTTTCATGAAATCCTGATACTGCTTATAAGTATCCGGTTGACGTATTAATCTTTTTTCAATGGTATAGAACTGCATATAAGTGAAGTATAATTTGATAGACCTAGCTGATTAATATTGTCATTTATCGGAAGAGATACTGAATAATGGCACAAATTAAGACGTTTGTGAGTTTTTAAGTAGTGTTCCTCACAACATTTTTCCTCTAATGAAGAATTGATTTTCATAGCAATTGTTTCTAACTCCTAAAACTGTTTATTATTGTTATTTAGCGTTTCCATAGTGCATAATACGTTGGATGTACATTCTTGAGCCGTGTAAGAAGATATTACTCTACCACTTACTACATAACCAAAAACGTTTGGATAAAATGGTGGAAGATTTTTGAAAACTTTTATCGATGGGTCACCCGTAAATAATTTCGGCACCAAGTAATAGCATTGATATTATGCTATTTGGTAAATGGAAATATGGGTCTGCCAATTCAATATCTTTTGGCATTGAACTTAAATTTATATTAATTGGACTTACTGGTAGATAATTGGTAATGGTGGGAAATATTAAAAATTCCAAAGTTGCTGAAAAGTCTGTTACTCTAGAATATATAGTTAAAGAAACCTTTTTTTTTTTTAATTGTACTTTCTTGACGGTCAATACCCGAAATGGTTTTGTTTGTCGACTCTTTTCTTATCTTTATCAAATTTACGAAATTTTCTGTTACGAAATTTAAATGAGAACCGCTGTCCAATAACGCTCTACACAGAAATCGATTATTGAATTTAGAATTGACATTGATTAACGCGGTTCCAATTAAAATCTGTTCTATTTCTTTTAAACACTAGGTTTGACTCATTTTCATATGGTTCAAATTGCTCGATGAAATACCGACAGTTTGAACATTACTTGATACTGTCTGATTACCTTGAACTAATCAATTACTTCTTGGTTTGTTTAAACTACGACTTGAATTATTCGAATCATATCTTGAACACTTGTAATTTGAAGTTGTTTCAAAGTTAAGAAGAGTATTATGCTTCAGTGAACATACGTCACAAGGAGGTTTATCACAACTGCTAACATTGTGTGCACTAATTAAGCAATTCGTACATAAGTGATTATTCCGAACAAGCTGAAATCGGATATATGGAGTAATCTTGGTATCCGTTAATGCTGGGCACCTAAATAACAAATGTGCTCCACCACAATAAGAGCATTTTCAGCTACTAGAAACTAACGAAGTGGACTTTCCTGTCCGGTAATTAAATCTTTTGGTATCAACTGATGATTTTGAAGCTGTAATTGTATCCTTAATAGCTTCTAGAACTCGATCACGATTCCTGAGAAGAACAACGAATTTATCAAAATTTAGTAGTTTGTTCACATCAGTATTTTTTATAATATGTATTTTCGATGAGTTGTCAAGCTTCTCGGCAAATGGTGAGTTAACATAAAATCCCATGTCTCGATTTGCACATGGAAAGATTTCAATACATTATAGTTTTTAACAATATGATCAATGAAATCTTGAAGTGAATTTGAAAAATTTTCAATTGGTGATTTTACATTGTAGATTTCTTTCATATGAGCCTTTTGAATGAGAATTTCATTGTAATAGTGTTCGCATAACGTTTTCCAGGCCGTCTCATAATTAGCCGATGTTACAGGAAGATGTTCAATTAGACCAAATGCCTTACCAGCCCTGATGTGTGATTTCAAATAAACAAATTTGACCGTTCCATCTATGTTAAGTTTGTTGTTAATAAGATCCAAAAAAACATCCCTGAATGCTAACCATTGATCTTCAGCTCCACTGAACGTCGGTAATTTAAGCTCAGGAAGTTTTATAACCATAGAAGGAATGCTTTGTTCTAACGCTGTACTGTTGGCTGACGAATCAACGGGTTCTTTAGGCACGTTTTCAAGTTTCTTTAGCTCGTGAAGCTTATCCAACAGTGCGCTCTCTAACTCGTCATAATCTTCTTCGAATAAAATACGATCAGCTGAAGCCGTTTCATACTGCAACTCGATTCACAATTGTATTTGATGGTATTTATCGTATAATAATTGCAACCTGCGAACGTTAGATTCGATTGCACCATTAGTTGACAAGCACTTCAGTTTATTTTTAAATTGAGTTAGTTGACCTTTGAAGGCATTACGTTGTCTTTTTGTCTTTTTGCAGTTTCTTCTGCCATTTTGTTTAAATCAAATTTTTTGAACACTCGACTGTTAAATAAGCGATTCACACGCGATTAATTAATCAATCACAATAACTACTATTACAACAACACAACGACACACTAAAATTATGCGAATATATTATGAGAACTATTTTGAAAAGTTAATTTGATTGTTTAAATGTAAAATTAACGTAAACCTAAATTGAATTCAAAGGCGTAAACCTTGTTGAAGAAGCACCGACTAACACATCGTGAAGTGTTGAATGTTTTTGGCGAATGCGAGTGTGCAGTTCGATTTGGCAATGGTGATCATTGCGACATCTGTGTTCCATTTGATCTTCATTTGTTCGAACTCGAATCAAATTGCATCCATTTTTTAATTATTAATTTTGTTTTGTTTTCGAGATTGAGATAGTAAAATCACCAATTGCGTTTTTTAGTTGATGTTTGACTCCATTCAATAAAAGACAATTTTGTGCTGTAAAATACCCAATTGTGTTAAAAGGGTACATTTTTGGTTTAACAAAAAATTTGGTGCTGTTGCTGTTTATTCTATTTCTGCTGCTGCAATTTCAGGAAAGAAAAGCCTTTCCTGTGTTTTCATTGGTGACAGCGGTAGTCTTCAGCATGAGCTGAAGTGCTCATTTCAAGTTCTACCGGATTGGTCGTCACTGCAAGAGCCATGCTCGATTCTGGTTCTCAATTAAATTTTATTACCAAATCATTGGCATCTATACTTGGCATTCGACCAATATCATCATCTGTAACGATACAGGGTATTGGGTGTTCATCGCTACCATCGTCTGGGTCTGCTTTTCTGACAATTAAATCAAAATATAATAGCTATTCTACGAATTTCGAAGCACAAATCCTTAGCAAGATATCAAACAATCAACCGGCCTTCAATTATGATATTTCGCAATGGAAGATACCACATAATACCCAATTATTGGATCCAAGATTCCATTCCTGCCAAAGAGTAGATATGCTGATAGGTGCCGAATTGTTCTTCGAATTGTTCTTCGAATTGCAATCTGTGGGTCAAGTGAAGTTAGGCCCTGGGCTTCCATGTCTACAAAAGACTCAACTTTGATGGGTAGTTTCCGGTAGCATAGAAATGCCCAGCCAAAATGGAGGTTTTTGTCATCTTGTCGAACTAAACTCGTCTGAACACCTCAACAGATTAATGGAACGATTTTGGGACGTTGAAGAAAAGGAGAATGATGCAGACATGTCTACAAATCCCTGCGAACAACATTTCCAACTAACTCATCAAAGAAACAAATCTGGTCGGTTTGTAGTACGGTTACCGTTTTGTCATCCAAAAGCTAGTCTTGGGGATTCATCCGAAATAGCATTAAAACGATTCCTTAATCTCGAGAATCGATTGGAAAAAGATGCAAATTTGCGAAGCGCTTATAATCAGTTTATGATGGAGTACATAGATCTTGGCCATATGGTCTTAGAAAAAGTGGTGTCACATAATCATTATTATTTACCACATCATTGCGTGTTCAAGCCAGAGTCTTCTTCAACAACTTTACGAGTCGTGTTCGATGAATCCTCAAAATCGACTAATGGCGAATCTTTAAATTCAATATTGCTAAATGGCCCAGTGGTACAGAACGAATTATCCAATATTCTTCTGCGCTTCAGGACTCACAAGATTGCGATAAGCGCCGATATATCTAAAATGTATCGGCAAATTTTACTACATCTAAATGACCAGAATTTTCAATACATTTTTTGGAGGTTCAATACACAGGATCCAGTACAGACGTATAAGCTCCAAACAGTCACATATGGTACGACATCAGCCCCGTTTTTGGCCACTCGATGCTTGTTACAGTTAGCAATACAAAATGAATCTCACGATTCTGTTGCAAGTGAAGCCATTCGTAAGGATATGTATGTCGATGATTTGTTGACCGGTGCAAATTCTGTAGCACAAGCTATTCAACTCCGACAAAACATTTCACGAATTATTAAAAGTGCCGGTATGTCGCTAAGGAAATGGTGCTCTAATAATGAAGATGCACTAGATGGTGTTAACGTGACTGACCGAGAGAAAGTTATATTTTTTGAAGACACGGAATACATCAAGACTTTGGGACTTTATTGGCATTCAAAAAAAGATTGCTTTCGAATCAAGGTGTCACCATCGACTCTTTCAAATAAGGTTACAAAAAGAATGATCGTATCAGACATAGCCAAAATTTATGATCCGATAGGACTAGTATCTTCAGTAGTAGTAATTGGAAAATTCATATTGCAAGAGCTTTGGAAGTTGAAGTATGATTGGGATGAGAGCTTGCCAATTCAAATTTATACTGCTTGGCATAATTACCGAAATGAATTGGAACAGCTGCAGCGATTATATATACCACGTCATCTGTTCGACAATAACATGATTCCAGACTACATTCAAATACATGGATTCGCTGACGCTAGCGAACGGGGTTATGGAGCGTTTTTGTACGTGCGATCAAAAACCAAATCTGGTTTCTGCGTTCGGCTACTGTGTTCAAAGTCACGGGTTGCTCCCCTCAAGAATAAGCCGACGCTTCCTCGCTTGGAATTGTGTGCTGCTGAGCTCCTCGCTAAACTGATTAATAAATATAAATCCATAATAAATTACCATATTTCACAGATATATTGCTGGAGCGACTCAACCATAACCCTTCATTGGATTCATTCAGATTGGTCACGTTGGTCTCGATTTGTGGCGAATCGTGTTCATAAAATTCAATCAATTGTAAAACCGGCCCGATGGCATCATGTCGACACCAAAAATAATCCTGCGGACTTGATATCAAGAGGGGTTCAACCAAGGGCAATAGTTGAGTCACATCTTTGGTGAGAAGGCCCATTGTTTTTGTCACAAAATGACGAACAGTGGTACAAAATGACGAACAGTAGTCTCGTCGTAGATCTGGACCTTTAACTTGCAGTGAAATAAAGAATGGTCTGAAGACACTCATACGTCAAGCTCAAAAGGTTTGCTTTCCTGGAGAATATACTAACTTGAAACTTCCAAATTTTATAATTAAAAATTCATCACTCAAGTCACTATCACTGTTCATTGACGACGAGGGCATCATTCGAGTAGGAGGGCGGCTTAAATTTTCAGAACTATCATATACTTCAAAGCATCCTGCATTGCTACATCCGAAACATTTTGTTACAACTGCGCCAGTGGCATTTCTTCACAAGATGAATTTACACGTTGGTCCTCAGGGATTACTGGCAATTGTCAGACAAAACTATTGGCCAATACATGGAAGAAAGGTCTGCAAGGCTATTTGTAAAGCTTGTATAGTATGTGCTAGAGCAAAACCAATAATGCTTAAACAAATTATGGCCGACTTACCAAGTGAACGGGTAAACCAAGCATTACCATTCTGTTTTACCGCAGTAGATTATTGTGGACCATTTCATGTGTATTACAATTTTCGTGGTAAAACATCTACAAAGGCATATTTGGCTTGTTTCGTCTGTATGTCAACCCGATCAGTTTATTTAGAACTGGCATCATCGATGTCAACTGAATCGTTTATGGGCGTTTTAAAACGATTTATTGCAACAAGAGGGCTACCAAAGCAAATTTTATCAGACAACGGAACAAATTTTGTCGGTGCAAACAACCATTTGCATGATTTGTACAGGTTACTTACCAGTCCTAAGCTCTCTCAAGCAATACAAGAAGTTACAGTCTGCGACAAGTTAGACTGGGTGTTCATTCCGCCTGGCACACCTCATTTTGGGGGCCTTCATGAAGCAGCGGTAAAGTCAGCCAAACACCATCTTCGCCGGTTAATTTACAATGCTCGATTCACTTTCGAAGAATTTTCTACCCTCATCAAACAGGTTGAAGCGGTTTTAAATTCTAGACCTTTAGTTCCGTTGGTCTCTGATAATATAGAGATTCTTACCCCAGCACATTTTTTAATAGGTCGTCCGCTGAAATCAATACCTGAAACTGCTGAGTGTCAATCAAATGTTCCCATAGTCAAGAAATGGGAAATGGTTTCAAACTTACATCGACAATTTTGGGCATCTTGGTCAAAGGATTATATCCAGCAACTTCAACAGCGTAAATTTTGGACAAAAACACAACCTGATGTCAAAGAAGGAACCATAGTTATTATAAAAGAAGAAAATTTACCACCACTAAATTGGAAGATTGGTCGTGTCATCAAAACTCATCCAGGTCCTGATGGTCATGTACGAATAGTGACCATTAAAACGCAGAAGGGAGAACTTACTAGATCTATTACAAAAATATCGACTTTACCTGTAGAACTTGAACCAGTTCAACACGGGGGAATATGAAGAAGCACCGACTAACACATCGTGAAGTGTTGAATGTTTTTGGCGAATGCGAGTGTGCAGTTCGATTTGGCAATGGTGATCATTGCGACATCTGTGTTCCATTTGATCTTCATTTGTTCGAACTCGAATCAAATTTCATCCATTTTTTAATTATTAATTTTGTTTTGTTTTCGAGATTGAGATAGTAAAATTACCAATTGCATTCAATAAAAGACAATTTTGTGCTGTAAAATACCCAATTGCGTTAAAAGGGTGCATTTGGTTTAACAAAATTTGGTGCTGTTGCTGTTTATTCTATTTCTGCTGCTGCAATTTCAGGAAAGAAAAGCCTTTCCTGTGTTTTCACTTGTAGTTAACGACATTTAATTACTAAATTTTAAGAAAATAAAAAGACTTAGATAATTTTATAACTTACAAATTGATTTAATTTTATCAATTATATATGAAGATGATGTTGATAACTTAACAATGCAGTCGATGATTTGACATCACAGCTTGACTGCGTTGCACTTATCTGGATGATGTTATTAATGAATGTGTGTTATGGTCAAAATATCAAAATGATGATGAATGTAATGTATGACCAGATTAATTTAGTCAATTTTAAATTTGCCGCAATGATCCACCAGCTATAAATTGCCGTATGATAAATGATCGATGATTTTTTTACAATTAACGTTAACAATGAATATGCCCTTGAAGGTTGACGGCTGACTGATTTTAATAAACCTCGTGCGCAATGATCTTGAATTATCGTAAAATCAGAAGATAATAATGTACTATAATTCAATACAATCACTTAAACTCTCTTGTACCAACGTAGCCGAACCACTAATATGAGTATAGTTTTCTATATATGTTGTACTTGGTAAGTTAAATGGTTCAACTGTAATTGATTAGACTGCTAGTACTTGCACATAACTATAAAAATTATGTGTACACTTTTATTGTCGATGAATTAGTTGCCATCCGGTTCGAAGGACCAAAATTATGGAGATATTTGAATTTGAATAATGGATCTCTCATAAAGAAAGAAAAACATTGATGGAAAAACAAATGTTTAACGATCTCTTTCCGTAGTGCATGTACATTAAAATTGTACATACGTAAGATACTGTCAAATAAAAAATCTTAAACTTCAAAAATAAGAAAATCTGTTCGTAACATTATCGTATTTTATAACCAAATTATTCATTAAAAAAAATGTGATGTGACCATTTCAGTATTTGATCACACACCAATAAAAGAGAAATGATAAGGAAAATTTAAAATTTTCACATAATATCGTATATAGTCAAAAAATTTTGAAGTATGTCTGCAAATAATGTTAAATATTAAAAAATAATAACTTTTAAGAGTATCATTTAAATTCTAAAAAAAAAAAAAAAAAATCAAATGTTTGGTTTTGGTTTTTCATGTGCGATATCTTTTTTTTGTTGCGTTTACGGAATAAATCGAAGGGTGTAATTTGAATTATTGAAAGATTAGAAACACATTTGATTAAAAAAAATATATATATGCGACATTGAACGAAGGGAGGGTTCAATAACTTTTTTTTTTTTAAGATGCGGAAAATCATCATTTATTTGAATATTTCATATTTTCTTATTTCTGTGCTCTTCTGATAAGGATATTTGTTTTATTAAATTTAAATAAAAAAAAAACATAAACATATTTTTTCTGCTGTTTGAGAGATATTATCATTAATCAAATAAAAAATTTATTCGAATTTTAATATCCATTTTATATATACATAATTAATTTTTCCCAAATGTATATTATATAAAAAATAAGTTGTACTCCATGGTCCCATTTACATAAGTATATATACTATTTATAGATATTTGTTTATAAATAACCTAAAGCCATCGGTCACACGAATCCGCTTTATTTTCTTGCAAAGCACACGATTAATTTATATGCTGAAACATATTTCGTATCATTCGCTTTTGGCTCATTCTCGTTCGGATTACACTTGGCCATGTTTAATTTTTTGACCATCGACAGGTAATCTTGAAAGAATTCGTCACGTAAATTTAACGGAAGACGATCTAAAAATGGATTAACCGCTTCGACACATCCTAAATAAAATTAGAATTTATTTAGAAAATTTAAAAAATTTAAATCATTCAATTATCTTACTTTTTAAATGATCGTATCCATGATAAACAAATACTCGATCACGTATTTCAATTTCGAAATCTGTAAATCCTGCATTATACATAACTTGACTAAAATCTTTCGATGGATTGGTGCTAAATTGATATGGTGAAATAAAACTTCGGACATCCGTCATATATTCACCGTATTTATGCAATTTCGATAGTTGTTCGTATATTTCAAAGATTGGATTTTTAGCCAAAAAAACCAATAAGCAATTTCCGCCACTCTTCAACATATTGTAAATATTTTTTAGCGCCTTTTCCTGATTTTGAACCCAATGCAAACAGTAGAACGATGTTATATGATCGAATTCGTTGAAATATTTCAATTCAATGCTGGATCCAACATCCATTTGAGAAAATTTTATCGTACTATTACCGTATTTTTCACGTGCAAATCTAACCATTTTTTCCGATAAATCACTTCCAACAAGTTGTTTATAATTCACGGGTAGCATTGGTAAAATAAAATCAATTGTTACATTTCCGCTGCCACATCCAATATCTAGTAACGTATCGGTCCCATCATTCTTCCAATTGAACGAATCCGAAAATTCATTTAGAATTTGCTTTGCATCGTGACGTTGTGCATCGTTTGCATACTCATATAGTTCAGCACAATTCATAATTTTAGACGAAATGTAATCTGCGTATTATTGAAATTTATACATTAAAAAATTTTGCGAACAATCGTGTAAAGAAAAATTTTTTTTGCACAAATCTATCGTACACTTTATATGAATTCATCACGTAAGGAAAGAGATACACGAACGTAAGATGGTAAGAAGGAAGCAGACTAATTACTGAATAATGTA
Organism: Tipula confusa; assembly: GCA_963556175.1. Classification (NCBI taxonomy): domain Eukaryota; kingdom Metazoa; phylum Arthropoda; class Insecta; order Diptera; family Tipulidae; genus Tipula; species Tipula confusa. Next base: position 92,154,988 of record OY744475.1, read on the forward strand.
TGTATATGTATGTTTTAAATGGAAACGGAATAATTATAAGTAAATTGGCTTACCGATCAATACACAATTAAATTTATTATTTTAAATTTTTTATCACTCTTAACAATTTAACACTTGTTAAAGAAATATGGTTTAAGAAAGTTAACGAAGATTTGGTAAGAGGAGTTTATTTGTGCAGCAGACTGGCAACCAACTGAATGTTTTATGATAACAAATTTTTATTTGGATCTTTTGGATCTTCAAAAATTTATTTATTTTTTTATGTTTTTTAGTTTTCATGTTTGAATTAATAAGAAGATCAATGATCTTAAAGTATTTGAATTCATTTTTCGGCGTTTTTTCTTTTTCATCATTTCAAGAATGGATGGATATATACGTTATAATAACACACATGCATTTATATATATATATATATATATATATATATATATATATATATATATATATATATATATATATATATAAATTTGTATATACGTATGCGTATATATCTGAAAATCTTTTCTTTACTTTTCTTTAATGAAATCGATATATCAAATGATATTAAACAGTAATTTTATGTTTATGCATCGGTTTTGTATTATTATATGTTGGAGGGGAAATAGCCCACTCAATCATTAAAAAATAACGATTCGTTTAAATAAAAAAAAAATTTATAACATTTCACACCATTATGTACTATTAGAGCTTTCATCACTATAAAGATATTCACTTTTAATTTAACAGATTAGCACTATAAATTTACTTACCCTCAGAATCGAAGTACTCGTTCCTATAAGGATTGTTTTAATAGTAACCTACTAATATATTTTAAAATCACTTTTTAAAATAAATTTTCGTATGGTAATTTCGTTTCTGTTTTTAGAATTATTAGAACTATAACACAATAAACATCTTATATGAATACATTTTTCAAGTTTAAGATGTTAATCTATATTAATGTATTACAATGTCAACTAATTTTTGACGTAGTATATATTTTATTTTTCTAAACACCCACCGTAAACTTCTATTCATCGATTAACGGTCACGTTTTATCTAACGACGAAGAATTAACTTAGGGGCGATTAAGCCGCAAAATATTTCTGAAGACACACAAAAAAGATCACTTATTTAAAAAAAAAAAAATGATAATTCATAAACTTATTTTTCGATATTTGTAAAGAATATTTAACTTTAGACACAGTATGTGACATTGTATGTCACTAAACTTACTTAAAAAAAAAATTTGTTTTGAAATAATAAACGTCTTGTGCAAAATATGCATTATTATATTATTTCGTGTTATTGTCTTGTCATAAGTGTTATGTTACTAACAAAAAAAAAATTTGTTACTACACGTGCAATGTTTTTACTCGATCGTTTAATAATTTATTTATTTTTAATAAAAATTACACCAGATTACATGTTATATGACTTGTATCATCTAGTAATTTGTCTATAGCTATTTATGGTCGAATTTGATTCGCCGACATTGGTTAGTCCCTAAAATTTCGTACTCTACTTTTGTTATTCAGCATACCAATGAGTGTTCATTATTCCACGTAACACTTTATTTTGGAGGGCTTATATTATTTTAATATTAATTTTCTTAGCTATTCTTTTACTGATAAATAATAATATTATTATTATTTATCAGTAAAAGAATTTAATATCGAAGAATGGAGGGTGGCGAAGGAACTCTCCTTTTCGGACCATCGGTACGTGACGTTTATTATTGACATTCACCCTGTCACCCGGAAAGCCTTCAGGAATCCTAGAAGGACTAACTGGAACAAATACGGGGAAGTGTTAGTACGACCAAAGAACATTTACTATATCAGAAGTGAAGACACAAACAAAATAGTACGGGCAACAGTATTTTTTCTGCAAAATCCATATTTTTTAAATCCATCTAGTGAGTAACTTTAATTTAATATAAATAAAGTTACAATAAAGTTTGAATTTGATAGATTTTTTTATGGAATTTGTTTTATTGTCATTCGTTTTTCTTCACAGTCACATGCATATAAAATATACTTTATTTATATAAAAACACTAACACAATTGTTTTTTCGGTTGGTTTTCGTTATTTCTTGTGCGATCGTCGATCGCATGCTATATTTTTTTTAATTTTGTTTTTTTTCTGTTGTTCTACGAATACATGTTTGTAGTTACATAATATAACAACAACAAAATATTATTTGTTCAATATAGATGCTGCGCTTAAAATCGTTTCCTTATAGATAAATTCTTATAGCAATTTTTTTATATTTCTCCAATTTGGAAATTGTACCCATAGCTATTTGATGATAAATATATTTTAATAGAGGAACAATTTTCTGATTCATACATATAATTTTATTTTTCAGAATATAATGAATTTTTGCGATCACTGTGTTAAGCAAAAAAAACAATGAGATTTGTTTTGGTTTAAAAAAGCAGCTATAGGATATTGATCTTTCGTGTTTTAAATTTTAAAGAGATTTGTACCTTTATACATACTATCCGATGCATTAGTAATTGTGATGAGGAACATTTAAGTTCTCGTTTATTTGGATGCCTTACAAAACCAACCATTTATTTTTTAATTAATTTTTTTTTATTAATTCATTTATAAATAATAGCTTTTTGTTTGGTATACATGTCATCAATAAGTTTATAACCATAATAAATTCAATTAAACTTGGTGCAAAAGTATTTGAGATTTATCATTTCAATGCATAAGTATTTGTGATATGTTTAAAATTGAACATCTAAGTTACGCTCTCATAAGTACGCTCTCATAAGTTACCGGGATTCTATTAGTTTGGCAATTGTTTTAAATTATGGTTACTTTAATCATTATTTTTTATGTCAGTCTTTATAAAAAATTTATCGTTAAAATACGAAAATGTCTAAAACCCGTAAAATGAGCTAGAAGAAAGGACGCCCATATTAGCCGAATATAAAGGTTGTACCGCACGTAAAATATTAGCCAAAAATTTAATTACCACATAAATACAATTCTATATCAAGCCTGTAACAAAAGATTCATAATACCGTAAGAAACATTGAAATACGGCAGCGGCCACGACAAAGCGGCAAGATGTTAATATCGTTCGATGCATGGTCAATGATAAGTCATTATCAAAGAGAACTAGATTAAAATATGATGGAACTGTCGTAATCCAAAAAATTAAGAGAAACGACTTTTTGCAAAAGCGAATATAAATATGGATTATGCACTTTGGCAGAATGTACTATTTACTGATAAATCGACGGTCTCTTTAGATGGTACTTGGGGCAAGAAATTATTTTATTCTTTATCAGAGCATTTAAAAAAACGAAGGATTTATGCCAAACAAAAGTAAGGTGGTTGAGGAAATTTGATGATATGGGGCTGTATCTCGTACTATGGAGTAGGACCATTAGCAAAGGCTTAGGGGAATCTAAACCAGATTAGGCATTGAATTGCTGAACGATGTGGTATTATTGGCTGGTGATGATATAGTTGACCCGAATTTTTTACTTTACAGCAAGACAATGCCCTAGCACATAAAGAAAAATAGTTATGAGTTTTTTAGATGGTTTTAATCAAAATTACTTCGATTGGCAAATCTCTGATATCAATATTATTGAAAATGCTTGGGCATATGTTGAAAGAATTTTTCTCTATAAAGTTGGAAGTACAGAAAATAAATTTTGGGACGAACTGGTCGAGTTATGGAACCAAATTCCGCTCGACTTCATCCGTAATTTATACCATAGTATTCCAAATCAATTGAATCTTTTGAATGAAGGTTCTTATTGATCCTATTGATTTTATTTTTTTAAATATCGTAATTGGTATTTTAGAAGTTAGTTGTCGTCACAAATATTTATGCATCAAAAAGATGAATTACAAATACTGTTGCATCATGTTTAATAATACACTGCATGTTTGATAAATTCCACAAAAGTAAGTTTATTGAATAAATGAAAATTGTGAAAATTACAGTATTTTCACAAGATACAAACAAATTACACATAATTTGATTCCTTTGGCGAAATTGCATAATTTACGTTCATACTTAGGAGTTGGTTCACTAGATTGCAACGGAAGCTTCACAGGTACGCTTTCGTAAAGGTACGCTTACAGTGGCGGGTATTATATTTGCCGGAATATTTTTACTATTTTTAGATGTAATGCAGAAACAAACATGTTTGTTTAAGTTTGAAGTAGAGAAGGGGATCTTTAGTAGTTTTTTAGAACTATAGTTATTATCTTTTAAATTGTTGTGAAAAGAAAACATTTTCACTTAAAAAACTGTAGCTGATTATTGCTATCGGATCAAAACCAAAGATTTTTACTTCATGGACATTAGAGACTATAATCTCGTGATTCCGAAAGCTAAAAATCTATACCTTTATGTCGTGCATTTTGTTAAATTTCGTTTTTTTAAATTTGTCACAAATAAATTATTATTTTTCAATACAAAAATTAATTTTGCATTGATCCACCCATATTTTATACCGAGCGGTTTTTTCGGCAGGGAAAGCGAATAGCCTGCAATTTTTATCGGCCCGTTTATGTTTGCCGCAAATATTACACTTTCCACCATATTTCAAAGTAGAAGACATTACAAAAACTTTTGATGTTTCCTACACAAAATTTTAAATTAAACTGAGAAAATCAGTAATACAAATATATTGAAATACAAAATTCAAACTGTAATTATTTATTTTTCTGTTTAAAATGAACATTGTTTTGTTGTTGCAACAAATATCACAATTAAACTAGGAGTAGATAAATGCGTATAAAAATATCCTACTGCATTTTGTTGTTGCTACACATTTTTTTATACATTTAAACACACACAAATCTAAACTCAGGATATACAAAAATAAAATAATAAAAACTAAAGATATATTTATATAAATAAAAATATAAATATAAATATATTATATAAATTAATTAAAATTAAATTGTCATTCATCAACATTAAAATATATTTATCATCAAATAGCTATCTTATGGCCAACAATTTCCAAGTTGGGAATATATAAAAAAATTTTTGTATGAATTTGAATTAGTTGTTGTTATATTAAATTAGCTAAATGATTGTATTCGTAGAACAACAGAAAAAAAAAAAAATTTAAAAAAATATAGCATGCGATCGGCGATCGCACAAGAAATAACGAAAACCAACCGAAACACAATTGTGTTAGTGTTTTTATATAAATAAAGTAAATTTTATAAGCATGTGACTGTGAAGAAAAACGAATGACAATAAAACAAATTCCATAAAAAAATCTATCAAATTCATGCTTTATTGTAATCTTATTTATATTAAATTAAAGTTACTCACTAGATGGATTTAAAAAATATGGATTTTGCAGAAAAAATACTGTTGCCCGAACTATTTTGTTTGTGTCTTCACTTCTGATAGTAAATGTTCTTTGGTACGACTCACCGACCGATGCTCCAAAGCTCCCAGCCACAGAGAAGGAGCTGGATTTCGTGGTGGAGGAAATCACAAGCGCCTGTTACTTGTCCTTGGACACTGCTTGCGCCAAGCGAATATCTAAGGGGAAGCAGAAACCGGTATGGTGGTCCACGGATTTGAGAATCCTTCGTATAGGGTGTAGGAAAGCATTTAACAGAGCAAAAGGTTCTAGCGAAGCTCGGGATTTGAAACCGATTTCTCAGGTATTGTGGATGTGTCAACGGAGCTTGGTAGGAATAGGGAAAATCGACTTTCACGAAGGAAATCGTGTACAAAAACCGAATCCTATGGGCACTAACGGCTTTAGACCTTATAAATCAGCAGGCCCGGACGGTATCATTCCAGTGGAATTGCAAAAACACTCGTCGAGCATTCTCCCATGGCTGGAGGTGATCTTGAGGGGGTGTTTAAAGCTGAATTATATTCCTAGGAAATGGACGGATGTAAGGGTGATTTTTATTCCGAAAACGGGGAAGAACTCACAGGCCTACCAAAATGACCTAAGACCTATAACTATCATCCTTTCTGTTGAAAACATTGGAAAGACTGATTGACGTGTACATACGTGCAAAAATAAAACCCAGTAATTGGGTGGCTTCTTAGCATGCATACTGGAAAGGTAGATCTGTGGACACGGCTCTGCATTCCCTGGTGTGAACAATTGAGAAATCAATCCACTCAAAAGAGTACTGTATGGTAGCCTTCTTCGATATAGAGGGCATTTTTAACAATGTCAGGACGGAGGCAGTTCAGGAGGGACTGTCTTTCTTAGATGTGAAGTACCCCTTAAAGAGATTGAAAAATCAGATGTTAGAATGCAGGATTGTTAACGCGGAGATAGTGGAATCTACCATTGGAAGGCGAGCAGTTAGAGGAACTCCGCAAGGCTCCCTCCCTTAGAGGGAATAGGGGTAATAGCGTATGCAGATGACGTAGCAATCGTGATCTCGTTTAGGTACCTAAGCACGTTTAGATAAGTCATGCAACACGCGCTCTTAATCATTACAAAGTGGGCCAGCAAATGTGGGCTGGGTATAAATTCATCCAAAACAGAGCTTGTACCCTTCACCAAGAAATATATAATTCCAGTAGTCGCCCCTCCTAAAATATTTGGAAGCCTAATATTTTAGAGAGAGTAAAGAAGTCTACCATGGCTCTGTACTGATTTAGGAATGCCATCGGTAGGAGATGGGGTCTAAAACCAGAGCTGGTACACTGGCTCTTCACCGTGGTAGTCAGACCGATTCTGATGTATGGAGTGAGTGTGTGGTGGCCAGCACTAGACAACAAAACTTATAAAAATATGATAAAGAAGGTACAAAGAACGGCCGGCTTGCTTATAAGCGGGGCACTGAGGACAACACCTACACGTGCTCTGAAGGTTATCCTCTACCTTCTTCCTGTCGACATCTTTGGTAAGCAGAGAGCGGCAACTACGGCTGCCCGATTCTCTGCCGTGTTTGAGTGGCAATGTCTACAGACGGGCCACTCGACGATTGGCAGTTCGCTAAAGGAGGACTTGGCGAATAGTGACTACACAATACCGATTGTATGGGTTGAAAAAGTCTTTCGGACTCTTATCCGCTCAAGGGAATCCTGGCAGAACAGATCATCAGCAGAAACTGAAAGTATACAATTCTACACTGACGGCTCTAGACTAGACGGCAAAGTCGGAGCTGGAGTCTATTGTGACAAATTAAATGTGAATATATCCGTTCGTCTTCCTGATCACTGCAGTGTGTACCAGGCAGAGGTGGTAGCGATTGAGGAAGCGCTGACCTGGTTGATGCATAATGTCATATCTACAAGGAATATAACAATATATGTGGACAGTCAGACGGCAATCAAGTCGCTCGAATCAGTTTTTCTGACGTTCGTGGTGGCATTGAAGTGCTCTCATCTCTTAACAAGATGAGTGAGCATTTCAATATCCAGATAGTCTGGGTCTCCGGTCACTCGCACGTTCTGAGGAACTGCAAGGCTGATGAACTGGCAAAGAAAGGTACAACTCTCCAATTGAAACCGGAAAGGGCAAATCTGGGGAGGTCTATAGCCGCGCTGTTTATGGAAGAGGTGGAATAATACCATAACCTGCAATGTAACGCGGCAAGTCTGGCCGAAACAGGACTTGAAGCGCTCCAAAACACTACTACCCCTACGTAGACCTGACTTAAGTATAGTCGTGGGGGTGCTCACAGGATACTGCCTCATTAGGGAGCATGCGATGAGGCTTGTGTCAATGGCAAATGACTTCTGTAGAAGCTGTATGAGGAGGAGCAAGAAGCTGCGCTCATGCCTAGCGCTAGCTTACAGAAGGTACAACAGCCTCCTGTATACTCGAGACAGGCATACAGCCTCCTGTATACTCGAGACATACCACTAATGAAAAAACCAACTAGAGCTACATTTGCTGATGATACAGCAATTTTAACAGTTGGGATCACTGTAACGCAAGCTACAGAAAAACTACAAACATCGATTAATACAGTTAGTAACTGGATGAAGAAATGGAGAATTAAGGTCAATGAAACCTTAAGAATTAAGGTCCAGCACCTCTTCAAAAACTTTACTTATTTTTGAAGAGGTGCTGAAATTATAATTCGTGTTCCTTTGAGAAGTAAATTTTGTGAGCATGATATATTCGAACGATATTGATAATATGGAAGAAGTTCATCACTCATTGCGCTTCGATCTGGCCATCCCTCGACTGCGTGTTCTTTTCTAACAATTTGGAAATTTGTTCTTCTTGTTTGTTGTGCTTGCTTGATAAGTTCATCTTCTCAATTATGTTTTAAAGGTCTTATATAGACAATGCGTCTGCTACGACTAAAGATTTTCCCGAAACCTCGTGTCCCAACCATTTGACTTGTTGAACAGCAAATACGGATTTTGATTGATTTATTGTTATGCCTTCATCACTTAAAGGCTTAAGAACCATATGAAGAATTTTATGTTCTTTCTTTGTCTTATTTCCATATATGAGAAGATCATCAATGTGCGATGTAGTATTCTCGATATCTCGAAGTTAATAATTGACTTTGTTTGTCCAGCTTAATCTGATAAAATCCTTTGTTGACATCGATTTTTGAAAAATATCTCGCTCCTGTTAAAGTGACTAATGCCACTTCTCACTGATTCATTCAACTTAGTATAGTCAACTGGTAAATTTTGGTTTACCAGAATTGTGCAAATCAATAAACGAACAAAAGACTCGTTTCAAAAGGTTCGAAAATTAAACGAACCGACAGGATAATGCGCGGAAATGCCACAAACCTGATTGTCGTTTTAAAAGTGATGAAATTAATCAAAAATCGCTACGGTAGATGCTGGAGTAACCGCACTTCGCCGTTTATTTATCAGATGTAAAAACACCAATCTTACTTTACTCGTTGACACAGGCGCCAACATCTCTGTCATATCTGCGTCACCACCTAAAAATCTAGACTAAAGTCCCAATGCCTTCAGCTAACAGCTGCAAATGGTTTTTTGATTAAAACATAAGATTCTAGACGACTACCATTAAAATTCAACAAACTGATTATTGCTGCTGATTTCTTAGTGAAATATGGTTTGATGGTCGATTTAAAGAATAAGCGTTTGATCGATCCTGAAACTACCATAATCACTACTGGAACAGTCACAACCATTAGCTCGCCATCATCTCGAATCTTTAATGTCGAAGGTTTATATGCAGCATTGCTAAAGAAATTTCCTGAACTCACCCAGGAACCCAGATATGACTTGCCGGTTAAGCATAACGTAGTTCACAAAATTGTAACAGAAGGCCAATTTCCTTTCTGCAAACCCCGCCGTCTCGACCCTGATAAATTCGAATTAGCAAAAGACGCTTTTCAGCACATGCAGAATTGAGGCCTTTGAAAGCAATCCTTATCGTCAACCAGTTTTCCGCTTCATATGGTCCCTAAAAAGTAACAAAATGATTGAAGACCATGCGGTGATTATAAACGTTTAAACGCTGTCACCATTACTGACAGATGTCTACCACCTCACATCTATGACTCGTCATTTACAAGGATGTAACGTTTTTCAAAAATTCATCTTTGTCGTGCCAGTTGCACGAGAGTAGCAATATTAAAAACAGCATTAACCACACTCTTTGGAATGTTTGATTTCTGTCGCATGACTTTTGGTCTTAGAGACGCAGGTTAAAAATTTCAACGTTAGTTATGAAGAAACAAAAGATTTACTTTTTTCTTTTGCTTACGTCGATGATATTCTTGTTGCGAATAATTCTGCAATGATAATTCTTGTGGCATCCGAAGAACACATTGCAAACTTAAAATTATTATTTAAGCGTTTATCAGATTACTGTATCATGATCCGCTTGTCCAAATGTGAGTTCAGTGTTCAAATACTTAATTTCTTAAGCCATGAAATTGCAACAAGTAGAATTACACCTTCGAATGACAGAGTCATTGTCATCAGCGAATTCCCACATCCCAAAACAGTAAAGCATATTCAGTGGATTGTTGGAATGATTTACTTTACTTGCAAACCCCATATATAATACAACCCCATAGTAAGAATCAAAAAGATCAAAGTCGATGCAGAGGATCGCTGGACCAGGGAGTAGCTAGTGAAGCAGCAGGAGCAAGACGCGTCTATGATTGAAAGGTGCAATACCGCAGTGGTATGAAATCGCGACGAAAAGTGCTACGGTGAAGAGTTATTGGGCTCACTGGCAATCATTGACAATAGAAGATGGGTTGCTGTTAAGACGCTGGGAATCGGCCAATAGTAAGGATACAAAACAACAAATCGTGCTCCCAAATATCCGGACAAAAGAAGTTCTGCACGAGATCCACAGTGGAACAGCTGAGGCACATTTAGGTATCAATAAGACATTGGACCTCGAAACCGAAGGAAGGGTGAAGCAATAAAATATCGAAATACCATTTGAGTGGATCGTTATGGATATTGCTGGACCATTCTCTACGACAAAAGAAGATGGAAACCGATACATACTCGTGTGTATCGATTACTTTAGCAAATGGGTTGAAGCGTATCCGGCGATGAACCAGGAAACTCGAACAATCTCAGACACTGGATCAGTAGATTTAGAGTACTGTTGGAACTTCGTTCTGATCAAGGACGTAATTTTGACTCGAACGTGTTCCAGAAATTATATCTAGTATACTTAACATTAAGAAAACGAGGACTACACCATTGCATCCACAATCAGATGGAATGGTGGAGAGGTGCAACCGAACTTTGGAAGATCATTTACGTAAAGAGATCAATAACAACCAGGATAAATGGGACCGATACATTCCACTATTCATGATGGCGTATCCCAGCTCCGTGTAAGATACAACTGCAAGTTCACCAGCTATGGTTGTATTCGGCAGAGAACTCCGACTTCCTTGTGATATAAAATTTGGCTCACCAGCAAATGAACCAGTCGCCAAGCAAGATTAAGTTGCAGATTACGGGTAAATGATGATCACCGTTCACGATGCAGTAAGCCATAACATAGTGAAGGCCACTGATAAAAAGAAGACACGAACCGATCTGTGGACCAACAACCCAGAGTTTATGAAAGAGCTTTGTTTTGGCTATTCAATCCCAAACGAAGAAAAGGCAAACCTTCGAAACTACAACAAAGTTGGGAAGGACCACACTATGTCATCAAACAAATCAACGATGTCATGTATCGGATTCAACAAAGCACCAGAACTAAAATGAACGTTGTTTAAGTTGACCAGTTAAAACGTTACTACGACGAAAGCGGAGATGGATCTGTTTGCGACGAACATATTTAAAGAGGGGGTAATGTGACGATTATGGCTCGCATATACAGCATCATCAACATGTGAATCGGTAATAGTCGGATGGTTAGAGCGACGGGTAAGAACATGAAGTTCAAGGGTTCGAATCTGGTCATGGTCAGAATTTTTTATGATAGATAATTTTGTATTACGGTGAAACATGCTTAGAGGTCCACGTTCAAAGCCATAATGAATAAGTCTAGTAAATTCGAGATATTTACGGATATATTAGGCGTGGCGATGATAAAGGGGAAACAACTATAATGGAGAGTCCCACCCTATGAATAACAATGTTCAAGAACAATACGCACACACGCACACACAGGCACACACATCCACACACGTACACACAACGATGATAATGATGATGATTATGACGGCAGTAAACGTCAAGTAAATACAGATGATTTACGACCTGCAATAAATGGAAGATTCTTGACTATCCGTATACTGGTTTATAAACAGCATCGAATTCGAGTAGAGGATAGTCTTATGTTATCAATGCAGTAGTGAACAAGTGATTAAGTAAACGATTAAAGCGAAGTGTACAGTAAAGTGTTTCATAGTGGTTATAGTGAAATAAAGATTAATTTAATAAATTTAATCACGGTGGTTTTGTAATTGCAAAATCCATTACGAATCCAAAAGCCAAATTCGTAACAATACCACAGATAATTATAACAGATGAACATCTTGTATGACCATAATTTACATAAGTAAATTCATACTACGCAAATTAATGCAACCAAAATCTAGCTAAACGAAAAATAGATGTACATATAAAAACCCATGTTTTCATCCCTTTCTTTTTTTTGCGCAAGGCTATTTGATTATATACAAAAAATCAACAAAAAACCAAACCAAAATATACGAAAAACATGAAAATTTTTGTTTCATTTTTTATGAAATAAAATAATCGTGTGCAAAAATAATAGAAAAGGATGAAAATATGCATTCTTATATGTACAGCTAGTTTTCGTTTGGTTAGATTTCGGTTTCATTAATTTGCGTAGTATGAATTTACTTGTGTAAATTTGAGCCATACAAGATGTTCATCTGGTATAGTTATCTGTGACAATACTATAAATAATCTATAATTTATATACACGTTTGATTTTAAATGCTGTATCTATAAGGTTCGTGAGCTTAAATAGAGCTTTCCTTAGCAGTTCAAAAATGACTTTGTTGAAAAAATTCGTATGTTCGATATATATTCTTTATAAGGCCCAATTAGCGAATTGACATCGCAATTAAAAATTTGTTAGCTTTATTTTATGAGTAATATTTTACAAAATTTTTTATAACTTCTATATAACTTTAACCATATTTAAAATAATTGTTAACAATAATTACGAGTTGTTAACAAACATAAAGATTGTATATCTTTACATATCAAATAACATGTGGCACTCTAGTACAACAAATATAAATCAAGGCAAACTTTTAAAATTAACCACAAACTGGAACACCCTATATTATGATAGTTTATATTAACTGATTGATTGATTGATTGATTAGAGTGTCCGGACGAACCAGGAACTCCTGGAATGCCGGGCACCATCGTACACCCGTGTTACATATAACAAAACCGAAGGAATGGAAGGAATGTTAGTTGTGATACTGACACGTAAGCGATCGATAGTATTTTTGTGGTGTAAAGAAGGGAAAGGTTGGCTATCAAAATAGTTCCGGTTACCCGGTAGCCAATATTCAAACTACTATTAGCACAAAACAATCAAAATTTAAATGAACTGCTCTGCTTCCTGTCGTCTCTTATCAGCAATAGTAATAACAGCAACGCCACCATTCAACTGTAATCTGCAAAGGTTCCCTGAAAATAAAATCAATTAAAGAGCTAATTGTTCTTAGTTGTACGGTGTAATAAATTGAATTAATTTTCTACTGCCATTATAAATTAATTAATCCAAAATATAATAATATAATTAATATAATAATATGATTTCTGCAAGACGTAGGCTGAAATAAACTAGATTAGTTTTCTCATGAAAGTACAAACTTATTAATTTGTTCCATAACAATATATTAATATAAGAATATCAAAAATAAAATTTAAGAAATATAATAATATAAAATACAACAATCTTTTTTGGGGCCGAAGCTCCGCACGGATGTAAAATATCACCAACCCGATTGATAAGATATGATGCTAAAGGAATAAGTATCTTCCAAATTTGCGTATGGGATGATCGTGTATGGTGATGGGTCAAAGACTGGATTCGAGAAATTTATGAAAGTTGAGAATACGTGTGTGCTAGAGTGGTATGAAGAGGGCGGCGATAAACTCAACCCCAGTACACAAACAATGGTCTGAAATAGATGATCCACCTTTTAAATACAAGAGAGCTTGCATCACTTTTCGAGAGACGGTTCGAATGTTGACAAAAGATAATGTTTTTGTCCATGATATGATAGCAGGATTACGAGGAGGAACGGTGTATAAAAACACAAAAATTGGTAAAAATTGGAAATTAGTAAACCACCTGTCTAGATCTAGGATCTATTTTGAAAAGGTTGTCTACTTCAAATTTAAGCAGTTAGCAGACCCAATGAGTCCAATAAGATTATGGTACATTTATCATAAAATCAAGCCGATCATAAACTAAATGCAGTGTACTTTCAATAGTTTAAAGTGAAGATAGGTCTAAGGATGTCCAAAACATATATTTAAATGTTAAAAGGCGGAATTTTATTTTTCCGTTCTGCAACTAAAGTCTTTCAGATACCATAAACTTTCGATCTGGTTAGCCAATTGATGTGTGAGATGTACTCAACAAAATCTATTTTTAGAGGTATCATTGAGCCCAATCAAACCACTTTGCAGATTTTGGCTTTTCTAATAATGGAATCCACTCTAGCATATTGTGGATAACGTTTTTATACGAAAAGAAGTTGGACCATTTCTTTTTTTTTTTTTTTAAACAGAAAATCCCAATTAGAATACTGTTGTAGCTCAGTCAGATGGTTTTTCGCTTCAGGAAAATCAGGCAAACAGTATTGAATGTATGCCTTATGGACTAAAATGTCAATTACTTCAACTATGTACAACCTTAATCCAAATTTTGTTGTTTTGATATCTGTACCAGTTAAATTTCTATTTGTTGGTGTTGGCCATTAGTCTATGTTAATAAAATATTTGACCTTTTCAAAACAACTTACTTTTTTTTAGGTAAACCGTTCTAGTTTACAGCTGGCAAAAATCAGACCGGCTTATGAGAAAATCTAGGTATACCTACTTCCGACATGAATAAGAGTTCAAATACTTTGCGATCGCACGCGATGTCACTGTGACATTTTTTGTAAGAAGTCCTCTACAGTCACATTTACCGTTTGTAAATTATCAATGATCGTTATGTTTTAACTGAAAAGGTCTAATAAACGAAGATACAAAAACCTACTATCAAAATTTTATAAGCAGTAGCATTATGGAAACTAATTACCTTTCGGATTATGTAAAGGCTTAGATGCCTCTAGGTATGTAGGTTTTTAGACGAAAAAGCGTGAATGGTGGAAGATTGATGTATGTACTTAGATAGAAAACAATGAGTAAGCAAGCAGCGCACATCGCGTAGTTTCTTTATGAGAGTCTTCTAAACCTAGAACTATTGACGTCTGGGACTAGGATGTAATGTTCCTCGAGTTAGAAAACGATTTGTCTTCTTCTGGTTATCTAGAAAAATATGATGATTTGTTGATACGGGAGGGCCAGCAATGGCAAAACCCAGACTCGATTTAACATTATTATAAATGGTATCCTTACCGGATCATGACGTCAGAACTAAGAATGCTTAAAATCAATCACCATAAATGATTTATTTATCCGCAGCTGTGGAAGTTAAAAACTAAAACTGTACGAAGCTTTGTGGCAGATATTCATACCAAGCGTATTTAATTTTAATTGTTTCGTATATATTTATAAAAAGTTTTTATAGCTTAATAGTGTTTACTTAAATATTGTAGAAAAAGTACTTACCTTGGCCTTACTATTATAGCTTCACTTGAATTTATTAGTTACCACTTCACAATTTTTTTTTAATTTTCACTTCATTGGACAATAGTTTAATATTAAAATTTGGCAAAATCCATCAGTTCCGCACAGATGAAATTTATTATAATGATTTAGACTCACGGGGGATAAACACGAAGGACACAAAAGGAAGCCGGCACATTCATAATCACTACACACATGACACAACACAACACAGAAGTTTTTCATTATGATAGTTTATATTAATATTTCTAAATTAAATGAATAAATAATGAATTTTAATTAGTGTTCTTAGATTCAGAAATAGGGAATAATTCTATTTCTGAGAAATTTTTAAATTGAGAACTCTAACCACCATGTCATGACGAAGAAGATGCTCCGTGGATTATGCACTGAATAGTTGTGGTTATCGTCATCATCGAGCGAAATCAAGTAGTTCGAACTTTGTCCTCCGATCCAATCGTTTATTAAAATTGGAAATCCTAATTAAATGCTTATAAAATTGGAAATAAATCATTTTAAAAAGTAAGATTTTAGAAGTGCGAAAAAACTTTTGAAATAGTAGATATTGAAATTGGCTGTAAATTTGCAAGTCTTGCGAGGATATCAACATTTTGATAAAGTGAGTTCAAGTCACATTTAATTTTAAGAATACTGAAACAGATCTTTTGTTTTGAGGAACTTTATTTACAATGATAATCACATTTTTCAATCATTATAATAGAAATTAAACTTAAAATGGAACACCCTCTAAAAAAGTGTTGAACAGTTGATAAAGATATAAATTACACGTTCTCCACACATTGTAATGTACGAGTATGATATAGAGAAAAAAATATACTAAGATGTATGTACTTGTAGGTATATGCCGACTGAACTAGGAGAATTGGGGTAAAAATGTTTTTTTTTTGAAAATAAAATAAAATTATAACAAAACGGTGGAAATTCATACATACATATATATATTCGTATATTCTCTATATAAGAGACATTTTCTATATCAACATTTTTTTTTTGTATACGATTTTTCATCTAAATGTCTTTGAGATGTACTTCTTGTATTTTATAATAATATATCCTTTCTATTTTTGTTTGGAATTTAATGAAAATGATGAACGTTGAATGTATGAATATTTATATAGTGGCGTGTATAAGGTAAAAGATAGTTAGATTTTCATTGAAAAATTCTTGTGTTTTTATTTTTTGTATTTTTTTTTTCATCGTGATGAAGGTGGAAAAATTATTAATTTTTTTTTGTTTGGTTAATGATAATTTTATGTTAGACATACATATTATATGTAGTTAACATCTGAAATAGTTTTACAAATTCTATAGTGCTTAGATCTATTTAGGGGTTTTTGGTATATTAACCAAATGTTCAAACATAGTTTTGTACGATTTATTATAGTAATTATATATTATACTTTAGTCAAAAATATTTTACATTCCGCATGTTTGGAGATAAAAATGATAAGAATATCAATGACAGTCAAATAGTAATGTCATATATTATCCGGATATAGTTCTTGAAGCCATATGAATGTTTTAATTAAATTTAATGTTGCGTTCGATGTTTATTTTGGTAGTACGGCTTATTTCATACAATTAGGCTTTGTATCATTGTAGTACCCAAAATGGTGCTTAAAACCATGGCATTATTTTCAGAAAGGTACCGTGTTCGAAATTCAAAAAAGGAAGAAGGGATGTACTTTGCCATATAAAAATTTAGTTTGAAAGTTTTATATTTTATATATGTTTGTTCTCTTGGTACAATATTTCGTAAATATTAAATCGGTCAAAATATTCCTAATCACTCCGTGTTGTCATACATACGTTACAATGAATTATGTTCAGTGGACTGACTACCTAAAACGTGTACAATTCATAATAAGTGGTGCAAACGACTCCTTTATGCCATATTTCATTGTAAGTACAATGTTTAAAATTAATATCATAAATCTGTACAAGAGTTAGGTGCGTGTTTATTTTCGTGAATTGAATGACTTGTTTCGTTTATTGATTGATTGATTAGAATGTACGCCCAAGGACGAACGAGGAATTCCCGGAATGCCGGGCACCACCGTTCACCCGTTTTTATATAACAAAACCGAAGGAGTGGAAGAATGTTAGTTATGACAGACTCGGTCCGGTTAGTGACAACTAAGCGATCGATAATTAGTATGTGTTTTTGTAGTGTAGGGAAAGCAAAGGTAAGTTAGTAATGACAGAATCGGTCCGGTTTCCCGGTGGCCAATTTTTAACTATTATCAGCACAAGACAATCACAATTTTACTGAACTGCTTTGAATTTTGACGTGTCTTATCAGCAACTCCAGTGTAATCTATAATCTATAAAGGTTCCCTAAGCAAAAAATCTATTAATGAACTAATTTCTCCAAGTGGTAGGCTATAACAGATGGAATTAGTTTTCATCTGTAAATTACAAATTTATTATTTCCCCTTCATGCTGCTAAAATTTATTAAGTTTACTATTGATTTGACACAAAACTTTAAAATTAATATAAATTAGATTTATATTAATTTTAAAGTTTTGTGTCAAATCAATAGTAAACTTAATTAGATTATAATTAATATAAATTAGAGGTTAGGCAAAAGGGGATTTAGGCAAAGAGGGGTTAGGCAAGGAAGGGTTACGCAAAAAGGGGTTGGGCAAAAGGAGTTGGGCAAAAAGGGTTTAACAGAAGGGGTTTGGCAGAAAGGGTTAGACAAAAGGGATAAGGCGAAAAGGGTTAGGCAATAGGGGTTAGGCAAAAGGGGTTGGGCGAAAGGGGTAAGACAAAAGAGGTTAGGTAAAGCGGTTTGGCAATAGGGGTTGGGCAAAAGGCGTTCGGCAAAAGGGATTGGCAAAAGAGGTTAGGCAAAAGGGGTAAGGCAAAAGAGGTTAAGCAAAAGGGGCTGGGCAAAAGGGGTTAGGCAAAAGGAGTTAGACAAAAGGGGTTAGGCAAAAGGGGTTAGGCAACATCAATGATAAGTGATAATACTTAACATTAAATATTATTAAAAATCTTTATCTTACTTTTTTTTATTTTTTATTTTAATACAATATGATTAGTTTTTAATTTTTTTTATTGTATTAAATTAAAAAAAAACATGTTTAGTTTTTCCACAAATTTTTATTAATATTATATAATATTATCTGAGGTACCTCAGATTTCTTCTCAGATTTTTGTTTACAAAAATTTTTAGTTGAAAATGTTGGTGATCTTGTAAGCCATTCTTGTAAAGATTCTTGAAAATGGATTTTCATCAAGCAATAGTTGACCTACTCCAAAATCGTTTGGGTCGACCTCCGAAAAGGCGGGGTGGATTTAGACTTTGTAAAAGCAGGAAACATCGCGTGCACGTAAAGTTGGCATTTCAACTGGTATTTGACCTATTTATCCGCTTGTCCCTTAAACCCTTTCGAGGAAATTGCGGAAAAAGCTAATTATAATCGCCAACTTTTTTTTTTTATAAATGATACAAAATATATTACATATGTTTGGCTAAGCTAGTTTAATGGCAAATAATTTAAATTTTATTGTGACACCACATAAAATGTTTCTAACAATTTATCAAGTACACATAAATTAAGCCGCTTAAAATTAGATGTATCTTATCTCAAGGACTGATATTTTAATAATGCAGATTTGACTAAAAATTCAAGGTTACATTTATTGTGAAGTTTTTTTCTCGCTTTTTCAGATAGTTATAACTATAGATTAGCAAACTACCCTCACCGTTTTATGATTAGGTATATTCTATTTGTTAAAGGTCCTCTGATAAATAAGTGCAAATTAGGTAATGTTAATATTATAAGCGCACATTTTTACAAAGATTTAAACATTTGGTTAATTTTAAACAAATATAAAAAATCAACTCCAATTAAGGGATCTTCGAAACCTTAAAATTGCCATATAATAACAACTATAATTAAAATGATTGATAACGATATTACCTAATAGATTTAATACACATTAAGAATTTTAAAAAGAAAACCTTTTCTTAGTCACGTACAAGAACTATAAATATATATATAAATTTTGATTTTATTTCTTGTGAAAATTTGTTGATAAGGAACTCGTTCCATCATACTTTTTGCATTTGAATATTTTCGTTAATATTTAGATACATTCGCTCACTCGCTAGCCTGTTTTTATACATTTAATGGGGATACATATAACACGAGTATAAATTAAAAAATACATAATTTTTTGGTCATTTATTTTATACTTTTATGTTCGTATAGAGATTATTAGAAAATTGGTATATATAAAATTTATAGTTCGAACCGAGAATTATTATGATATACATAAGGGTGAGTAAATAAGGGTGAGTTAGTTTAATAGTTTGATATTCGTGAAACCGCATAATAAGTTGACGTAATAGTTGACGTATATAGAAAACAATCCTTTAACAATAATAATACGTAGAATTTTCTAACATTTTTTCCTCCTATATAAGTATGTTTATACGGACGGTCAAATATCGGTACATTGTATATTTTCACCAATCTAATTTTCACACAGGGTGGGGCAACTAAATTGAAATAAATAATTAACTAATAAAATGTAAATCTTTATGAAATATTTTCTATATATAAAGATGAGTTTGGTTTAAGGATTACAGATTGGTAGTCGTTGGCAAGGTTTTTTGAAGGTTATTTGAACAACTGTGTTTTAAAAAATTACATTCCAGTTAAAAAATTATAGTTCGGTGAGAATTTTAAGACCACAGCATATTAACTGAATCGTTGGTTCAACTTTAATACTTATTCTTGCTTCATTGTATTGTAAATCAGTGCCTGGACACATATTTCTTATGTGTGAATTACGGGAATTTAAAGTTGGTTTGTATTTGTGCTTTGAAATTTTTCTTTAGCTTAATTCTAATTCTTTTTTATGTTTCTTTAAATAATGTATCGTACGCAGCTGCCAATTAATTATAATAATGTACTTCGTAAACTGGTTCAAAGTGGTGTTGCTGACGTCTATCGAAATAAAGTGACAAATAATTCCTTAATTTCAGTCACTTAAGTTTATGTTAAATATAGCCATAAGGCCATAACGAGCCATAAGATTGAACAGAATTATGATTTACTTAAAAAGTTTCGTACTGAAGATTTGATTTTTGGCTTTAAGTAAACAAATTAAAATAAATATGTCGATGGTTAGCAATGGTTTTATGGTTGGTGTTTAAGAGGCGGAGACAAAATTTGAAATCTGAAAATAAAATGATAATATTCATTGATTCGGATTGAGTTAATATGATCAGTGCAACTTCTTCCTTGCCTGGAATCTACATGTTCGTTTCTTAATTTTGCCTTGATTATAGGTGAGTTTCTGTCAATGATGATCATCTTTCTTTCCATTTTTGTGGTATTCTGCCAGAATTTCAATCTTCTTTTCAAAGGTTATATTGACTGTTTCAGCAGCTTTATTGCAGCAATTAGCTGCTAGGAATGATATAAAGAAACGTTACAAGACAAATACTTAATTGTAAATTCATTGGCTTCTTTATTAAAATTGTCTGAGAGAAATACAACGTAAGTTGATTGATTGAGTAAACCAACATTTAATTGTCTCGAGATTTGTTATATAATGACCATTAGCTTAGATCAATTGTTATGGTGTAACGGAAAACTTTCTTTAACCAGAATCTGCTCACAGCACGTGCTATTTATGAGTGGGTGAGAATTGATTGAACTTTACGGCCGAGCCCTAGGATCATCTCTCAGATAACACCGGACCTATTCCTACAGCTGTTTTATTTATAACAATATGTAAGGAAGGGGAAAGTATTATTTAAATGTTAAATACATCTATACATTTTACATTTATACGTATACTTATTATTATACCCATACGTATAAAGACGTATACACACATACACGATTCATTTATTTAGAAGCACGCATAGATGCATAAATTTCCGAATTTACCTATTACTTCAACTTCCTCATTCTAACTTCATGATGATACTGTTTA
The DNA here is from genome assembly GCA_963556175.1 of Tipula confusa. Taxonomy (NCBI): domain Eukaryota; kingdom Metazoa; phylum Arthropoda; class Insecta; order Diptera; family Tipulidae; genus Tipula; species Tipula confusa. Next base: position 92,176,216 of record OY744475.1, read on the forward strand.
AAATTTGAAATTCTAATCTAATCTTAAATTATTTATTGAATCTCTTAATTAACACTCTTTATAACTATCTAAAAAATATACATATTCAATATAGTTATATAATATCGATAGGTGCAATTTACAATATAGAATATAAAAAACCATGTTCAAATCGAGTTTTACAGATTCAATAAAAATTGTTTAGCACGAAAATTAAATGAAATAACCGTTAAACATAAAAAAAGATGATGTGAACAGTAGAGTTGCAAAAATAGCAAAATAACATCATTCAATTGATCGAAATTATTGCAGATGCTACAAATATTCAGTACTACTCTTATTATTAGAGCCTCTAAAACAATGCATAGAAAGTTCCAGTAGTATTTTCAATGTGTTTGGTTCGTAAATGAATATAATGGAAAAAATGAAAAATCTTCTGTTAAAGGTATATCATTTTAAATAAAGCCATTACAAATTAACCATATTACCAGATTTGTGCGAATTAGTTCTGATAAAAAATACTATTCTCACTTAAATTTTATTTGAACTGCAGGAAGGTCCCGAAAATAATATCGGTTCCAAAATCAGGTAAGCCTGAAAATCCAAGGCCAATCAGTCTTTTGAGTGGTCTGAGCAAGATTGATGAAAATTGATTCACAACAGATTGTGGATGAACGCACTTGGACTTATTCCGAAAGGAGAATTTGTTGCCAATAAGCTCGCCCAAAACAGCTCGGCTAAATATGTAAGTTATTATTTTATCAAGAACCCTTTGTTTCAAAAATCATATTATGGATCTTAAAAGAAAATCAGTCACGCCATTTAACATTTTGTACCCTATACTAAACTACAGAAGTGCTTTAAAATTATAGGACTTTTCATCTACAAGCTAAGTATCCGGTCGATCATAATATATGCAGCCCTGTATGGTTTGATCTAATCAATATAAGACTGAAAAACCAATTTTACAAAAGGTCCAAACTGAGCATCTCTTTGCCGTATACCAGGTTTGCAAAAATTTCTTTTCAAATTCCTGACTGTAATTTTACATAAACGCACATATTTGTCAGGTATTCCCAGACATCGTAAAGAAAACTATAGGGTTACCCAATAAGAAGTTTTATTTTGAAAAGCCTGCTATTTGGGCAGCTGTCAATTTTGAAGCTGTCATCTTTTGACATTTGACAAGTAAAAACTTCGCCATTACTAAAAATGATACGATACACGCTTCAACAACGCATTTAAATTGTTAAAATTCACTACAAAAATGGTGAACATTTTGCAGTCACAGTTCGCCAAACTAAAGCAGTTTTTGGTCGTCGTGAAGCACCTTCTCGGCCGGCAATAGTGAAACTAGCTGAAAAATTTGAGCTGTTGGGACAAGTTAGTAGTGATGTGAAGTGACATGTGCGTCGCTCAAGAGAATAGTGCTGCTGTAGCCCGTAGTGTTGAAGAAAACCCAGGTTTGTCAATTCCTCGTCGATCTTTGGAATTAAATAATCCACAAACGACATAATACCGTATTTTGCATATAGACTTGAGTCTTAAGGCTTTTAAAGTTCAGTTAACACAAGAACTTAACATAAACGTCGTATCTTCACTGAACACCATAAACGTCGTTTCTTCGCTGATTGGATAGAGTTGTCGCATTTGGGGCTCAGAAAAACCAAGAATGATTGTTGAAAAGTATCTCCATCCTTAACGTGTCACTGTTTGGTGCGGTTTTTGGGCTGGCGGTGTGATTGGTCCTTACTTTCTCGAAAATGAGGTTGGTGCAACTGTTACGATGAATGGATATTTTGACGTCATAATATCTTTAAAATATCGTTTACTATCTAATAAGTTAATTGTGCGTCCAAGTTAAAACTTTAGCGACTTCATTGACTTTCCTCATCTAAAACTTAACTAGATGTCCCATGATGGTCGGAAAAATATCCAACAATATTTACAAAAGCAATCGATACCTTCAACGAAAGTACTTTAGATAATTCTAATCCCTCATCATCTACTGATTTTAAAGGAAATGATGAGCAAACAATTTGATATATCACGACGAAGACATTTTCTGTAATGAATTCATTCCAGAAGAAGAGGAAATGCATGAAACAGCTATCATGGATAGTTTACTTGACAAAGAACTGGCATTTTTCGAGCATTTAAAATATTGGGCTTTAAGAAATAGAATTATGCATACTGCAGTAAACGAAATGCATTTTTATTAAACGATTATAGTGTCAAGAACTTACCATTGGATAGAAATTATGCAGAAACTATTATGCACGCCAAGGCATGCGAAAACCGTGGGATGATTTTGGTACAATGGTGTAAAAAATGCACTGCAAAATATTTTTTCAAGTGCATGTGAAGTTCTAGCACACATATTTTTGAACTTTAATATAAATAGATAGTTTGCATATAAATATCAATTTTTACCAATATTGCCAAATATAGTTGAATTGCCAAAAGTAGCACCAATAATAGTAGCTATATATCATAGGCAAAGTAAGCTACCAAGTACATTTGAATATTTACAGGAAATCGTTCAGGAGTTAGAAGAGCTCTTATGGAATGGAATTCAAATTAAAGATCATGGAAAAATTAAACATACCACTGGTTCTATCAATGCGTTTATCTGATACTCCAGCTAGATCATTTGGTAAAGGTATCAACTTAATAGTTTTATATTTTATTTTTGTGCAGTCTTCAAGACTGCGATGCCTTCATACAACAGGAATTGTGAATTTCTCCTACTACCACGGATGCAGTAAACTCACAATAGTTGGGGACTATCACCATGCCGGCCACCACAAGAGTTTTCCGCACACTGGTTGCTCTTTCAGAACAGATCAAGATTTTAGAAACAGAGTAGATTCAGATCATCATAAAGAATATTCATCATTGGAAAAACTACCCGATTGGTGATTCGATGCACTTAATTGATTTGGGCACAATGAAACGCTGTTTATTATGTTGGACTCAAGAAAAATTTAATTATAAAACAAATAGATCAAAAATAGGAAGGAACAACAAATCGCATAAATGTTACATTTCGAAAATAATTAAACTAAGACCTTTATTATATCCTCCGCTTTTATTTTATTTTATCCTTATGCTATTTTATTGTTTATTATCTTCAGAGTCATTTGAATTAGATGCAACGGCAAATCTGCTTGTTGTTGGAGTTGAATCCTTTTCAATAGCTACATCATCAGTTTGCTGGTTAGCTTTCTAAAAATAAAAGTTACTCTAAATTTTTTCCAAAATTGGAAACAAATCATAGCTAACATTTTACATATAGTAGAGGCTACAAAGCGACTCTTTAACTTTTATTAAAGTATTTATAATTTTGACAAAGCTAAGAAATGCTAGCTTAGTTTTTTCTTTTACACAAACTATATCTATTTGACACAATGTATCTTTTAAGTTGGGTTTTTATACTCATTTGACAGTTTCACAATTCGGATTCCCGACTATAAAGCCGGAACCATTAGTCGTCTCGACGTTAAAAAACAATACACGACTATAGGTCGTGCTACTTGGGTAAGGTTAATTCTCCACAATCGATTCAAGACCTTAAAGATGGAATTCGTGAAGTTATCGAGGACATACATTCGCAAATGTGCGAATTAGTCATTTGGCTGGAATCGTTTTTAAATGTTAATCGCATACCTTCCTTTTTACAATGAAATAAAAATTCATTGATTTCTCTTAAAAAATACTCGTTTTTTTTAAATATCAAAATAAAACCTCTTATTGGAAAACCCGTTAGTACTTAGTCTGTAACTCTTAACTTAATGAAATGTATATATGACAGTTTATCTATGCAAAATAGATTACGTTAATAGATTACGTTATAGATTACGTTATATTATTGTCTATGCTTATCCGTTGTGGCCCGTCTTGACCACTAATCAAGCATACTTAGTAATAATGAACCATTTAAAAGATAGTGAACAGTGTGTTGAAGTCAATTCTTGCAAATCAAAAAGTTTACCAGTTAACTATGGAGTTCCTCAGTGTTCCATTCTTGGGCCTGTGCTATTTTTAATTTATATTAATGAGATATTTAATCTATAGCTTTATGGTACTATACAGATTTTTGCAAATGATGCTGCTTTAATATATAGTTGTACTGACTATGATCAACTGGCCGAAAATATGGCAGATGATAGTGTCTTGTTGGGCACTATTAAATCTAAAAAAATCGAATTTTCTTATATTTGACCCAAATAAAGCTGTCAATGGCATTGCACTGGAATTTATTAAAATCAAGGACGACAAAACCAATAGAGTTGATCAAGTATATTGGACCAATATTTAACATGGTCAGCTCATATCGACCATATTCCTTTAAAAATAGAACCAATAATATAGGAGCGTTAAAAGAGTTGGTTCTTATTTAAATGATACATTGTAGGTATGTGTGTATCATAGCCTAATTATATGAAATATTCTTTACTTTTGTCCTATATGGTGTGCTGCTTCAGATACGAGAATTGATGTTCAATTTTACTAAATAGATTCGGAAAATATTTATACGGGCTTCCAAAAAGATACCCCATCAAATTACTTTTCTCCATAGATATCTTACTAATTCATCAGCTAACAAGCTACAATTTCTTGTTTACCATTGATAAGGTGTGCAATAACTTATTTAAGTCGAATGGTTTCTTAACTAATAATGTTGCAGTTACAAGAAACGCTATGAACTTAAGATTGCCTCTTTATAAGACGGCATGAGCTCAAAACACCAACTGTTTAACCGTAACTTGATGATGAAACAAAAAATATTAGAAATGCTTCAAAATTCAAAATTGCAATTCAAACAATTGCAAACAATTTGTTGACAATTAGAATAGTTCTCATCGATAGTCATACAATGGGATTACGAATGCAATCAGTTTACTTCAATCGAAATATTCGGATATGTAGATATACTAATGGGTACTGGTCGAAACTGGATATTTTACAACTGGATTTGACGAAACAGGATAATTCAAAACTGGATATTTTAAAACGAGATAAGGTACAAAACGAGATATGGTACAAAACTGGATATTTCAAAATTCAAAACGAGATATGGTACAACAATGGATATTTCAAAACAGGATATTTCGACATGTGATTTAAACTTAAAATGATTTTTTAGGAAAGTTCTGGAATATGGCCAATTAGGGAGGAACTCGGCGAGTTCTTAACCGATTATGATGAAATTCTATATGTAGGATGAGAGAGTGATTTTAAAATGATTTTTTGGGTAAGTTAGGGAATATGGCCAATTAGGTACGAAGTTGGTGAGTTCTTAACCGATTATGAAGAAATTTTATATGTAGGATGGGAATGGGATTTTAAAATGATTTTTGGGAAAGTTATGGAATATGGCCAATAAGGAAGGAACTCGGCGAGTTTTTAACCGATTATGATGAAATTCGATATGTAGGATGAAAATGTTGATGAAAATTAATTAATTTTTCGCACATAGATTCTCTAAAGTGAAGAAAAGTTATATTAAGTAGAAGAATAAAAAATAAATGAAGATAAATTTTACTGACAGTAAACTCGATCAAGTCAATGATTATTTTAATAAGATGAGAAAAGCAGCAATTAAAAAATACCATTAAGTGAAGGAAAATTCTATCTCTCTGCTTAAAATTATTCAAGTATGAAACCTTACTGGCCATATCACAGAGGTTTTCCCAAAACTGTTTTAAAATCCAATTTAATTATACAATTAAAGAAAAAAAACATTAAGTGAAGGAAAATTCTATTTCTCTCCTTAGAAATATTCAAGTATGGGAGCTTACTGGCCTTATTCCAGAACTTTCCCAATCAATCATTTTAAAATTCCATTTACATCCTACATATCGAATTTCATCATAATCGGTTAGGAACTCGCCGAGTTCCTTCCTAATTGGCCATATATCCAAACAATTATTTTTAAATCCCATTTTCATCTTACATATCGAATTTCATCAAAATCGGTTAAGAACTCGTTGAGTTCCTCCCTAATTTGCCATATTCCAGAACTTTTCCAAAAAATCATTTTAAAATCCTATTTTCTCCCTACGTATCGAATTCCATCAAAATCGGTTAAGAACTCGCCGAGTTCCTAATTGCCCATATTCCAGAACTTTCCTAAAAAATCATTTTAAGTTTAATTCACATGTCGAAATATCCAATTTTGAAATATCCAGTTTTAAAATGGTTATGAGCGGTTCCCATACTAATATATAATTTTATAAAATTTTTCTTTATTATATTCAATTTTTGATATTATGGCTGTAATTTTTTTGATATCGGAGAAATCGGAGAGATAAGAGGGATTATTTATCGGATATATCTGATAATTTTTTTCCAATTTTTATCTGTCAGATCGAAAAAAAATATTTTTTGTGTTTTTTAGTATCAGAAATAATACATTTTTTAATAAATTTCAGTATTAAACTCCCTATATAAAGTTTTATTTGCCACCTGATAGCTCAACATTAATTGGAGTCGCCATTTTAGAATTTACTGAAAAATATAAAATACAACATACTGCTGTCAAACAATAATTCGTACATTTTTTCAGAGTAAAAAGATCGTTTCCGATAATTTTCGGAGCGTAAAAAAAAACGACACAGAGAGATAATTTTTTTCTCGGATATTAAAAAAAAAACGCATATCTGAAAATTTGACAAAATTTATCTCTCCGATTTCTCCGATATCAAATAAAAAAAACACACCCTATATCAATGTTTTACAAGTTATACAAGTAACTTTGCGTCTTACTTCTTTGTGCTAAGTTATTGTGGGTTACTTGTTAATTATTATGTATATTGTTATTATTTATAATTTAAAGGAAAATTTACAAAAAACCTTATTGGAATTATTTTTAAAATTACATTAGATATACTATATATAACTTTAATACATTTATTATTATTATTTTTCTTTTATATAACTACAATTTTGTCAACAAGGACACTTATTCCTAGTGTTTTTTGGTTACAGCTGTCAAAATTATATTTGAATTTTGAAAATATATCGTTACTGGTGTTGTAATTTAAATTAAATTAAATAAATATTGTTATATTGTTAGTTTTAAATATTGATATTTTAGGGCTCCGAAGTGAGTTTTACTCACAAGGTATTTTGTTAATGTTTTGAGTTTCACAAATGATTTCGATTTTGAAATAATCATCGACAGGTGCTTATTTGCAATGTGATTTTTTTTGGAATCGAAACTGGTTTAGAAGTTCCGAATGTTGATGGGGTCCTTTTGGCTTTTGGAAGATGTATTTTTTGAAAGTTGTTGTGGTTTTGTTGGGGGTGAGTGAGGGTTGTTGGAGTTTTGTGGATTACAAGTTTATTCCTATCTTATAATACAAATCCAAATTTAATAATTAAATCATACTAACTTATTAATGTTATTCTTATTTTTTAGAATTCTTCTATTGAGCAAGTTAAGTCTAAATGGCGCAATTTGTTAAAGCTGTATAAAGCAGCTAAAGATAGAATGAGGACTAGTGGCGAGTCTCATTCTACTTTTGAATTTTCGACAAAATTGACTTTAATTTGGGCGATCGACCAGCACAGGCTAGCTCTGATGCGGTTAATTTGGGAGTAGGGGAACCTGCTTCTACAGAATGTACGATGTCACAGAACAACAGGAAGATGTTGACCATATATCTAATCAGCAGCAAGATACTCTTATGGGCCTTCACGGCGTTGAACTTGGCGATCAAGGGCTAATATTGATCGTTTGCTGACAGATGTCTTCAACAATATCGCTAATGTCATACGACATACAACATTTTGGTAGATCAGAACAAAATAACTAAAATTTCATTTTATTTTTATGTTTTTATTGATTTCTAAAATTAAATTTATTTTATTTATATTAAGGTTTTTTTATTATATTCCTTTGAATTAACTCCAACAGTAGTTCTTCTTGTCTGTTGGTACCTCATTTTCTAATATCTTGGCTTCCACGATATCTCCTTATCAATGCACAAATTATGCAAACCACAGACACTCAACACAAGCAATATGATGAGCCGTTTCCTAATATTTCTACCAAAATTCATGTTGAAGAATGCAGCTTGTTGAATTGCTTCTTCTCATTTCTATAGTTTCTTCATTAATTTTATATGGAGGAACTAGCCTATACTTTTTTGGATATGCTAAATCTCCTATCAAAAATGTTTTTGGTAAAATATGATCTTCTGTCCTTTCAGATAATATTTTAAAAATATCTGACCGTCTCAGTAATTTTGCGTCATGCATCGAATCAGGTTCTCCTAAAAACACACTCATAAATTTCTTTTGATGGTCAACTATTGCTTGCATCTGTACGCTGTAGAATTTTTTTCTATTATAAAAATCTTCTTGGTGCACTTTTGATTTTGGTATCTCTATATGAGTGCAATCTATTGCTCCAATAACATTTTCAATGTTAGCGATTCTTTTAAATTTCTGAGTTACAATTGTTCGGTCATATAGAGATGACCACTGCACCAATTCCCTTGCTTCATTTGCCATAAATAGGGCGAGTTATGTAACGACATCATATGCATATCTGTGACTTAACCCAAACCGGTCTCCAATCTGACGAAAAGTCTCGGTGTTAGCCAAATATGAGACAAACATATATACTTGCATTTTTTGGCGACAAACATAGATAGAATTACTTTCTTTCGGCACAGTGGTTTGTATAAACTGTCTGTAATAAAATAATGTGTAATTAACATTTGCTATGCTATTTTTGTTTACAGTACACTTGCTAACAGCTACTTGAAGAGTGGATCTAGACAACCTAGAGTGTCGCTGAAACTGAATTTCCGTGTAACTTTCGACTGCACTTTGAAAATTTTCGATATTGTTAAGCTCTTCATTATGTAACATTAAAAAAATTATTGTCCATTTCACTATCACTAGAATCACTCATATTAATAAGAAAATATAAGTATGTAAGTTTGCAAACGGCTGAATAAATCTGTATATAACTATTCAGCAAATCTCACTTAAAATTAAAAACAAAAAAAACAACTTGTTGAACGAGTAAATCAGAGAAATGCTCTCTTCCAAGTCTCCGGGCACTGCATCGATGTTAACATGAAGGTTTTCATCCTGGTCCCGAATTGCGATAGACCATATCTGAAGGTAAGCTACGAGAACTGCGATCATTGCTGATTTGTAACTCTTAAGATTTTAGTCTTCCACGATTCAGGCTTTTTTTGTCCACAAATTCGCTTATCGGTTCTCCTAGCAAGGACGTTTTTTGTTCTATCGTGCGATTGTAAAACGTATTCGGGCTTCTTTATAGGCTATTTTCTGTTGCTCGTCAGCAAGACGACGCACTGCTTATCAAACCAATCATTTTTAATTTTTACCATATCTAGAGTCGCCTGGGCCGGTTAAAAATATTAACAAAATAAAATATGGAAAATATGGCGCATCTTGTCGCCGGCAACTGTGCTTTTTATGCTTTACTTATACTACTAAAGTCAAAATAACTTGCAAATACCGATAACCTGAAGATGTCAGACTCGTTGTCATGTATGGATGTAGAAGTTGGGTTCTGAAGGATGAGTATGAAAAAAGTTAATGACATTCGAGAGAAGAGTCATGCGCATGATATATAGCCCCAAAGCAGCAATGACCTGTAAAAACCGTTTTACTATTATTATTATCTATGCTGAATCATAAAGTACATCAATATTAAATTAACTAAATTATCTTAATTTAATAGTTGCAGTAATTTGGATTTGTCTCTATAACTTGTCTTAGGCCATTATTACTAATTTTGTGTGAATTATTTATCTATCAAAACAACCTATATTACGGTTACTGTAGATTTAAAATTTATATAGTTAATTTGTTAAATTTTAAAGATTAAATAAAAATTATTTGAAATTGAAATTTAAATTAGTTACTGATTAAATTTAAGGCTCAGAGCTGATTGCGTTATTTACTACAAAAGTTACGGGTCACAGCGAAGTTTATTACTATCACCGACTGTAACCTTTGTATGACAAATTTACTTGCATTTTACCTCAATTGCCCAACCTATAACTATGGCACCAAATGTTGGGCGACAATTTAAATGTACCACCCTGTATATGGTACCAGGATATCGTTTATATCCATATATACAATAGAAAATTTATAGTGGACATGATTTTTATTTTTATTATTTTTTTGATTTTCAATCTCATCATCATCATCATCATTGTCGTCATCGTCAAAGCACCAGAGATATATAATGTTTATATAAAATGACATTTAATAACACAACAACAACAATGTTGTTGTGTTCTTTTTGTTGTTATTGTATAAAAAATAAAATACATATTCCTCATTGGTATGTTATACTTTTTGAACGAATTTTTATTAATAATAAATAAACAATTTCATGTTTTGATGATATTGTTGTTATTGGTGTTATTATTATTATTATTATTATTATTTATATTTATATTCTTTATGAATACAAAAATAAACCATTAAAATTAATTAAATTTTTAATATGTCATCAAAAAAATATTTTCAAAATTATTTATTCTTTCTTGTGTTATTTTATTATAAAATAATATATAAATATATTATTATTTTTCATTATTTATGATATTTAATTTTATCTAATATATTGATGATTATGATGATGGTCGATTTTAGTGTTATATTTTGATTTCCCTTTTATAAAGCTTAGTACTTAAGGTTAGTATACTCAGATCGATTTCGAGTGATATTTTTATATAATTTGACCAAATAAGAAAGTGGTTCTCATAAAATTAAAGATGGATCTCCGCCATGAAATCAGGAACATAAATCAATAATACTATGTACTATAGTTACACGCGAAAATTGTTAATTTTGTTAAAGAATTTGGTCCACATTTGAAAGTGTCGAATCAATAAGTTCACATAATCTATTTGGTAAATTGACTCTCCAGTCATTTTTAGTAAGCTTCCATTTATATCTATCGGGAATATTAAATGCAAACAATTAAACATACCCAATGAAATTTTTATATTGTACTGTTTCTCTCGGTAAAATTCTGACAGATTTCAAGTAGCCAAAAAATAAAATGTCATATAAATGTAATCGTTTCAAAATTGGTTTCCATGGCGTAGTATTTTTTGCATTACATCGATGTTGCTATGTTTGGAGGGGCCCCTGAGCGGAATTCCTTAGTAATAGTTTATTACTAGTCGACATTTGGAGGTGTCTGGTGATTTGATAATACATGTTATGAAGTTTTATACGTAGTTGTTGATCCTTAATATTGACTTTTCATCGTAGTTGGGTCTATAGCCGCACCTCAACACATGGCTGTATTAGCGTATGCAATCTGTTTTGTATTTATTAATTCCGGCTTATGATCTACTTTTAAGTTAGTTAAGTCCACATGTACTTCATTTAATTGTACTTATCATTTTATAATCCAGTGATGATTTTTATCTATACGTACTTTTAGCTTGAGTGTGGCTTTTTTAATATTGTTCCTTATTGCCGTTGTAGTGGTGCCATCGACAAATGTGGCAAGTATGATTCCTTTTCCCATTGGTTATTATTTTTATTTTAGAATATTTGTATTGTAATATTCTGAAATATCCCTTATTTATGTATGATATATTACTGCCACACTTTATCAAAAGCTTGTGGGAAATCAAGGATACTGTGGAGCAGACCTGCTTCTTTCTAGTGCTTGTTCAATGAAATTAGTGCACCTGGTCGATCGTGGAGACCTTCTGAATCCAAATTAGCAATGAGAAATAGATCCTTACTTTACAACTATTGGACATCTTTTCATAAGTAACTTTTTAAATACTTTAGAAATTACTGGTAATTGTGATAATGTTCTGTACGTTGTGGTTTCCTGTGGTGGTTTTCCTTGTTCAATAATTTGGGTAGCTTTTTTTACTAATTTCGTAGCTTAATAGCTGCGTTTTTTAAGAGTTCTTTTCAGTACGTCTCCTGTTATTAAGTCAAAACCTTTAATTTATTTATTTTTCAGCTTTTTATTTATTATATATCTATAATTTAAGAAAATGCCATATGACGTGGTATACAGTAACATTTGCAAATTCTAAAACTGCAATATTTTATAGACAAATGAATTTTTTAATTTCTTTATTCCATCACATTCCTTAAAATTTTTCATATTCTTTGCTGCCTTGTGGGTCTTTTACCAATCCGGTTTTTATTATTGCCCAATACCCTTCAATTGGAAGAAGTTCACTACAATTGGGCGAATTGACAAATTTGGTAATTCTCACTGAAAAAGCACCTACTCAAAACTCACACATCGTTACCAGCGAGAAGACATTTAACTTCTTGCACTGGATTAAAGCAACCATCATATGCTGCTGTTGCTGTACCTCCGTTATCTGTGGATACTTTACCGCCATCCAACACTTCTAGTGAAATTTCATCAAAAAAGGTGGTTTGTAATTGTAAAACTGCTTTTTTACAGACTTTGCCTTCAACTGCTCGTATTATCAGAGCTTTATCATCTGACAATAAGGAAACTGAAGCCAATAGTGCTGTGCCTACTAATTTTGTAAGGTCTTCCACAGTTGGAGAAATTATTCCATCGAAAATACCTTACAATCGTGACGAAAATATGCTCAAGTACCGTAAATCATTTTGTGGAACTAACAAGTATACCTACTTGTCTAGGTATTAAAACTATTGAACCAAAGTTTTGGATTCACCTATCCAGGTTTGAGCCTGAAATTTTGGAGAAGGAAGTCTTATTAATGGCAAATACATGTTTGGGCTCCGAAAACTGCAAAATTGGCAAACCCATCCCTAAAAATTGTGAACAAAATCTAATTTAGAATATATTTGTTTTAAATTGGGTGGTAATGTTGAATTACGAGAAAAAGCGCTTAATCCTAATACCTGACCAACCATGAAAATGGTATATTCATCCGACCTTTTGATCTAAATTTTCGGACATCATGACCCTCACGAGCCAAAATTCGGAAACCTATTCAAAATTTCAACTATGCAATAGTTTAAGGAGTAATATTTTAGATAGTAAAACCCTTCCAAATGACAACTTGCAGGTATTTGATAATTTTTCATTAAAATGTGGTCATTTAAATTTTCGTAGTTTAGTGAAACATTTCGACGAGATTAATATTATGTTACATGTCGGCAATTTAATGTTAATGACATAGTTGAAGATTTTAATTTAAATCTTGTACAATTATAGGTTCTCTTTGTGTTCCTCGCAAGATAAATATTAATAAATGCTCTACTACTCCTTGGCTAAACACTTATATGTTAATTATAATGAAGCGCAGAGATCTAGCTTACAAAAAATTTCGGACAAAAAATATAAAAATCTGGTTTAGAACTTGACTTCAAATCTTTCAAAAATTCTGCATTTAACTCTAAAATGACATGGTACAATTTAAAAAAGTTTGGAATTTGATGCACCGCTACTGATGCGATCATTAAAATTTCCCCTGAAGATATGAGTTTTACCATTACCTAATATTAGTTTTGATAATATGAACATGTTTGATGATTTTATTTTTGATTGTGTAGATGAGTTTGCAGTGTTGAAGGCTTTTCAAGCAGTTAAATTGGATATTATAGCATATGATGGGTTTGATTTAAAAGTTTTAAGATTATTTATCCATATATTTCTACCACACGTCACTTTTATCATCAATCAGTGTTTAAGAAAATCAGTTTTTCCAAATTGATGAAAAGTTGCATCTATGTTAGTTTCAATCATGATTCAAATCTGGTCATAGTGGCCGATGAGTTGCAGATTTATGTTGGTGGTAACCAAATGCGTTTCTTTATGGGCCAAAAATAATTCATTTTTACTTAATCAAAGTAAGAGTAAAGCTTTATTACTTTTTAGAAATAAATCGCTTAACTTTACACCACCACTTTTGTTAGACAATGATCTCATCACTTTTGTTCCAAAGGTAAATAATTTGGGACATATTTTGAATTTAAAACTGTATTGGGTTGATCATGTAGAGTCCGTATGCCAACAATTGTACTCGGTATGTGCATGATCTTAGATAGTTTGATCACTTATCCATATTTAAGGATTCTATTCTTGGTTGTGGTTTGTTTGAACTTTTTTATTGTAGAATTGCTATTTTTATTTTTCGAGTAATTAATTCGAAATTACCTTTGTATTTGTATAAAAAAATTAATTTTTCGAAGTCTCAACTTAACAGAAATATAAACTTGCCGAGCAACATAACTGATATTTATAATCACTCATGTTTGGTGATAGCAATTGTTATTTGGAATAGTTTGCCAACTGAACTTAAAAATTTAAGTTCTGTAAATATTTTTAAAAAGAAATTGTATGATATGAATGTACATTTTTGTGTACATTATTTATAATTTATTGCATATATTTTATTGCGCATATTTTTGGTTATTTATGTTAGGTTATGTTTGCTTTATATAATTATGTGTATATGCATGTGAACATTAGGTTTATACTTCATTATAATAAATAAATAAATAATTCTTTAATCATTTTTTTGTCCAATAAAAGTTTGTACAGCATTCGCCTTCGTCGGATTATCGTAGCTTGTTTTTTATCTCCTCACCTATTGGTACTTTGAATTAGTTGAACGATCGAAAATCACACTTTTTTTTAATCCGAACAATCCGCACATGATTTGTGCTATGTTTTCGCGGAATCCCTCAAGAATATAGGTTTGGATTGTTTTTCAGAGCGTTCAGTTTCCAATTTATTATCAATATGGTTCCATATAATAGTTTTAAATTTTATTGACGCTCAGAGTCTTCATAAATCGAATTATGGTTCTTCTATAACCACAACGCCATGACCAGTTTTGTGTAAAATCGTTCTTGGGATGACCACCTACAACGATCACCAATTGTACAAATATGGTCTGAAAGATCTCAGTAAAGGGCTAACTCTGGCCTGTAATGCTGTTTATTTTTTTTGGATTCATTAACTATGGTTTTGTGTCTTTAGGTTCATTGCGTTTAGGTGTGCTGGGCGTATTGTTTAGCTTCCGTTTTTTCTTTTAGCTCTTCACTTGTATTTACTCTTGTTTAGATCCCGCTAGAGTTTTGATTGGTTCCTTAATTTGGGGGCTTTTAATATTTTCTTGTATCGTATTTATAGCTGTAGTATACAACTATTACATTTGGTGTCCGTAAAGTTGGAGATCTTACAATTTTCCTACTCTTTTGAAAGCAATTTAGCAAACATGAGTTTAGTATATAATTCAAGTCGAGGGAGTATAGGTTTGTTCTTGTAACAGTCGCAGAAAACGTTGACTACGAGAGACATTTGTCCTAGTTCTATATATTATGTTATAAATTGATTGTAGTTTTGCATCCCTTTCAAACAGTCTTGCAAGATTAATATATCTTTGAGAACATGTCCAACTGACCAGATACAACCCAGCTAAGTCTTTTGTAAATGAAATAGGCCCATAGTATAAATACACATAGTACTACCAATGTATGTTTAGCCATTGACGTGTTAGATGTCGCTACTGGTATCGTTTTAAAATAATCAAATTATTTTTAGTTTTTTAATTGCCTAAATGTCATATATTTATCCTAAATTTTGACGATATTCTTTCGACCGACATCTAGAACTTCTATGGGTAAACTGTTTGTTTCTTATTATGGTAGTATTATGTGTATTTATACTATGCCTGGCCCTAATTTCAATGGACCTACTTCTTGCAGTTCAAAGAAATATTTGATACCTATCAGAATAAATCTATCATTTGCGAATACTGATAATTTGGTTTAACTATACTTGAACATTATGTGAAATGTTTCATTATTTGACTTTTAAGTCGAAAGCCGGTATTTATCCTAGAGTGTTTGTAGTGTAACGCAGTGTGTTTAGACTTTATGATTGTCAAAGCAGATATGCTTCCGAATTTAGTGATGAATATCCAATTCCTTGTATCACTACAAATTATGCTGTTGGCTACCTAGCTTGGACGCCAATGATTTGATAATTTGGTAATGCAATTTAATTGAGAGTCTTAATCATGTATAGCTCGATGCAGTAATAATGAAGTGACCTAGTGGATCTTAGACGATCATGAACAGACATAGATACAAATTGATCACAACGCAATCAAACAAAGCATTAAACTGGCATTGCTTGAATTTGGCAGATTGTGCAGGGTTTAAATTCGTAGACTGAATGAGAGCGGAGTTATTTCAATAGTAATGGCCAATCTCGTTATCGTTATCGGTACATGGTGATCCCCATGTATATTCGGGCAATCCACATCGGTGATCCAAAAAAACGAATAGAGGCTGTAGTAGAAATCGCGCCGACTCTTCATTTTTGATAAGGCGAATAACCTAACATTCCTTATAGGCACAAGAGCCGATATTTCAGTATTTCCTGTTAACCGGACATCGAAGTCTATTTTGAATAATATTCACAAATCTGATGTAGTATTATCTAGCTGTCAATGGCTCATAAATTAACACCTATATGGAACAAAACTGCTCTAGGTAGATATCGGCCTAAGACGAATAAATTCACGCTTTCATCATAGCAAATGTGAACAGGTCCATCATTGACGCTGATTTCCTTAGTAAATTCAAGCTACTTGTCAAAGACCAAAATTGGATACCGTGTAGGGACTATCGACGATTAAATACGGTCACAGTAACTGATCGCTGTCGATACTCATTAAAATTTTCTATGCATCTCAATGAATGCACTATCTTCACAAAAATAGATCTCATCAGAGCTTATCACTTTATTCCCGTAGTGCCTGCGATGTTCATAAGAAGGAAATCACGATTCACGACACCACTGGGCTGCTAACGATGGAAAGTTTAAAGGCACACTACCATCTGAATTGGTTTAAGGACAAACTATCAAGCAACCCTGTGAATTCTGTATCAAAAACCTTCTTCTATACTCCTGCCCACATAAGACACAGTCATCGACCATCTGCGTACCAGAATGTGAGGTATAACTCCAACGCCAGCTCGTCAATCCAACAAAGTGATATATTTATCCCTATAAAGCATTAGACAACTACGACTTTATTTCGTGAGGGTTGATACAGTTCGAAATGGTTTACAATCCCCGTATGAAGGCCCATTAAAAGTGGTCCGTCGACTGCGGAAGCACTTCACTGTCTCGATCAAAAGCGAACCGCAGTCGAATTCAATAGACAGATTAAAACCAGCGTTAAATTAAAAAATTCAACAAAAAGAAACATAGATACCGCTAAAATTATACCAGACTCACGCTTATCATAATGGACACGCAGTTTAGGATTGGTACCTGGAACGTGCAGTCGCTAAGAAAACCAGGCGCGTTTGATGGCACTATATTAGCCATTAAATAGCTTGGAACTCGTTGTTCTCTAGGACACTCGATAGCTAAAAAGTGGACACCATGACGTGTCCCTAAGCTATACATTGCTTTACAGTGAGGATGTTTTCGTCAATCTTGGTGTTGGTTTTCTCGTTGGGCCCCAGGTGAAAAAGGCTGTTTTTTTTTTGTTTCTGAACTCTGCAATCTGTTCTGGAGCCGAAGCTCTCCCAACTCTTTCGCAGTTAATTTTTTAACGTCCTACCTTACGCCGTCACCAGCCAAATTGAGGACGCACGAATACAGGTTCGATTTTAAATCAACCTGCACATTGCATTGCTCTAGCCAGCCTGCACTGACATGGGCGATGGTTCGGCCCATGGATTCTGCACTCCAACAGGGGGTCATAGTTGTGTTCATCGTCATCACCAATCGAAAACAGGTGATGAAAAATCCCTTTTGCAACCCTCCCCCGTTGGGATTCGAACCCGGTACCTCCCGTCCCAAACACCGCAGCTTTAACCACTGCGCCAATTGCTCGGTGAAAAAGGCTGTTTTCAGATTGCAAAGCAGTTGATAATCGTATGTGTAAGCTACATTTACGCATGCGACTAGCCAACCTATCAATCATTTGGGTTCATGGCCCACTGATGTAAGCTAACCCAAACAAACAATAATTTAGTTGAGCTGATGGGATTCATATCGGAGCACGACGTCAGAGTTGTGATTGGCGACTTTAATGTTAGAGCTGGCAAAAATCAGACTTATATTGTGAAAACATAGGTCCATATTCCCGGCGTGATCTAGTGATCGATGATGGGGAAAGAATGATGTATTTTGCGATTGCGGACGATCTCACCGTGGCTAGCACATTTTTTCTTCATAAAAATACCCACTTGGAAACATGGACACACCGTCCTTAGACGTCCCAAAGTCAAATTGACAATGTGTTAATACCTAAGATGTGGGATATTATCGGTTGGCTTCCAAACTTTGTATGGAGTGATCATCAATTAGTGACTGCAAAGCTAAGATGGTAGTTTCGTAAAAGTCAGGGATCCTAGAAAAACGCAACCTACGTTTCAAGTGTGAAGGTCAGATAAACAAAGATGAGAAAACACAATATCATAATTTTGTTAGTAGTAGCATTTTGGAAACCAACCGCTGTTCTGATGATGAGAACGCTCTATGAGATGTATTGAAAAATTCGGTTGTCAGTACTACCCAGGCGACTTTAGGTATAGTAAAAAATAAACCCAAAAATAATTGGTTTGGTGAGGGGTGTCGTCTTGCTGTCGAGCATCAGAATTTGGTCTATAAAAAAGCATGAATACGCTTTACAGGCTCCATAAGAACAAAGCGGTCCTTGATAGGAGAACGAATTTGTAGATGGAAAAAGCGTGAATGGTGGAAGGCTGAAATCTTAAGTAATCGGACTGATCCATACCCTCAGACCTACGTCTATCGCCATTCGGGACCAGGACAAAAACTCCGTGTTAACATCGATGAAGTGCTCGATACTTGGAAGGATCATTCTTCGGATTTAGTTAATGTTCAACAAGTGTCAAATATGAAAGTTGTCAAATACAGACTGCGAAGCTGTGTATTATTGAGGACCACTACTACAAAAAATTCGCACTGGCCGTGTAGAAACTAAAACAAAACTGTTCCCTTGGGGTTGATTTTATTAATTCTGAGCTCTTGATATTCGGAAGGGATACTTTGTGGTACTATCTGTTCGACTTTATTTGATTAGTATGGCCAAGCAAGTTATCCCTGATTAATCAAAGGTGGCCGCGTTATGCCCTATCCTTAAATAAGGCGATCGTTTATAATGCGAAAACCATCGCGGCATTGTAGGTGACTACTAAGGAGGATTTTGCCTGAATTGGTCAGGTACTGATCATGTTTTTGTACTGATGAGGATTCTTTCTAAATATTACGAGACATCTCGTGACGCACATCAGGTGTTCTTGGATTTCCAACAAGCCTAAATCGCCATTAATCAGTCGATCGGGATAGTTAATGATTTCCTTTGCAATGCCTCTAAATATCTAACCAATATGTTCATTTATGTAAAATGACAGTGTTGCAGTCACAATGCTGTGTCAAAGGACAATCCATCAGGAATTTTTGGCAATTAGCTCTAAGGTGTACGAAAAGGAGATGCTCTGTCCCCATTACTCATTAATCTCATGTTTGAATTTATCTTTCGTAAATTCCATTACACTACTAAAAACAAATTCGATTGAAAGCAAAGAGAAAATTGGATAAAGGGGAATACGCTATAAATATGAATCAATACTCAATTTTGTGTAAAATGGCTGTTTTATATAGATAGCTAAACTCGATGGAATGCATAATTTTGCAATTGGGCGTTTTACTCATCAGTGCTGGTTTTTAATGTGACTACTATTACTTTTCCATCATGACCAGGATGAACTTTAATGACTCTGCCTCTAGCCTATGTTAGTGAAGAAGTATTGTCTTCTTTTATCAAGACCAATTCACCTTCTTTGAAATTCTGATGTTGGTGTTACCATTTTGACCTTTTTTGGAGCATGGTGAGATATTCTAGGCGCCACCTATTTCGGAAACCTCTTGTCATATTTTGTAGAAGCTCCTACCTTTCAATTAGTTTCAGCTTCACATCATTTTCGAAATATCTTGCACTTCAAAAAGCGATGACCTAATCATAAAATGTCCTGGTGTTAGTATATCCAAATTATCAGGATCGTCGTTCATTGGTGTAAGCGGTCGAGAATTTACTGTAGCTTCTACCTGAATAAATAGTGTCTGCATTTCTTCAAGAGTTGGAGCTGATTCACCTAATACTCGATGAAGATGAGTTTTAATAGACTTTACTCCGGCTTCCCATAGACCCCTAAAATGTAGAGCTGTAGGTGGTATGTTATGCCATTCTATTTTTTGTGTGCTGAGATTTGCAGCTACCTTCTCATTATGGGTTTTGGATGCAATAATCGCGAAAAACTCTTCAAACTTTCTGCGAGCACCTACAAATGTATTTGCGTTGTCACTATGCTCTGGGTAAACCTCCCTTACCAGTGAAACGCTTTATGGTTGCTATGAATCACTCGGTAGTGAGATCACTTACAATTTCTAGATGCAATGCCTTTGTTGTCATGCAAACAAATACACAAATGTACGCCTTTAACCTCTTCGACCCTCGACCCTTCTTTGAACTGAACTTTCACCGTTTGAATTGGTTGATCTCGCATACACCACTGCTTCGTAAGCCTTCTCTGAAGAATCACAAAATCCCTTAAACTGAATACTGCAATCTGCCTGCTTCTGAATATATCTAGGAATGCGAATACCTGAAAGATATACCAAATCATTTCTTGCGTCGCACCATAATTGATTATTGTTATCTGGCAATATTTCGTCTCATTCAATTTTTGTCAGCAACAGTAACTGAAGTAATATTTTAAAGTGGATCGAAAATTTTACCACACTCAGACAAAAATTGACGTTTTGTTGATGGTTCATTCTGCAACTGTGTGATCTTGAAGGTAAAAGCATCCACATTTGTCAGCCAGCAGACTCCCAATGTTTTGATATACCCTTCAGGATCTTTGAATGAGATGCATTCCTTTCCCCGAAATTCTATTGGAATTTTGTTTAGTAACTTAGGACTGTTTGAACTCCATTTGCGCAAAGAGAAGCCTGCATGCGATAAGGTAGATGATAATAGCTCACGAAACATTGAGACGGCTTCTGAAACATTATCACAACCAGACAACAAATTGTCTACGTAAAAGTCTGATTTGATGGTGGATACCATTTTATAAGTTAACTGTTTGGCATCATTTGCTAATGTTTCAACGTCTTACTTGAATTGTTTCGCCATACAAATCTTTGATAGTTTTGATATTTCGGCTGAACTGCTACTTGGCGATACATCTTCTCCACATTTGCTACGAATGCAATAATATTTTTGCGAAACCTTGTCAAGATGGAAAACAAGTCATCTTGAATTGTCGGACCTGTCATCAAAACGTCTTTTAAAGCCAGCCTAGAACTTTACAGGAGCTGGCAAAAACCACTCGTAGCTTTTTACCGGTATTGTTTATTTTAAATACGGCGTGGTAAGGTAAATAATACATCTTGCAGCTTTTGCCAAACACTTCATGATCAGAAATCCGTACCATGTTCCCAAGCTTTTCGTATTCTTGCATACATTTTGTGTATTCATCTCTCAGTTGCATATCTTTTCGGAATTTAAGCTCCATTGATAGAAATGGAGCTATCCATGCTGTTTTCTAATTGATCGATCTTCTCTGTCAGAGGCAGTTCAACCATGAATCGGCCATTTATAAATTTGTGCGTGCTGGAGAAATGGTTTTCACACTTATTTTCGCTGGTCTCAAAGTTGGTTGAAACTTCTTCCACTTCCCAAAAGTGTTGTAACATACTTGACTGACATCTTTATTGTTTATTTGTATCGTAAGATACTCGGTTGTAGACTTTGATTTGTGATCAGCGTACTCAGCAACAACCTAGCCAAACAAGGTTTCAATCAAATGGAGATTTGGACTTAGCAATATTTGATTTTCTTGCATTATATAGTAAAATATGTCAATACCGAAGATCATATCGATTGGATTTGGTTTGTCCAAATCCAACGATATGATCATCGGTGATCCAACGTATGATCAGCGAGACAAATTCCATCAAGTTTCACCTTGTTATATTCTTCTAGTGTTGTTTCCTGAGAAGATAGGAAGTTAGTTAGCTTACCTAGTATTAAAGCATTGGCTATCATAAAATGTTCTGCATCATATCGGGAAATTAATTTGATCTTGACTTGTCCTCTAGTTCTGGCTGATGGAACTGAACCTAATCCGTTAAAAATGATGTTCGCGTGTTTACGTCTCAAACCCAGTTTTTTTGTAAATGATTCTGTGATAAAAGTAAATTCTGATCCTGAATCCAATAGCGCACAAATGGTTTGAATTATACCCTCAGCATCAAGTGTATTCGTAATTAACGTTGGTAATATTGGTTGTCCCTTTATGCCAACTGTAACCTTTGTTGTAGTGTAAATGAGAGATTGGTTTAAACTTGTAGAATCTAAGTTTGTTTCCTTAATTGCGATGTTTGCACTCATTTTTGATTGACTGGTATTTGTAGGAGGGCAGTTAGTCACCATATGTCATTTTTTCAAACAATTTGGGCACAAATCGTGTTTGCAAATGAAAGCTTTACGCAATTCAATTTCACACCTTTGAAACTTGTAGCATTTGTGAATTGGATGCAGCTTGTTACAATAGGTGCACTCTGCCTTGGTGGTTGTCATATGTAAAGTTTTTGAACTGCTTTTGGAAGTTTTAGTAGTTACGTTACAACTCTCAAAGCATCACATCTTTGATGTAGAAATTGCTTCTTGACTGAATGCAAAGACCATTGCTGCTTCGTTTCTTCGTCTATCTTGCTTTCTGAGACTGGCATTCTGGACCTAAAGCTTTTAGTTCCCGTAGTAACTCATCTGAGGTTTCGGTGAAGCGATTTCGGTGAAGCGTAGTGGATAGCCGGCTGGTCTAAAAAGGTATTGATTATTGTACTTATGATGGTACGCTTCTTGTCGTAGCGTTGCTTTAATTTATCCCATGCTTCTAAATAGCTAGCATCAGTTTATTTTTTATTTTTACTTATCAGACTGATGATATGTAACGTGTTGTGGCTTCAACAGTTGATATAAGAGACCGACAAACATTGACTTTTATTACATCGAAACCTTAATTATAAACATTTACATGACACTATTTACTTACTATAATACACATAATACATTTTGGTGCGAATTTCAAATTTTCTTAATGATATTGCAATTTATTTTTATATTTGTAAAGCACCTTAATAATTGGTTAAATCAATAATTGGTAATGAATCTAAACAGTCTAATCTATTACATATATAGTGTAATATATGTATACTCAGTTGGGCTAATGTTGCATTAATTTAGGTATTTCTTTTTATGTATTTTGAACAGCTGATCTCTGTTTTTATTGTGTTGTTGTGTATATTATTACAAATTGAATTTCGATGTTAACTTCAATGTCATCATTATTGACTTGATAATAAATGTTGATATGTAATCAAACACATAGTTTTAACACTAGTGTGAAGTTTATGACAAAAATAATTGACAAAAAACCTTACAACAGTCATAAAAGTGTAAATGATATCACTACACTTCTAACAAAATCCAATCAGAAAATGGCCATGTTTTTGTCAATTTTTCTTTTGACAAAACATTTGTATTATGAAAATATTATAAATACGAGTATAGATTCAACTAATTTTACTGTGAAACTGTTGTATTGCGTTAACATGTAAAAACGTTATCGATTTTAAAATTTCTTTTAACAAAATTTGTGAAGTGGACGTATAAAGGCCAATAACAGGGCATCGGTATAGATGTCCACCTAAATCTGAGTTAGCCATCAAATTAGTAAGGACAGAATTGACGGATTGAAGAATTTATGGGATTTATAGATCTGACTATGCATTAGTGTTCAGCAGGCTTCTATAAATATTTGTGCCAAACGATGTATCAGCACGACCCTCTGGGACTAAGATTTTAATTTTAACAAATTTGGCTTTAACAAAAAAGTGTAGGTGGAGTTTGATGGCCATTAACAAGTAATCGTAGAGATAGGTACGCAGATTTGACTATGCCATGGTGTTCAGTAGGTTTCTTTGATAATTTGGTACTAAACGATGTATTAGCGCGACCCTCTGGGACTAAGATTTTAATTTTAACAAATTTGGCTTTAACAAAAAAGTGTAGGTGGAGTTTGATGGCCATTACCAAGTAATCGTAGAGATAGGTACGCAGATCTGACTAAACCATGGTGTTCAGTAGGCTTTTTTGATAATTTGGTACCAAACGATGCATTAGCGCGACCCTCTGGGGTTAAGATTTTAATTTTAACAAATTTGGCTTTAACAAAAAAGTGTAGGTGGAGTTTGATGGTCATTAACAAGTAATCGTAGAGATAGGTACGTAGATCTGACTATGCCATGGTGTTCAGTAGGTTTTTTTGATAATTTGGTACCAAACGATGTAATAGCGCGACCTTCTGGGGCTGAGATTTTTTACGATTACTCTACGATTACTTGTTAATGGCCATCAACCTCCACCTACACTTTTTTGTTAAAGCAAAATTTGTTAAAATTAAAATCTCAGCCCCATAGGGTCGCTCTTATACATCGTTTGGCACGTAATTTTCAAAGAAGCATATTGAACACAGCATATTCAGATCTGCGTACCTATCTCTACGATTACTTAAAGTTAAAGTCAAATTTGTTATAAGAAAAAACCTCATCCCCTGAAATTACACAATATTTCGATTAGATGTAAGCCTCAATTTTTTGTGAACAAATGACAAAATGTCAAAACCTCCCTTCAAATGATGAAATCTGGTACCAGTAATACGTAGAAAAAGTAAAAAACAAATAAATAACACATTGTTTTGCCTCACGGTTAGTTAAGAGCACAGGTTCTTCATCATCACTGTCATCGGATTTCACCAATCTTTGATATTTTAATTTGATTTTTGCTACAATTGCGTATTTTTTTTTGATCTGTCCCGATTAAACGAAATATTGTCCCGAAAAAGCGAAATAAATTTTTTTATTTGCTTGGTTTTGTTTCCATTCATTAGAATTTATCCCAATTCAGCGGCTGTCCCGATTAACCGGTGTTCCAGTTAAGCGGAATCGACTATACATAGTTCTATAATAACGAAAAACATAATGAAAAACATTAATAACAAAACGTACTGATCATCAATCTTATTGGATTTTGTCGAAAGTGTAGTATTGCCCGCTACACTTTTTGGCTGTTGTGAGGTTTTTTTGTCATTTTGTCATAAACTTCACGCTAACAGTTTTAACACATTTAAAATATTTAAATCTTTACATTTGCACCCATTAAAAATTGTATCGCAGTTCAAGTTTTTGTCGTCTGTAATACATAAATAGTGGGGTCGGCGATATACCTTCACATTTCATAAAAATCAGTTTCAACACTTCAACGGAGAAACAACACGTAGTTTCTGTGCTTTTAGTTTTCAATTAATCTTTAATAAACAATTTCTAGATAATTTTCCTATACAAAGTAATCGAATTCTTGAAATTGTTCTTATTTTTTTTTTAATCTTACACTCATAAAATTTTAATTTTAAAATTAAATAGATTCAACACTTTATATACACAGTGTCTGGAATTAATGTAAGTTTTTGTATATATTGATAGACGCTTAATATTTATTGAACATTTCGAAACAATCAATTCTCTATACTCAATTTTTAATTTTATCAAATTGAACTATTCGAACACCATATTTTCGAGCACACCATTTTTTAAATATAAATTTTAAATAATATTCTTGATCATAGAATTATGTTTTTCTGCGAAAAATTCCATATACCATGTGAAAACACAACAAAATATATATCACATGAAACTGTTCACATAATTTTATTCAATTTCATAAATCAACAAAAGCATCATCGTGACACATAACAATTATTATGATTATTAAAATCATAATGAATGGATGTGTATATAAACATACAAATCAACCTTTAAGGAAAAATAAAATTTCAATGATTATAAACATCAACGTATCTTGAAGAAAAAAAAACGTGATTTTGCATATCTTAATTTTTCCCAGGAAAATTTTCCATTTTCTATTATTTTAATTATAAAACAAGACAATGTTTTAAATCTACCTGTCTATCTTAATGGTAGATCTATTTACTATATTTATTTTTAGTTGTTATACGAGTTTATATTATACTCGTATTTATAGTTTTAAAAAGGCACATTTCTACCTAATTTATGTAACAGTTTTGCTGTAGCTTGATTTACACTCGGTGTATAAGAATGGGGAAACTGAGTCTGGATATTGTTAGCACAATGTCATTGTAAAAAACGAGTCAAGCGTAACAAAATTATATTCCCTAAATACTTTGATAAGTAAAAAAAAAAAAAAAAGTGTGGGTGAAAAACAAAAAAAAAAAAAAATAAAAAAAAAATTAGGATAGGTCAATTTTGATTTTTCTTTAGGTCGAGAATTTTAAGTTACGGAGTATGGTTGTTTGGCTACGTACATTTGGTACAATAAAAAGGTTAACCTATTAGAACATTTACTTTGTATTGTCTTCTGGTAATTTTGGTTACTTTTATCTTTTATAACTACATAAATAGTTTTAATCATTTAGACAAGTTTTATAATTTCAGCCATATGCTTTAACAACATTAAAATAATTTGCTCATCATCTGGCATATATACTACAATTTTTGATTATAGCAACTTAAACAAATCTTATGTCTTAAATGAGTTTCAATTTACGATACAATTCAAGAATGTGAAAGTATAATTATTAGTTTTTTTTTTTTGGAAAATTGAGAATTATTAAATAATTTAAATTTTTTAAAATTTTAAATTTTCCATGGTTTCATTATGAAAATTCTCATTACAAATTTTAATATTATTTAATTGGCTTTTTAAAAACTAGCAATGTAAATCTTACCTCTAGAATTCTCACTAAAGTCTGATTTAGGTTGTAAGGCTAAATCTTGTTGGGAACTAGTAGTGGATTTGTAGTAGACAAATGAATGCTTGTAGTGGAATGAGGATAATAATAACTCTTCGCTTGAGTGGGTAAAAATATTCCGTTTTTTATTTATATTTACACCGTTTATATATAAAAGTTTGGAAACACTAACAACATACAGGGTGCATATGGGTGCATAAAATATGCAATTATTGTACTCTTGAACATGCTGAAGGCGGCGAGCTAGCTGGTTGTGGACTGGTTAATGGCGAGACGTTGACCGTTAGGCTTGGCTGTTTGTCATAGTAACTCCCAGTCCGATGAGTATCCATAGACCTAAAAGTTTCACCACGTAATGATGGATGTGGTGGGCTATAGTAGATTCCTCGTCCTTGTGTAGGTTCTTTAGCTCATTTTCTAATGTCGTGAGATTCGGAGTAAACTCTAGTGTGAGATACAACACTGCGGTTGGTTTTGGTTCAGTGGATGTTGCAGAGACGTTAAATGCTGGGATGAAGGCTTCATCTCGTTTAATGACCCAGTTTCCAAGGGCGTGTAAATGTATCTCGTTGCCTCGGAGAGTACAACTTGATTGCAATGTGATAAGACCTTTATTTTCTAATGTACATGAATAGGTTGTTGCATGACATAAAAGGTCAGTGTTTATTTTTTGCGTCTTTCCGAAGATCCCTTGGTTTTGTGCATGCAGCTTGATGAAATAATTCTGACCCGCTGTTGTCTCCACAACACAGCTTTCGTGTTGAATTGGCGCATTTAAAAACATTAATATCTCGCATTGCATATAGCCTCTTTGTTGGGTGTGCAATGTGAACACATCGCATAGTAATAGGTCCTCTATAATACTTCTATGCAAGCATTCTTTTCATTCGAGGAAATGGCGGCAAAATGTTCACGAAATTGATCTAACAAAATGTATTTGGTCGATGGCTGGATCCGTAAGTGGGTAGTGTCGCGGATGACTGGAACTGCTATTACTTCATATAGCTGATAATTACATGAATGCACCAACGCTATTTCTAAAGCGTTTATTATGTTGGAGTTGGTCATTCTTGCCCTCACCGTCATTAATTGATACATATTGTGTAGTTTCAAATGTCCACGGCCTATCACGATGATTGTTTTTGGCACATGTTTTAATATGATGGATATTTCGTGTTCTAACTATTTAGGAGGAAACAATGCTAGGTGTACTATGTGGTTTTTAGCTCTGGTTAATACCTGGAGTAGACCCATCTGAGTATCTTCCTAATGACTATTCCTGCCTGGACGGACAGGAGCAGTAGTGTTACAGATTTGTCTTGCCGTGTATGATATTCGTTCAATTTGGTTAACTTCAGTTCTACTTGTTGATGTTCCGCCAGAAGTTGTCTGAAGTCTTATGCGGTTATGGCATTGCTGTGTTTAAATAGTTGGAGTGTGTTATCGATGATTGAGGCTTGATTTTTTAACAATTTCCTTGTGTATTCTTCGTCTAGATAAATTTGAACGAATTGGTGTTCATATTATGCTGCTTCTCTTTGCGAGAGTATTTCAAACATATCTCCTGCCATGTACCCGATGGTGTCGCCTAATCCCCTTCTCATTTTCCGATGATCAAAATCATTGTGTATCAGGAATTCATTTTCCTGTTGGATGTTGTTGAACTGCCAACGCAGTTGTAATATTAATAGAGTACAAGTAAGGGTCTTTGCATTGATACAGGTATTTTCCAATGAGGTTAATCCAGCCTTTACACTTTCAATCCCTTTCCAATAATTAGTTAAATCATATCGAACAATCCGCTTTCATTTCGTTGCTAATAATTCTACCTTGGAAAATTTGTCAAAGTAAATGCCCGAATTTTTCCATTCTCTGATAGTCCCAGTATTTTGGATAGAATTCGTATTCACTATGGCTTTGGTATGTGCCAGGCTGACCACGCATAGCAACATACATGTATATTGCAATGCTCGATTGTAGATTGTGGCATGGCTCCGTACTTGCTTTACTCTTCGGTTTGGTTGTAATCTTTGCAGCGGTGGTGCATGGACTTCTGTCTCGTCGTCACCGGTGTCCTTTATTGCCTTTTGGATTTGTAAGGGGGCCAATTTGTGGATTGGTCTCTTGATGTTGGGATTGTCGGCGGTCTTTAATGTTATGACATGGATGAGCCCGTCCTTTCCTGGATGTAACTCAATAACTCTACCTAATCTCCATCTTGTTGGTGGTTGCAGTTCTTTTGGTTCATTTGGTTGGTGGTTGCCATTTGGGCCGTTGTTGCAGGTAAATACACTGTAAATCTCTGTCCTTCACTTTTCCCAAAACTGTGACCGCATATTCAGCAACATTTTCCGGCCTCTTAGGTGTTCTTCTTCCGGAGGGGCTCATAGAGTATTGCCAGTCAAGAAATGACCTGGTGTTATAACATCCAATGATTCTGGATCTTCGGTTATTGGACAAAGTGGTCTCGAGTTTAAGCACGGTTCTTTCTATCTGGGTTAGTAACGTGGTCATTTCCTCATAAGTTAGATTTGTGTCCCCTATACATTTTTTCAGGTGGGTTTTCATGGATTTTATGCCTGCTTCCCAAAGTCCACGGAAATGTGGTGACGCTAAAGTGCCAATTTATTGGTTGCAGTAGTTTATAAGCCCAAACAAAATTTGTCCCGTTGTTGCTGTACATCCGGGTAATACATCTTCGGAAGGCGCTTATGAAACCTTCAGTTGACAGATCGGATGCTACCTCTATGTGAATAGCCTTGGTTGCCAAACAGATAAAGATGCAGATGTAGCCTTTATATGTTTTATTTCCCCGGCCTTTACTCATCTGAATGTTTGTGGGTCCTGCATAGTCGATTCCCGTATGAGTAAACGTTCGTGATACGCGTTGATTCGAGAATTAGGTAGGTTCCCCATTAGTTGTCCTGCTGTTTTGATTTTGAAGTGATGACCATTATATGCGTAAGTGTTAATGCATTACTTCCGTGTAATATTTTTCGATGACTCCAGTCTAAGATTAACTTGGTCAGTTGTCCCTTAAACAGTAAGACCATTGGATGTCGTTCTTCGTATGGTAACTGAATATTATTTAATCGTCCGCCTACCCGAATAACGTTGTACATGTCCAAAAACGGGTAGAGCGATTTCAGCTTGCTGCAACTCTGCTTCAACTCTTAAGTGATGTGCTAGGACAATTGTCTCTTTTCTTCTGATTTTTCGAATTTATGTCTTCGTCATATTGTTGTTCCCTGTGACATAAAAATGTACGCCCGTTTCACCATATATCCATTGATGATAATTGCTATGCGGTAACTCCACGGGATGCGCAGTCGGGTGGATGATCCGCGGATTTGTCATGTTTCTAACAACCTGTGCGGCTGTTGGGCTGGTTCTCGGTCACTCGATTTGCTGCAAACGATTTCCAAGTTGATGGAGGTTTTGCGTTTCCTTGCCAGTGTGATCATGGGGTCAGAGCATAATGTAACGGCACTAGAGTTCAGAAAAAATGTTTCCTGGTGATGTTATTGTGGCATTACTGTTGGTGACTTTTTGGAGGTTTATTTACTGGTGTAGCTACTGTTGCCTTCACTTTCCAAAAATTTACTGGTTGTGGTTGCCCTGGTTCATAACTTGATCTAGATGTGACCACAGTTTCTTCTCTTTGTTTTACTTTTGCGCTTTTGTAGTGTTGGTAGGCACTACATTATTGTGTACTTGGTCTCATGATCTCCGTTGCTGTTAACGTATTTCGCAGTTCCGGTGAGATTTCTGGTCTAAAAAATATAATTAAACATTTAAATAACGAAATTAAATCATTAAAAAATCAATTAGAGCTATTAAAGCCTATTTCAATTTTCAATTAAACCCAATTTCGAGTCAATAAATAAATTTGGACCCCTTATTCACGATCTAGATGAATTTTAATATGCTTCTTTTTTCCTAAAATAAGACCAATGTAAACAATAATTCAAATTCGGATAGCAACTTTGAAGTTGTCAAACAAAAAGTAAGCGCTAAAAATTCAAGTGTGAGTGAAATAGAAGAAACAGTCGAAATTGAATAACAAACGATTAACTAGTGAAAATAATAACAAAAATAAAAAATAGTGATAATAATAATAACAATAATAATAACAATAATAATAATAATAATAATAAAAATAATAATAACAACGATGATAGTCAAATGACAAAAAATAAAAAGAACTCACGGCCACCACCAATTCATCTTCACGGCCAAGATATTAAAAATACGATTGAACTGGCTAAAGGTATAAATATTGAACAATTTGAGATAAGACGAGTAAATATAAATAAACACAACGGAATTGGACAATTACAATAAATTAAAAACGGTTTTTTCCGATGCAAAAACAAAATACTTTACATACATACCAAAACAACTGAAACTTGGTACTGAGATATGTAGATGTATTCGTAAAAAAAAAAAAAAAAAATTAAACAAAAAATATAAAAAATATCGTTGCCCGAACTATTTTGTTTGTGTCTTCACTTCTGATATAGTATATTGTCTTTGGTACTATGTAATTTTTATTATTGTTATAACCATTCTCGTTAAGTTTATATATAAAAAACACATTGTACATATTAATGAAATAATTAACGCTACTGAGTGTCCATATCTCGGGACAGCGGGCGTCTTGTATATAATTTAAAAATTGTGAATAGACTAAGGATGGAATATAAATTGATCCAACATCCACGAAAATTGTAAATAATGTTTTAAATAAAGGATTAACTAATAAATAAAAAAAAGACCTTTGCTTCCAATTGTGATAACTCTTGGAATGTCGTACCATCGCATATGGCTTTTGGTATCCACTCATTTTGGTATTTTGTATTAAAAATCCACTTTTTGTACTGGAAAGTAATGAAGTAATTTACAATGTTTGAATATAATATTAGCTATATATAAAACCAATTTTAATTTCTTCGGATTAAGTTGACTAAAAATTAAATATACCTTTTTTCTTTCTAGTGCCTGGTGTACAGTGATAAACAAGGGGAATGTCAGAAAAATTCCTCCCAAAAATTTAAATGTAAGTACAAATAATATTATTACAAAACAGCTTTAAAACTTGTTAATTATTTTATTGAGATTTTACAAATTGTTTGGTGTATTAAGGACTAATTTTCCTCTAATTAAACCTGTATAAGTAATTTTTGAGATATGTGGGCCAATATTCATGCATACAACTATCAGTGTGCTTTAAATCATTGTTTAATTTTTTTTGGGTTTTTTTCAAAGTTATCCGATTAAGTTAATTTTTTAATGTTATTAATTTGTTCACTTTTTAAACGGCTGTATCTCCTAAACTATGTACCCGAGCGTGTTGAAAATAGTAATTTTTGAATATATAAAATGCCGTATTTTTGAACCAATTATAATATTATGTTGAGTCCTAACACTTATATAATATATGATTAATATTTCGTATGCACGTTTTGCTATCTAAATTTATTGAGGATGTTAAATATATTACGATATTTGTTATTGAATACCTTTTAGCCATTCATAATTTTTGGAAGTTCAGAAGCATCATAAGTCCATTATGGGGTTTTATAAATGTCATTGTATGAAAATGTCTTTTGTGAATTATTATTATTTTTTTTTGATTTTTTATCGATTTTTGCATCCAATGTACCATTTATACTCAAAGATTCTTTTATTACAACATATTATTATATTTTATCTTTATTCTCCATAATTCTAATAAAAAAGGAACAAAATAATATCTTTTTCACATTTTCAACTCCTTTTCTTATAATTTTTCGTTTTTTCATTTTTTATGATGATGATAGGCAGGCAGAGTACATATACGAGTATATGTTTGTTATATGTACAGACAAGGGAATACTGGGTAGTGGGTATATATATATATATATATATATATATATATATAAAGATATTGATGGCGATTGATATATGATGATTTAGATTGTTTAAATTGATTTTTTTTGTGATTCAGTATTGTTGTTTTTGGTTTTTGGGAAATTGTGGTATAAGGTTTAGGGATGGTGGTATATAAGAATTATATTAATAAAACTAAATAAAAATGTTAAAAATGTGTATCAAGAAAAGATGGTATTTTCTTTATAGATTTGTTGTTAATAATAATATATTTTCTATAAATTATATATATATATATATATATATATATATATATATATATATATATATATATATTTATATATATATATATATATATATATATATATAAATATATATATATATATATATATATATATATATATATATATATATATATATATATATATATATATATATATATTTATGTATATATTACATAACATAATAGTTGTTGGCTTAATATTCTTGAGTATATAGTTATCTTCTTGTAAGATTTATGTGAATTGGAAGATTATAATTGAGTATCTGAGTAAGAAATCATTATGGGATTATAATCGATACTTGATAACGTTTTGAGAATATTTTATGGTTTTAGGTTTGTCATTCTCACACACGAACAGAAAAACACACTATATTAAGAGTGTGAAAATTGGGGGTCTGAATTCATAATTTCATCATTGTCACCGAATATGAATGCCTTTTCGTAATACATGTTAGACGTATATAATATATGTAATATTGTTATGAATTTTTTCTTCTATTTTTATTTTATTTGTTATCGTTAAGATCGGTTAATATATTTTTATGTATTTTCTTCTTATATAAGAAAAACAGTATAGACCAGAGGAATTTAGTTTGAGCCGGAAAAGGTTTTCTCAATTTTTTTTTATTTTGATCATTCCCATATATGTACGAGTATATAATATATATATATATATATATATATATATATATATATATATATATATATATATATATATATATATATATATATATATATATATATGTATTTATTGTATTTATATATATATATATATATATATATATATATATATATATATATATATATATATTTTAAAAATAAAATTATTGGTTATGAGCATATTTATTTTTTATTAATAATATAAATTAATTATTTAACGTTTCGGATGTAATTCACATCCATCATCAGAAAAATCAAAATAAAATGTATACAACATGCAAAAAAAAAAAAAAAAAAAAAACCAATAGAGCAATTTTGGTCGTAAAATGCGACACTAAAAGGGATAAATATTGAAATGTAATAGTTTTGTATTGGAAAACATGTTTATCCTAACGCGAAAAACATAAAAATTATAAATGGATTTGAGGAAATTAAACTAATCAGATAAGTTTTTTAGTGAAAATGGTTTTAAATAATATATTTAAATAAAAATATGTGCAATTTTGTTGGTTTTTAGGCCGCAATTCAACAGTAAAGTTAACCATTTTTTAGAATAAAGCACATTATACATGAAAACAAAACATTTGTGGGAGTGATTTCAAAATGCCTTTTTATTAAAAATAAAAGGATTTTAGATTCAAAAATGTTCAATCGTTTTTTCAGTTGGTCCAATGCCTATTATTATAAATACTGGCCATGGAATCGAGTCAAAAAGGAAATGAGAATTAAAAATGTAAGTTTTAGATTACATTTTGTTATTGTTTACCATCAAATTTTTATTTGCAAGTGTAAACTTATTAGACACACAATTTATCTAGTAATAGCGTAAAAATGATATAACATCAAATAATGAAAGTTTTTATACAGAATTTCGAGTTCTTATACAAGTAATTCTGTTTTGAAGAAAATTAAACATGCGTTTCATATTAAATGTTTGTTTTATTTCGAAATACATAGTATTAAACGCATATTTAATTTTCTTCAGAACAGAACTACTTGTATAAGAACTCGAAATTCCATATTAAAACTTTCGTTCTATGATATTATAACAGTTTTACACTATAACTACATAAATTACATATTTAATTAGTACTTACTTGTAAGTAAAAATATGGCAGTAAATAACAACAAAATGTAATCTAAAATTTATTTTGTAAATTTCCCATACGAATATCACATTTTTCGTATTGTTTATCCATACAACTGGTGGTGATCGGCATAACTAATTAAAAAACGTAAACCATAGAAAATCATAGAAAATAAAATAGTTTAAAGAACACAACAAAATTACAAGTATAAAAAATTAAAACTCCCGTCAAAAGATGAGGTATTACAAAAAAAAAATTTTTTTAAAAATATGTACGTAGAATGCTAAAAAAAAATAAAATATATAAACTGTAAGTTATGTATTTTGAAGTAAAAGGTTGTAAGTATTTTCTAAATGTACACAGTCAGATTGTTTATTTAAACAATTTGGATTTAATTTAATATGAATCATTTCTAATACTCTTACTGATGGTCTTTGCTCTCAACTCAGAATTTTAATATTATCCATAAAAATTTCGTGATTAGAATTGTGTAAATTTGGGTATAAGGCACTGGCAGTGTCTGAATTAATATTTAAACAAAAATTTGTTTAGCGTCACGTCACGGAGGTGTTTAACGGAGTGGGAACTTTTACCAAAGAAAAAACAGTTGTTTCTAAATTGTTAAATGCTTTGCCGACTGGTCTAAAATTAAATTTATTTAAGCAATGATTAATTTGTTCATAAAGAAATTTTACATATGGAATAGCAATAGTCGCGACTGGTTTATTAGTAATTGACTGACTCTCTTCCCCTAATTGGTTATTATCAAAATGGGTAGAATATTTGAAGATACTTGATTTTATATTTGGATTAAAAAAAGAAACAGGATAATTACTGTAAAGTAAAGTTGACTTTAGAAGATTGAAATTTATTCTATGAAAATTCTTGTTAGATAACTAGAGAATTTTGTTAGAAAGTAAACTAACAGTATTTCTTTTATATGACAAAGGTGAATGAGAGTTGAAATTTAGGTATCTGCCAGACCAAGTTAATTTATGGAACCAATCAGTGGAAAGGGAGCCATCTTAATTTCGAATTATCAGTAAATCTAAAAAAGACAATTTGTTATCATTCTCCATCTCCATTGTAAATTTAATATGATCATTGAATACATTAAATGTTTGAAAAAAAAACCTCAAGCTTATGTTTTGACACTGCTGGCAGGATATCATCGACACATCGGAAATAAAAATCAGGAATAAAATAAAGCGAAGCCAAGACATTTGTTTCCAAAAATTTCATCACCAATCCAGCAACAGCTGGACTGACAGGGAAACCCATGGAAGAACCAAAAAGTTGTTTATATATTTTAGTATTGAAAAAAAATTCACAATTAAGAAGTTCAAGTTTCATACATTCTATAAGCTGTGATTTCTTTAATTTAGTTTTTGAATTTCGCTTGATTTCTTGCCATCTCTCACTCAACAAAGTTAAAGCTAAATTACTCTTTATATTAGCGAAAAGGGACACAACATCTAGTGATATAACTACGTGGTCATCTGGCAAAATGATACGTTATTGGATCTTTCTTTTAAAATCAATATATATATATATATATATATATATATATATATATATATATATATATATATATATATATATATATATATATATATATATATATATATATATATATATATATATATATATATATATATATATATATATATATATTACTGACCAATTAGATTTACCAATAATACAATTCAAAATCTCGGATAAAAATGAAGACAAGGCATATAAAGGTGGCCCAATTGAACTAACAATTGGGCGATATGGTGTATTTACTTTATTTATCTTAGGCAGACCATAAAGTTTAGCAACCACACCGTGATGAAATCTTAATACATATATATATATATATATATATATATATATATATATATATATATATATATATATATATATACCCCTCGCTTCAATTACTAAAACAGCTTCATTGACTCACTTTCTGACAAAAACATACTAATTGCTGGAGACTGAAGTGCTACGTTATGATTCACAACACCATTTAAATCCTCTGCAGCAACTCTAAGTGTTCTAGAAGACAAATTAGTACATGAGTGAGCATTTCAATATCCAGATAGTCTGGGTCCTCGGTTACTCGGACGTTCTGGGGAACTGCAGGGCTGACGAACTGGCAAGGAAAGGTACAATTCTCCAATTGAAACTGGAAAGGACAAATCTGGGGAGGCCTATAGCAGTGCTTTTTATGGCGCTTAAAAATGAGGCGATAGCCTCGGCACAGAAGAGGTGGAATAACACCATAACATGCAATATAGAGCGGTAAGTTTGGTCGAAACTTGACTTGAAGCGCTCCAAAACACTATTCTATCCCTACGTAGACCTGGCTTAAGTATAGTCGTGAGGATGCTCACAGGACACTACCTCATTGTGGAGCATACGAGGAGGCTTGTGTCAATGGCAAATTACTTCTGTAGAAGCTGTATGGATGAGGAGGACAAAGAGACTGTGCGCCACTTCCTCTGCTCATGCCCGGCGCTAGCTTACAGGAGGTACAAACATCTGGGCAAGTATTGTTTCGACTGCCTTATGGATCTCGAGAACTGCAATGTGCGAGATATTTTACGCTGTATAAGTAGCTCTGAATGGTTCCAATGAAGGTGCAAATGGAGTAGGATCCTTTGGTATCACAAAGGACCGTCACCGGTCTAAGTGTGCGTTAGCAGCCACTCTAACCTAACCTAACCTAACCTATCACAGAACTTTTATAATTCTACTTAATTACCTCACGAATAAAGTGGTTGGTATTAGTTTTGTTTTTGGGTAATTTATTGATAGTGGGTTATTCTCATAAACCTTATATCTTTCACATAGTCCCACACAAAATAATCTAATAGTGTTAGAACGCACGTTCTTTGTAGCTAACTAACATCCCCCATTCACTGGTAGGTGTAGCTGGTACAAATCTATGTTGTATGCAAAGATCAGTCATTCTACGATGACTTTATATTACAAGTTGATTAAAATTTAAAAGTCCTGAAATTCTTTGGATTTAACAGTACAAAAGCATAGTTTCAATATAATAATAACCGATGATTAGGCAAAATACTAAAATATGGCTGTTTTTTAAGACAATAACACATTAAATTGTTTTCGTTTGGTTACTTTGCATCTGCCTTTTGGTGCTAGCACAGCTTTATTATGCATAGATCAACATTTATGAAACGTGAATTCCTTAAATAAACATAACTTTGTAAAATTAAGTAAACCAAATATATTTTGGTTTATAAAGAATAACTAAATTTATAACAATTGAAAACTAAAATAAAATCACCACCAAAAATAGTTTCGGCAATTGTTTTTCCACCAATTATTTTAATGTTGTTAAAAGCGCATGTCCTGTATAGTTTTCTAATGCTTTCGATTTAAAATTTTTAAATAAAACAAAAAAATAAAAATTTTACTGTTTAAATACAAATGTGTAAAAAAATATTTTCTCTGGCACAAAAGTACATATAAAAACGAAAAAGAAAATTATTTTTCTTAAATAATTTTTCCAGTATAGTCTCGAATACGGGTAAGATGGGTGTATGTATATATCCATAGATTTTTCTCTTCTATACACACAATGCTATATATATATACACATTTATGTATATCATAACAGCTCAAGTGATAGAAATGATAAAAATAATAATATGAGAAAAAAAGCTTCTCTTATAAATGTATAAATTTTTTGTGCTTATTTATCGAGATGGCATGGCGTAAAAGAAGAAAACGAAGGAAATAATTTAAAAGTTCAAAGTAGAATGCGAAAAAATATTTTTTTTTTTATTATTTTTCTTAAACAGAGGAAATATTTTATTTTTATCAGTAGTATATTATTATGAATAAAATATTGAGGGCGTATCTAGAGAAATATATAAAAGTCTTATATATTTCAACTTGTTTTTGTTGTTTATTTAAATAATAAATAAATAAATAAAATAATTTCGATAGTTTGTGAAAAATATGAACAACAAAACTATCGTAAATTTTAAATTGAAATTGAATTTTTATATATAAAAAAATGTATCTAGTTGGATATATGAGAAAAGCTTATAAAGCTTTCGTTTCGAATAAGAATATTTTTCCAATTAGTAGACGATGGAAAATTTAATAATAAATTAATTCGCCTGAATGTAGACATTTTGGTAATTTTTATTTTTTAATTGATTCGTATGTCTAATTATATTTTTATTAAAATTTAATTTTTATGCTGCGTTAATAATTTTTAATTACATGCTAGGTGCCGTCGTTTTATTAGTTTTAATTAAATTTATAATATATATTTATTTAAGCATAATGTGTTTGATTAAAAATGTAAAACGAAAAATTTGGTTAAGCTATTCGTACATAGATGTCACTATGTGTACTACAATTATGTTTGCTTTATTCGAATTTTTAGTTTTAAAAATTTAAAAGATGGTTAATATGCTAAATTACTATTTTAAATTTATTAAATAATTTTTAGTCTTTGATTTTAGGTATTTGGAGTACGAGTACTCGTCTATGCACGTACTCCGAATTTTAAGTTGATAGATCTTCATATGCAAAGATTTATGATAAGAGTGACTATGATGTTGTTGTGAATGGTCTGTTAGTCTACATAAATCTGTTGATTTTGGGGCATAAAGTTTTCTCCAACGATTTGTTGTATTTGTTTCTACTAAGTTTTTTGTTCTACATGTTCAGTCTTATTAATTAATTTAGGCTATCACTGATTTGACTTGATTTTCTTGCAAGTTAGCTAACGAAACACAAACTATTAAATCACTATCTATATCTGAGCAGTCTTCGATCGGTGACATTATTTCTCTGGTTCGGAGTTGGCAGTTTGTTTTTATTATTTGTAAGCCTGAAAAAATTTTCGCCCTACTAGATGAAATTGTCCTTAAATTTAAGTATTTTGAAATGACTTGCGATCGTTGAATGTTAAAAATAGAAACTTCGTCTAACACCATGCACAAGTGTTAATAGTTTAATAATCAAAAAGTAGGATCTATTTCTAGAACATAGATTATTTACAAAACAACATTCCGTCAATATCTTTAACCTAATCTTCCAATTTTTTACTAAATTACCTGTTACAACAATAGAAGCCCTTATGCCAAAGTGTAAAAGCCAACTTTTACACATCGTAAAGCATAAGTATGAAATTTAAATATTTAAAGTTACATTTGAAAGACTCGACCTGAACATTAAAAAAAAAACACGCCCCAGATTTTAATACTGTAAAACTGTTATACTATTCCTGTGCGTCGATTCTGGGTTTCCTGAATAATATCAAAATTTTACATTTTTGTCTAACATATTTTTTTTTGATGTTCTAAATTAACTTCATATTTATGCATTGATCCAGTTTTATACTTGAACATTTGTTCAGATAATTTTATACATTTTCTTGTACTCATGTTCGACCATTCGCAATATTTTAGTTAGTCCTCTGGACTCCATGAATATAACATGCGAAGTACTAACTTGTATCCTTATCGCTCATATTCTGTAATTTCCTCAAGCACACAGTTTTTTTTGCAAGCAGGTACATCAGCTCTTTAATTTGTAGGATCGATGGTACGAAAAAACTGCCATAGTTACCACCTCCCCGTATGGTTAATTTTACCACACTCTCGAAGTCTGTTATCCGACTTACAAAGACTTTTAACTACTTTCTTTCCACTTTTATTCACTCCCAACTGACCTTTGTGTTTTTCCGTAAACTTCCACTGACTGCAATTTCGCTTTCAGTTCATAATTCACATACAAATTTCCATTAGTTTCATTGCTTTTTAGGTGCATCATAGTAATACAGAGTATATGCTTGTGTTCCATTTTCTATTTTAATTAAGAACTGATTATAGAACTGATTACAGTTAAAAATGCATGTATTTTGGTTGGGATTATTTTCTTCAATACCGGTTTGGGGCATGAATTCATCTTTAATTATACTCTTTTAAGCCTAATCTTAACCCCATCGTCCAACGTTTTTAAACTATATGCAATTGTGAAGAATTCAAGTACATTTCGCAACATACTAGTCGCATTTAAATTAAAATATTTATTTAGGTCTCTAGAGCACCTTTGTATTCGTTACATAAAAATAAAGTAAATTTATTCCGAACTATGCAAGAATAAACTATACAGAAAAGATATAGGCAAAGAAAAACTGCATGAAAAAATTATTACAATGTTCGAAATCAAAAAACCGAACCACTAAATTCTTACTTTAATATTTGCAGTATTACCGGTCGTATAGTGATGGTTAGGGTAGTGGCTTCAACACACCGCGATCTTGAGTCCGATCCCCGCCGCTGACCACAACCTCGTGACCAATTGTGAGTAAAATCGTTCCTTGAGCTGACCACCTACAACGATATTTTTATGTGCCTATACAATTTTGCGCTCATTAAAAAAAATTAAACGAAATGAATTAAATTATTTTATTTTTAAATTTACAGAAAATGTCAAAACCCTCTCTATTATACAAGCCGTCTTGTAACTTTCGTTGACACAGATAAACAAAACCTATACCAAAATCCATACCAAAAAATGTTTAATTTTCTCATTCTTAATACCACTATTTAACATTTTTATCTCTCAGTTACGCACACTATTTAATGTGTATGGATAATTGAGACTTTTTTTTGTCTCTTTTTTTGTTATTTGTGTTTTGTATAGGAAAGAGATAACATCAATCTTGCCTTTTTAATTTTACACTTTTTATTCTTTTGTTTTATAGTATTGGAATGTTTGTTTTATTTTAGACTATATTCTAAATCATATATCGACACGTTTTTTACTTACAATACATTCTCATGTATATATGATTAAATAGCACTAGTATGCAATGAATACGGCTTGTAGTTAAGAGAGTTTTGACAAATGATCAAAAAGATTTCTTTTACTTCGAAAAGTAAGCTCTTTACCAAAATTAGCAAGATCATCAGATATTACTTCGTCTTATTTCTTTTTGTGGAGCTATCTCAAAGACAAAATTTACAGGAACTAATAATACGTGAGAATATGATTAAGCGAATCAGGAATGCTTGTGTCAAAATTCCAGTATAGAAAGCCATTTCAGATGCTCCGTACAAGCATTCAAAATGTAGATTATTAAGTGCTTTGAAGTTCTTTGAAGTAGGGACTCCTATTTTTCTTTGAAAAATAGGAGTCCCTACATTTCAAATTTCTAAGTTATAACCGCCTGACACAAACCTAACAATGACAGTAAATACTAATCGCATAACATCTCGAATTGCCCACGAGCTAGTAGGTCCTAAAAGATAAAATTTGTTATTTTTGATAAAATATTATCGTGGAGTAAGTCACACTTTAGATTTAGATTTAGAATTAGATTTAGATTTAGATTTAGATTTAGATTTAGATTTAGATTTAGATTTAGATTTAGATTTAGATTTAGATTTAGATTTAGATTTAGATTTAGATTTAGATTTAGTTTTAGATTTAGATTTAGATTTAGATTTAGATTTAGATTTAGATTTAGATTTAGATTTAGATTTAGATTTAGATTTAGATTTAGATTTAGATTTAGATTTAGATTTAGATTTAGATTTAGATTTAGATTTAGATTTAGATTTAGATTTAGATTTAGATTTAGATTTAGATTTAGATTTAGATTTAGATTTAGATTTAGATTTAGATTTAGATTTAGATTTAGATTTAGATTTAGATTTAGATTTAGATTTAGATTTAGATTTAGATTTAGATTTAGATTTAGATTTAGATTTAGATTTAGATTTAGATTTAGATTTAGATTTAGATTTAGATTTAGATTTAGATTTAGATTTAGATTTAGATTTAGATTTAGATTTAGATTTAGATTTAGA
Source organism: Tipula confusa (assembly GCA_963556175.1). NCBI lineage: Eukaryota > Metazoa > Arthropoda > Insecta > Diptera > Tipulidae > Tipula > Tipula confusa. Next base: position 92,218,851 of record OY744475.1, read on the forward strand.
TTTAGATTTAGATTTAGATTTAGATTTAGATTTAGATTTAGATTTAGATTTAGATTTAGATTTAGATTTAGATTTAGATTTAGATTTAGATTTAGATTTAGATTTAGATTTAGTTTTAGATTTAGATTTAGATTTAGATTTAGATTTAGATTTAGATTTAGATTTAGATTTAGATTTAGATTTAGATTTAGATTTAGATTTAGATTTAGATTTAGATTTAGATTTAGATTTAGATTTAGATTTAGATTTAGATTTAGATTTAGATTTAGATTTAGATTTAGATTTAGATTTAGATTTAGATTTAGATTTAGATTTAGATTTAGATTTAGATTTAGATTTAGATTTAGATTTAGATTTAGATTTAGATTTAGATTTAGATTTAGATTTAGATTTAGAATTAGATTTAGATTTAGATTTAGATTTAGATTTAGATTTAGATTTAGATTTAGATTTAGATTTAGATTTAGATTTAGATTTAGATTTAGATTTAGATTTAGATTTAGATTTAGATTTAGATTTAGATTTAGATTTAGATTTAGATTTAGATTTAGATTTAGATTTAGATTTAGATTTAGATTTAGATTTAGATTTAGATTTAGATTTAGATTTAGATTTAGATTTAGATTTAGATTTAGATTTAGATTTAGATTTAGATTTAGATTTAGATTTAGATTTAGATTTAGATTTAGATTTAGATTTAGATTTAGATTTAGATTTAGATTTAGATTTAGATTTAGATTTAGATTTAGATTTAGTTTTAAATTCCGATGAAGTTTAAGTTTAAGTTTAAGGTTGTAGATTGCAGGTTGTAGGTTGTAGGTTGTAGGTTGTAGGTTGTAGGTTGTAGGTTGTAGGTTGTAGGTTGTAGGTTGTAGGTTGTAGGTTGTAGGTTGTAGGTTGTAGGTTGTAGGTTGTAGGTTGTAGGTTGTAGGTTGTAGGTTGTAGGTTGTAGGTTGTAGGTTGTAGGTTGTAGGTTGTAGGTTGTAGGTTGTAGGTTGTAGGTTGTAGGTTGTAGGTTGTAGGTTGTAGGTTGTAGGTTGTAGGTTGTAGGTTGTAGGTTGTAGGTTGTAGGTTGTAGGTTGTAGGTTGTAGGTTGTAGGTTGTAGGTTGTAGGTTGTAGGTTGTAGGTTGTAGGTTGTAGGTTGTAGGTTGTAGGTTGTAGGTTGTAGGTTGTAGGTTGTAGGTTGTAGGTTGTAGGTTGTAGGTTGTAGGTTGTAGGTTGTAGGTTGTAGGTTGTAGGTTGTAGGTTGTAGGTTGTAGGTTGTAGGTTGTAGGTTGTAGGTTGTAGGTTGTAGGTTGTAGGTTGTAGGTTGTAGGTTGTAGGTTGTAGGTTGTAGGTTGTAAGTTGTAGGTTGTAGGTTGTAGGTTGTAGGTTGTAGGTTGTAGGTTGTAGGTTGTAGGTTGTAGGTTGTAGGTTGTAGGTTGTAGGTTGTAGGTTGTAGGTTGTAGGTTGTTGGTTGTAGGTGGAAGGTGGTAGGTGGTAGATGGTAGTTTGTAGGTTGTAGGTTCTAGGTTATAAGTTTTTGGTTGTTGGTTGTAGGTTCTAGGGTTTAGGGTGGTGTAGGTTGTAGGTAATAGGTTGTAGGCTGTAGGTTGTAGATTGTTGGTTTTAGGTTGTATGTTTTAGGTTTTAGGTTTTAGGTTTCAGGTACTAGTTTTTAGGTTTTAGGTTTTAGGCTTTAGGTTTTAGGTTTAGGTTTTAGGTTTTAGATTTCAGGTTTTAGGTTTTAGGTTTTAGGTTTTAGGTTTTAGGTTTTAGGTTTTAGGTTTTAGGTTTTAGGTTTTAGGTTTTAGGTTTTAGGTTTTAGGTTTTAGTTTTTAGGTTTTAGGTTTTAGGTTTTAGGTTTTAGGTTTTAGGTTTTAGGTTTTAGGTTTTAGGTTTTAGGTTTTAGGTTTTAGGTTTTAGGTTTTAGGTTTTAGGTTTTAGGTTTTAGGTTTTAGGTTTTAGGTTTTAGGTTTTAGGTTTTAGGTTTTAGGTTTTAGGTTTTAGGTTTTAGGTTTTAGGTTTTAGGTTTTAGGTTTTAGGGTATAGGTTATAGGTCAGATTAAATGCTATAGGTCAGGCTTTTGGTGTTAGATTAATGGATTTATCTTTTGGGTGTTAGGTTTGAGGTATAAGGGCTTAGATTTGCTGGTTTAGGATTTCGTGTTTAGGGATTAGGGTTTAAGGTTTAGCTATAACGTGTTTGATTTTAGGTTAAATGTGTTAGGCGTTAGGCGTTACATGTTAGTTGTTAATGTTTAGGTTTTGGGTTTTAGGTTTTACATTTTAGATTCAGGTTTGAGGTTTTAGGTTTTAGTTTTTATGCTTAAGTTTTGGTTTAGTAGTATATGTTGATGTGAATAAAACATAAATTTTGTATAATTGAATTGTATATCATTACTTTAATATATGTCATTAGTTATAATTACATATTTTAACATTAATCGGGTACATAATATTTAATGTTTACTGGAGTAAAAATATAATATCTCAAATAAAAATTGCCAATTTAAATATTTGTTTGCAATTTGATTTTAAAACCATTATTTTTGAATAGTGGTAATACTTTAATTTACCAAATTTATTTAAATCTTTTTTAACGTTTAAATTATATTTAGAGATAAAATATTACAATACTATTATAAATTAAGTCATCAACCAAAGTTGAATTTAAAATTAAAACATTTATTTAAAGAAAAAATTGGGCCATTCCTATTCCAGAACATTCTAGTAGCAGGACTAAATAGTCGTTTAAATTGTCATTTAAATATAATTCTAATTTATTTTTACTTATAAATATATTTAAAACTATTTTATAATTATACTTAATTATAAACGAAAAGCTTAGACTTTAATAAAATCTATATTATATCAATTAAAAAATTAATTAATCTCAAGAACATTAGTAGAGCTGCTATTAATAATTTAACCAGAAACAAAAACAGCCTACAGTCATTTAAAAAGGAAAAAAAACCTTAAAAAAAGAGAGTGATTCAAAAGAAGTAACAAAATATAGTATAAAATTCAAATTTGCAAATATATTTCATCCTATTCCTTCCAAGAACGCAACATAAAAGATTAAATTAATTTATTTAAATTTTCACCTTTTCATAAAAATTACCTTCTGTTTTTCATAAATAAATAATCTGATTCAAAATGGCAACCAAAAATAAATAGAATTCAAAAATCATATTGGAATAATTGATAAGTTTTTGTAAATACGTACAACCCCCAGGAATTATTTCCTATATTTTATAATATTATGTACCTGTGTACCTATGCATTGAACTTAAAATATTGGAATATTTTAAGGTAACATTTTGTTTTTGTTGATAATTTTATTTTGATCCATCACTATATATATATTATATACAGGTAAACAAAAATATTGATCTCCTTTCGGAAAACTCTAACCACTTTTCATTTTTTTTTTATTATTTCCAATTTATAAGTTTTGTATTTTTATTTTATTGTTCTAAAATATATGGAATCAAAAAAAAAAAAATTATATATACAAGATATATAAAAATATATGTTTGTCCTGTATGTATGTACCAAGAATAAGGCGCATGATCGTAGGTTATAATCATTTGTTTCTTATTTTTCATTTTAGTATTGGATTTTCCAATTTAACAAAAAAATTTATATATATATATTATTTTTATTCACTCATCCCTATACGAAAAAGCTTTCAAATATATATATTTTTTTATCTTAACCTTTACCTCTTCCTTCTGAAATAAATTCGATTTTTTATGTTGTTTCTTTTTTTGCTTGTAGGATCGAATCTTCATCCTCAAACATAGAGTACTACCTCTCAAAAGTACAAATACACTATGAAAATATACAAAAAAATAATAATAAAAGCGTCTTCTATATTTTTACAATTATTTATAAAAAAGAAAATCATACAAAACCAACAACAACAATAGAAGCAGCAACAAAAGTATATATACAATATTTCCGACGTTTGTTTTCTTCTTTTTTGTGCTTGCTTCATCTTTTCGGTTTGGTATTATTACAAAGCTTTTTCGTTTTCTGATCGAAATTGAAATATACACACAGAATAATAATATTAATGTTTCTCGCTATATGTATATATACATTTCATACATACGTATATACATTGAGCATATATATAGCGCAAAAGAAATATAAAGAAAATGCTTTTCAAATAGTACTGCCGGAATAAAAAAACAAAAAAAGCTCGTTTTGTATATTTCTATATATTAATACATATGACTGTATTCCATATATATATACACGATTCGTTTTGTATTTCAAATAAAAATGAGATAGAAATATGAATTACCGTTATGTGTGATTGTGATTGGTAGAATTGGGTTTTTCCTTTTTGCGAAAAATAATACATAATTTTTCCAATTTTTTTTTTACTTTTTATTCAAAATATTTTATTTTCGAAGCGCATGTGTAACAATTTTATGTCTCCTCCAGTCATATATATATATATATATATATATATATATATATATATATATATATATATATATATATATATATATATATATATATATATATATATATCTACTGTTCGTGTCGAGAACTTTTTTATTTAAAAAAACACAAAAAGCTTATAAACCAAGAAGAAATAAAAGTTTCTGTAAATTTATTTTCCTATTTTTTTATTTATTTTTCGGCAGATGAATGTTATAGTCGTTCACATTTTTCTATGTATTTAAGAGTGTAATATATAAGGATATACATACATATAAATAAATACATATATAATATTTGGAGTAGAATAGTTTTACAAAATAGAATAAAAAAGTTTGTGTATTTATATTTTTCTTCAAAATCGCATGGAAAAAGCACAAATGTACACTCCTATATATTATAAAAACGATTCAATATGGTACTCCAAAAACTATAAATCCTATTTCAAAAGTTTTGCGTTTTTTTTTATTTGATTTTTTAATTTCATTTATGTATTTTTAATTAAAACAAAATATAGAAAAGCTTTTCACATCTTGAATACTGTGTATAGTATGGCTGATTTTATCGAAAAAAAAAAGTTTTCATATCGAATTTTCTTAAGTAATTAAATTGCATTTTTGGTTGCAACATTGTGTCGAACTTAAATTTATGTTACGGTTCGAGTTTCATGAATTGCATTTTTAATTTACTTTACAAGTTCTGCTTTTCCTTTGTATCTGTTTATGCGGTTCCAGTATCGAGATGTTAATTTCTCGTGGTGGGTTTTTCATTTGGTCAGGTGCGCAGAAAAATGTCAATTTATCTTTAATATTGAAGATTCATATTTCACAATTATTAATGGGTACTCCTGTTTGAATTTACGTATTATATTATATTTATTTGTAATAATTAAGTACTATAATAATTAAGCCAAGTTCTAGAAGTTTCTGCCTTTGGATTTTTCTTACTGCATTAGTAGTTTAGGTTACCTGTATCATCTGCAATGTTGCTGTGCTTGAACTTTCTATATGAGGCTAATCTTTGGTGTACAGGATGTACAATATAGGTGCCCATACCCTACCGTGTGGTATGTCTGCTGATATTTAATTTAATTTAGAGTACTCTCCGCTGTGTTTTACATAGAAATTTCGATCTGCGATATAAAATTTAAGAATAGATCTGCTTAGTTACATTTTGGTACAATTTATATTCAAGCCATTGATGCCAAACTTATTCGAAAACTTGTGCTACTTCTAAGAAGATACTGGAGCATATTATTCTGAAATGTGCCTTTTCTAGTGGAATCAAATTTCGTTTTTCTACTATCGACTTAAACCATTTTGACAAGTTATTTTAGTCTAAAGGCTGCCTTGATTATTTGATCATTCACCATTAATTTGGCTTTAAGTACCTATGTCTACGTCAGTTGTTTGCCAAGGTTTGATAGGTTTCTTACACAAGTAAAGTAGCACAGTTACTTACACAGTTCTTACACAGTTACAAGTAAAGTAGCTTAAGCTTGCCACTTTTTGTCCATAAATTTTCGTCGTGTTTAATAGGTGACACATGTATTTTGGTTATTTTTAATCTCTTGGTTGCTTTCCAAAGAGAGTAATTAGTGTCCTTACTTTCAGTGATACCACCTTGATAGTAAGTGATAGTTTCATTCTTAATTTATCTTATGAGATGTTGTAGTTTATTGCATAGAAAATTGAGTTTTTTTGGTTACCCAAGCCGCATGTCCTTTCTGCGGTTTTTTGTACCTTTGGTTGCTCTTTAACTACTTCCCTGACTTCAAGAAGATATTTTAGTTTCTACGAAATTCAGTGAAATTAATAGGAGATATTGTCCATTATGCATGTTAAAACTGATTGTCAGAATATCGAGTTCGTCTTTTCACCGTATCGGGGATTTTAATTGGTACTCCCAGGTTTATTGGCTCTTCAATCATATCCTAGAATAGGTCTATTTTGTTAAATAGAAATCAATACGATTTATTTCTTAACGTTTAAATCTATTATGTTCCAAAGCACGTGTCGCACCTACAAAGAAGGAATCACTTCCTCGTCTTGAACTTTGCGCTGCTGAAATATTGGAAAATTTAATGTAGCGCGTAATTCCAGCACTGCGACTGCATACTCCTAAAATTTTTTATTGAACAGATTCTACGATCAAACTTCATTGGATTACTTCCGAATCATCGCATTTAAAAATCTTTGTCGCAAATCGTGCTTCTACTATTCAGCAATCCACAAAGGTATCCGATTGGTTCTTTGTATCGTCAAACGACAATCCTGCAGACTTAATATCTAGGGACATGCACATCCATACTAGTCAACTCCTTTTTGTGGTGACATGCGCCAGGCTTTTTATTTATCTCATCGCGAAAGCACATGGTAAAAACTAACTCCACAGTTCATTGGAGAAGGGAAAATACTGGAAATTAAAATTTCAAAGTCATTCATGGTTTCAGCATATGACACTTCAAAATTTGCTAGTATATACAACAACATCAAATATAAGAATAACTTTCAGTCACTAATAAACGTAATCAGTTTTATTTTACGATTTTTGGCCAATTGGAAAACTACAGCTAAGAATAGTTGTTTGCTTCCTGAATTGTCACTGGTAGAAAGAGAATACGAGCTTTCTATTATCGTGAAGATGATTCAACGAGAAGCATTGGCAGAAGAATACGATCAATTCAAACATCAAAAACAAATTAACAATCGCTCTCGACTAAAAACCTTGTTATCTTTCCTTGACGAAAGCGGTATTATATGTGTTGACAGCCGCTTGTTCCATGCAACTCTTTCCTACGACATTAACCACCCCAATCTCCTGCCATCTTTCCATCCATTCACATTATTATTACACAGGCATTTACATTTGAAATTTCTACATGCAGGTTCTCAAGCTCTTTTGGCAGAAGCTCGTCAGCAATTTTAGCCATTAAGTGGACGCCATTTTGCACAAAAGGTTGCTAATCGATGATTCAACTGTCGTCGAGTTCAACCGAAGAGCATTATACATTTCATTAGTCATCTCTGGGCTAGCCGAATAGCTCTATCGTTTCCTTTCATCAACTTTGCCATTGATTACTTGGGCCAATTTATATCCATTACAAGCTACGAGAAAAAAGGCTAATTAAAGCTTAATGTATATTTGTCTGTTTTACTACCAAAGCTGTGCATCTTTGGAAGGAAGATAAAATCACCTGGCATTTTGCTCCACCATATTCTCCGCATTTCGGTGTGCTCTATGAAGTCGCGGTCAAATCCCCAAAGTACATTTTACGTCGAGTTATGGGAAGTGCTTCTCTGACTTTTGAAGAATTGAACACATTGGTTAAACAAGCTGAAGCAATTTTGAACTTCCGACCCTTGCAGTTTTTGATTGGCCGACCATTAACCTCCATTCGTGAACCTGACGTACAAGGTCACAACATGGTACAACAACTACATCAACACTTTTGGGCAAAATCCACCATTATGTTTTGTGGCAATTTAGTTTTGTTAAAGGACGATAACTTGCCTCCTCTGAAGTGGCGAATGGGTCGAATTTTTTTTTGTTTTTATCTTATGAACCACATTTTTTTAATTAATTATTATTATTTATTTATATATATATATATATATATATATATATATATATATATATATATATATATATATATATATATATATATATATATATATATATATATATATATATATATATATATATATATATATATATATATATATATATATATATATATATATTAAACAAATCTTTACAAATTTTATTATAAAGGAGAACTCTGTGTCATTAATTGACAGTTTCGATTTCCCCTCTACGAATTTAAATAAAACCAAAAATTTTATTGTAAAAAAAATAAAATACAACAAATAATAAACATAAATACTATAAATGAAATTAATGCTCAGTTATTTAAATCGAAATACTTCTCATACTGTCAAAACAAAATAGCAACAATTTTCACGTAACGACGCGAGATAATTTGAGACGTCTGGCGTTACGAGTAGCCAATGTTTAATTTTGAACAAAAAAGATTTTGAGTGAAATTTGCCTTCTAATAAAATCTAATAGATTGTTTAAAATAGTTGGTGATGCAACAAGGATGTAGCGCCGGAAATGATCGTTATTGAACCTAGGAATATTATAGAAAATTTGATGGTTAGCAGGGAAATTGTACCTAGCATCAAACGTTATTTCATGCTGTCCACTATACGCTTAAAAAATATCCTCAAAACCTTATAAACATACAAATGTTTCATCGGCAAGATTTTGCTAGATGCGAATAAAGGCCAAGATGATTCGATCCTTTTCTTCCGCAATAATGTTCACAGCATCATTTTCTGTTGCACATACAACGGTTTTGAGAAAGAGATAACAACCTCCCAACAAGATAAACAATATTCCATTTTAGCCATAACCAATCCATTATATATCATCTTTAACACAGAAACAGGACAAACATCTCGAAGGAGGTAGAAAATTCGAGATGTCCATGTAAAATATTAAGTTTGAATCCAAATGTATTCCAAGATATTTAAATGATATTAACCAATTCAATATGCAAACAATCAAAATGACAATTGGCGGGAGTACATTTAGAAACACTATGATATATAACTTGATTGTTATTTGGTATATTTAAGGTACCAGAAATTTTAAACATCATAAATTTGGTTTTACCGCTTAGGATTAAATAATGTTTGTGAAACCATTTATTCAGAACCTCAAGATCGGAATTAATAATTGAAATAATTTCAATATAAATTTAGCAGCATAAGCTAAAGCTAAATCATCAGCAAACCCAGTACAATTGCCTTTCAATTCGAGTTTAAAAATAGAATTTGTTTAAATTAGAAACAATAAAGGTCCTAGGATCACTCAACATATTATTTACTCTAACTCTAACAGTTCTATTTTCTAAGTAAGAAGCAAACCATTTGATTGCTATACCTCTAAAACCAATGCTGGACAGAAAGACAATAATAGTTTATAATCAACCAAATCGAAGGCCTTAGTTACATTAACAAACAAACCAACACAAACATGACCCCAGTTCAATCGATTATGAACATTGTCCAAAAACTCTAGCTGACTCAGTACTCATACGTTGGCGAAAACCATGTTGGTGAAGACTAAGTGCATTAAAAGTATTTAAGAAATTAGTAACTCTGTTTTTAACTACTTTTTCTAGAACCTTTAGAATAACTGGCTGTTGTGCCATAGGTCTATAGTTTCCTTTGATATTTCTTTCGCCTTTTTTGAAAATAGGATAATAGTCGCCGATTTAAGCCTGGCAGGTACAAGTCCTTGTTCAAAGGACAAATTGAATATGTGAGCTATGACCGGACTGACGAATCTTGAAATAGCTTTCAAAATACAGCTACTAAGTCCTTCATTATCAAGTGAAGTTTTCGGTTTGAACGAACCAATCATACATATTACCTCATTGTTCGAAACTGGAGTCAAAAAGAAAGATTTCGGGCAATAATCAGAAGGTAAGTTTACTGCTGCGTTATTAAAGAAAAACTTAGCACGTAGTTCAATGGCAACACCTGTAAAATAACAATTTAGTTCATTTGAAATATCTATACCATTTGTAAGAACTGGGCCGTTGTCTTCTTCGATGTTTTTTATAAATGAATATTTGTGCTTTTTGGTTAAAATTTCATTTACTAAGTTCCAATTTTTTTTTGAATCACCGCAATTATCTGAGAAACGATTTATATAATATAGTTCTTTTTCCTTTATTATGTCCACATTAATTTGGTTGCAAGTATTCTTATAGGTTTCATGAAGATTCAAATTATTAGGATACTTACTTAGTTTTTTTAGCAGTTGGGTTCTTTTTTTAATTCTTCTAGCAGTTTTTCATCCGGGAATAAGTGAAACTAATAAATAATTCATAAGTGGAAAGTCAGTATAAATATTACAGTAAATTAGTAGCATTGAAAATAAAATACGTCAAAAGAAAGAATAGCTCTACTCAAATAAATTCAGTTATTAGTAACCCCAAGAAGTTTTGGGGACTAATAAAACAAATAATTTTTAATCGTTCTATGGAAATTGAGAAAAATTATTGTCTTAATTTTAACAACAAAATAATAAGTAAATCTGATTCTGTAGCTGAAATGTTCAATGAATATTTTATTAATGTACCTATACAGCTTTCAAAACATCTTCCTAAAGTTAAATTATCTAATTATAATTACCTCAATATAATATTCAAACTGCTTTTCAGTTAAGTGAGTGCTCAGTTTCTGAAATTAGTGAAATCACTTTAAACTTAAATGTGCAATCAACTTCAGGTATAGATGGAATATCAGCAAAATTTATAAAATATTGTGCTAATTATATTTGCCCAACAATACAAAATTTAATTAATAGCTGCTTTAAAAATGGTACATTTCCTGATTGCCTTAAATTTGCAAGAGTATCGCCAATCCATAAATCTGGAAGTGAGCTAGAAATTAATAATTTTCGACCTATATCTATATTAAGTAGTTTAGCTAAAGTTTTCGAAAGAGCAATACTAGTCAGACTGGAGTTTTTTTTAATTACAAATAATATAATCTCAGATAGATAATTTGGTTTTACACAAAAATCTAATACTACTTCGGCTTGCAGTTTTTAAACTAATAAATTGACAGTAGGTTTTGAAGGTAAGAAATTTTGTTTATGTATAATATTAGATTTTCAAAAAGCGTTTGATACTGTAAATATAGAGATCTTACTTCTGAAGTTCAAAAAATTAGGAATGTCCGGTTTACCTTATAACCTTTTTTAAGATTATTTGTCAAACCGAATGCAAACAGTACAAATAAATGGAAAAAGAAGCAACTTCCAAAAGATTATGGCAGGTGTGTTTCAAGGTTCTATTTTAGGTCCTTGCTTATTTATAATTTTTATAAATGACATTAACTTTGTCGAACTGAACGGAAGTCTACAATTATTTGCTGATGATGGACTAATCATTTATTTATCAGATTCATTAAGTGGTTTACTCTCACAGATGCAAAGAGATCTTGTAATACTAAAAAATTGGCTAGATATTTGCTCCTAAATATTGAAAAAACAAAATACATAATTTTTGAAAATAAACAATTAGATGATGATTACTTGAATTGTAACCCGTTATTTTATAATAGTGTTTTAATTGAAAAAGTTCGAGTTTTCAAATATCTGGATCTACATATCAACAGCAAGCTAACTTGGAGTGATCATGTTGGTAAGAAAAAGGATTATTGTCAGGTGTGCAGAAAAATGTCAAATCAAATTTTTTTCCTTCTATTTTATTTTGCAACTGAATTTAAATCAGTAATTTAACTTTAATATTGAAGATTCATATTTCACGATTATATTATATTATATTTATTTGTAATAATTAAGTACTGTAATAATTAAGCCAAGTTCTAAAAGTTTCTGCCTTTGGATTTTTCTTACTGCATTGCTGTGCTTGAACCTTCTATATTAGGCTAACTTTTGGTGTACAGGATGTACAATATAGGAGCCAATACGCTACCGCGTGGTATGTCTGCTGATATTTAATTTAATTTAGAGTACTCTCCGTTGTATTTTACATAGAAATTTCGATCTGCGATATAAGATTAAAGAATAGATCTGCTTAGTTACATTTTGGTACAATTTATATTCAAGCCATTGATGCCAAACTTATTCGAAAACTTGTGCTACTTCTAAGAAGATACTGAAGCATATTATTCTGAAATGTGCCTTTTCTAGTATAATCAAATTTCGTTTTTCTACTATCGACTTAAACCATTTTGACAAGTAATTTTAGTCTAAAGGCTGCCTTGATTATTTGATTCATTTTTGGAGTCTCTTTTTGGGAATGTTTTCTAGCTCATCTTGTAATTCCTGTAGTGTTACAGGTTGTATGTTATTGACCATTAATTTTGCTTTAAGTACCTATGTCTACGTCAGTTGTTTGTCAAGGTTTGATAGGTTTCTTACACTTGAGTTACAAGTAAAGTAGCTTAAGCTTGCCACTTTTTGTCCATAAATTTTCGTCGTGTTTAATAGGTGACACATGTATTTTGGTTATTTTTAATCTCTTGGTTGCTTTCCAAAGAGAGTAATTAGTGTCCTTACTTTCAGTGATACCACCTTGATAGTAAGTGATAGTTTCATTCTTAATTTATCTTATGAGATGTTGTAGTTTATTGCATAGAAAATTGAGTTTTTTTGGTTACCCAAGCCGCATGTCCTTTCTGCGGTTTTTTGTACCTTTGGTTGCTCTTAAACTACTTCCCTGATTTCAAGAAGATATTTTAGTTTCTACGAAATTCAGTGAAATTAATAGGAGATATTGTCCATTATGCATGTTAAAACTGATTGTCAGAATATCGAGTTCGTCTTTTCACCGTATCGGGGATTTTAATTGGTACTCCCAGGTTTATTGGCTCTTCAATCATATCCTAAAATAGGTCTATTTTATTAAATAGAAATCAATACGTTTTATTTCTTAACTTTTGAAGTTCTTTAGCTATATCACTCTATATATTGCAAGATAGTACCCTTTGCAGGTTTATACATTTGCAGGATTTGTTTCTGTTTTCTTTCCACTCTCTTGAATTTTGTTTCCTAAAACATTTTACGCATCTAGGCTCCCATCCACAATATTTATGTGTGTGGTTGAAACTTTAACATTTTTGACATTGAGGTATTAGTCTCATGTTATTTTTGATTGGTTCTATTTTGATCATCATACTGAGAATAACTTTGTTGTCCTGTGAAAAGAATGCCAACTTTAGAAGAACTAATAGGTCTTCTAAACAAACGTTGTTACTCTTTAGAGAGTCAAGTTGTTCACTCCAGTAACAACAATGTTCATACTTTAAACAATGTGCCTATACTCACAGTCGTACATCAAAATATCAATGAGTTTTGTTGGTGGCTTAATCTATTGTAAATTGTAATTATTGTAAAGGAGATAATTACTTAATTTACAAATGCCACAAATGTTTAAATCTACCGGTTGCTGAACGCAAGGCTACAGATATTCTGTAACACATTTATACGTAGTAGCTTTATCTTATTAAAATATTGTCAGTTAAAATGTAATTAAAATAATAGAGTCAGCTAGTTGTCAAAAGAGGACAATAATAGCAATTTAAGTGAAAATCGTATTCAACTGATCGATTAGTAAAATATACTACATAGATGTCACCATTAACAAACCAGTGGATTTGACTTAGCAAGTCATCGCGCTAGAGAAGATTATCTTTTTTTAATGAAGAAGTAGACACGAAAACGCATTCAGAGTGAAAACATATTTTGTTAAGAAATTAAAGTTTATATAATAAATAATAAAAACAGATTTGGATATTTAGTCTGGAGAATATTTTAGAAATACAGCATCCGAACATTCAGCCTTCGAGCTGATCACATCATATACACATCCCGATTTCGCTGTTTCAAATGTAAACAACAGCATCATTCTTTGTTACATGATCCCGCTGAAATGAGTATCAACTAACAAGAACTCTCATCTCACACGGTGCAAGTTTAACAAACGCAATCACAGTCTCAGGAAAAGCATGATCAACTGCACCTTACATCAACGAAACAGATGTTTTCGGAGAATCATATTGATACCAGTCTAAATACACAACCGCAATCGTGTACCTTTGCTTCTGCCACGTACCTTTGCTTCTGCCACGTATGAGTTATTTCATGTACCCATCTACTGCATTGGTTTGTATCGTAAACTTTAACCAATGCAGTAGATGGGTACACGAAATAACTCATACGTGTACCCATCTACTGCATTGGTTAAAGTTTACGATACAAATGGTGTACCCGTTATCGGAAAGTTTTACTCGATTAAGCATCTCAAGCTCACATTATAACTGAATCTTTTGAGCAAATCTTGACTCAACTCGGAGACAAATATCGTCGTCAGTCAGAGGCATCAACGATAAGTCAATATCAACTAACTTCGCCGTTAATTTGAGAATTCACTCCTGTCTCTCTGATTTAAACACCACCGTTGCAGCTCAAATTTTGCCGAATATCATAGGACCTTTGACCCAATCAACTAATGTTTTGGAAAATTCTCGAATCATAGCTTCAAGCAGATTTTTGAATTTGGAGAAACGCATAAGTAAAGACAATAAACTTAAACAATCATACGCTAAATTTCTCACTGAATATGAAAACTTAAGCCATATGGTTTAGGTTCCGGACTCCGAAATTGCGGCCATTCACTATTTTATTTCGCACCATTGCGTGTTTAAATGTGACAAAACTTCAGAGCCTAGTCATTCAGAGTGACCTCTTCTCAGTCCTGCTTCGGGTTCCTACTCATCGATCTGTAACCAGTGCAAATATTACCAAAATGCACCGCCAAATTCGAATGAACGAATCTATTTTTCGTCTAACTACCGTAACATACGGTATGTCAGCTTCTTCATACTTAGACAGTAAATGCCACAGCACAATGGCTGAGATTAACAGATATAAATATCCAGAAGCTGCAGCCGCGATTCTTCACGATATATACGTGGTTGACTTGGATCCAAGAAGTAAAAAGAGTCAAGCAACAAATTGTTCAAATTTTACAAGAAGCTGGAGCCACAAATGGTTCGCATGAATGGATATATAGTCCTGCAATATATATCCGCAGCACTCGTGATGTCGTTATATATTTGAGCTATCTATTATGCTTCAAATCACGTGTCGCACCTAAAAAGATAGAATCACTTCCTCGTCTTGAACTTTGCGCTGCTGAACTATTGGTAAATTTAATGAAGCGCGTAATTTCAGCACTGCGACTACATGCTCACAAAATTTTTTATTGTACAGATTCCACGGTCGAACTTCATTGGATTGCTTCCAAATCATCGCATTTAAAAACCTTTGTCACCAGTCGTACATCTACTATTCAGCAATCCACAAAGGTATCCGATGCGGACTTAATATCTAGAGGCATGCACCCATCCATACTAGTTAACTCCTTTCTGTGGTTCCATGGGCCAGGCTTTTTGTCTCATCCTGAAAGCACGTGGCAAAAACTCACTCCACAGTTCCTCGGAGAAAGGAAAATACTGGAAATTAAAATTTCAAAGTCATCCATGATGGCAGCATATGACACTACAAAATTTGCTAGTATATTCAACAACATCAAATATAAGAATAACTTTCGGTTACAAATAAACGTAATCAGTTTTATTTAACGATTTTTGGTCATTCGTAAAACTACAACTAAGAATAGATGTTTGCTTCCTGAATTGTCACTGATAGAAAGAGAACACGGGCTTTCTATTATCGTGAAGATGATTCAACGAGAAGCATTGGCAGAAGAATACGATCAACTCAAACATCACAAACAAATCAACAATCGCTCTTGTCTAAAAACCTTGACGCCTTTCCTTGACAAAAGTGATATTATACGTGTTGAAGGCCGCTTGTTCCATGCAACTCTTTCCTGAAATACTTAAAACCCCAATCTCCTCCCATTTTCCCATTCATTCACATTGTTATTACTCAGGCATTTACATTTGAAATTTCTACATGCAGGACCTCAAGCTATTTTGGCAGAAGCTCGCCAGCAATTTTAGCCATTAAGTGGACGCCATTTTGCACAAAAGGTTGCTAATCGATGATCCACCTGTCGTCGAGTTCAACCGAAGTCAAGCCGAATAGCTCTATCGTTTCCTTTCATCAACATTCACCCTTATTGTGGTTGTCGTTTCGACTTCAATAACGTATCACATGAAAAAAATTGCATTGTGGATGTCGACTACGATGTGACGTTAGTCGTAATTTTGCGATATTTTTGTCGATAAAATTTTAATACACGACTTGTTGTATTCGTAAACGACGTAGCCTATTAAAAATGTAAGTTTTCAAATTTGTTGAAAATTATGAAGAAATTTATTTAAATTTTAATATTTAAAAATATGCAATTTATTTATAGGAAAATTACAAATAAATATTAATTTGAAAAGTTAGTGGATCTAATGAAAAAAACCTAGGAGTTCTTATCAGCATAATTGTAAGCTTGCATCAAGCTATTTTTTAATTCTGATAAATCCCAAACCATAGCGTCATGAGAAGAGCCTGGATGTTTTCCATTTATATATTTAATTTTCATTTGATGGTCGCACACCTATACAAAATAAACTCGTTTTAATAAGCAGTAAAAACGTATTTCAATTTTTAACACTTGCTATTATCACATTAATGCTAAAAGGGTTTCGGTTATAATATAAGTGCTGAACGTCTTCTTTTGGCTTGATAATTTTTACGTGTGTTCCATCTACACACCCAATAATACGTGGGATTTTACATGTTTTATAAAAATATTTTTTACATGTTCGTTTCTCATTTTCATTCGAATTAAATTGAATCCATTTACTACATAAATTAGATTCTAAAGCATTTAACATTTCGGTAAGAACCAACGAAAATGTTAGCTGTGCTACACCGATATAAAAATCATGACAAGTGCCTTTTTGATAATTGCCCTAAATGCCAATTTCAAAATGTTGGGGATTGAGGACAACCGTATTTGAATTTTTAAGTGTGTCCACATCATCCAATACTCATATAAATGCCTCTTTTGATAGCCGGAAATATTTTCTAAATTTAAAAAAAAATATATTTAGAATCTAAAATACCGTACACCGTATACACATATTTGAAAATAAAATATTTCATTACGTAAAATCGTCTAGCTCAAGAGGATTTAAAGAGTCGCTCAAAATTTTCCTTTTGCGTGCCAATTCTGTAATTTGTCTTTTGTCGTCTTCTTCAAAAAATAATTCGAATTAATTCATTTCACAAAAATTGTATTTTATTATTTGATTGACACAATTTTTTTTTTTAATAACTATTTATATTTCACACAAATTTATTTATTACAATTTAATTTATTTTTATAAGTGACACCATATTTATTTTGACCGATTATAATTAATTCCAGTTCACAATAGTTAATTTTTACGAAAAAATTCACAAAAATGCTATAATTTCTCGTATTACTACGGCAATACTAATAAGTCGTTTCGATTTTCTTACATAATGCAAAATAAAAATCTTCACGACACGACGTAGTCACGTCGTTTCAAAACTGCTACGGCAACCACAATAAGGGTGATTGCCATTGATTACTTGGGCCGATCTATATCCATTACAAGCTACGAGGAAAAAGGCCAATTAAAGCTTAATGTATATTTGTCTGTTTTACTACCA
Organism: Tipula confusa; assembly: GCA_963556175.1. Taxonomy (NCBI): domain Eukaryota; kingdom Metazoa; phylum Arthropoda; class Insecta; order Diptera; family Tipulidae; genus Tipula; species Tipula confusa. The sequence continues at coordinate 92,236,501 of OY744475.1, forward strand.
AAGCCGTGCATTTTGAGCTGGTGACACACCTTACGTCAGTAGCATTTAGCGGAGCTTTGAAATGTTTTATGGCAACAGGAGGCATTTGTAAGCACATATATGGTCCGACAATGCCACAAATTTTGTTGGTGCCAATAATGAACTGCATCAACTATTCGAGCTGCTCTCGAGCCAATGCCATAAACAAGAAATTCAAAATCTTTGGAAGAAAGATAAAATCACCTGGCATTTTGCTCCACCATATTCTCCGCATTTCGGTGTGCTCTATGAAGTCGCGGTCAAATCCGCAAAGTACATTTTACGTCGAGTTATGAGAAGTGCTTCTCTGACTTTTGAAGAATTTAACACATTGGTTAAACAAGCTGAAGCAATTTTGAACTTCCGACCCTTGCATCAGATGTCAAATGATCCCAGTGACTTGCAAGTATTGACGCCTGTCTAGTTTTTGATTGGCCGACCATTAACCTCCTTTTGGGCAAGGTGGTCATCTGAATATTTGCTATAACTGCTACAATTTTCAGCAACGGAAATCATGGGCAAACAAATCCACCATTTTGTTTTGTGGCGATTTGGGCGAATGGGAAGTGGCGAATGGGTCGAATAACTCAGCTTCACCCAGCGAAAGATGGAATCACGAGAGAAGATGCAATTAAAAAGGGCTGTTACTTGCCTCTGCCTTTTACCACGCGAACCTATTAATGTTAAACGACCAGCGTTTACTGAACATCATTTTTAAATATGACTTAAGAAATTTAGATTAGTTTTAAATACTTTAGTTAATTTTGTAGATATATTTTAATAATTTAAATAATGCCATTGCTTTAAAAAAAAGTCATATAATCATGTGTCTAGTCGTTGAAAAAACGCCACATCAACCTTATCTAATTACATATGTGTAGGCATCTGTTTAAAATTTAAGTACAATTTTTTCCATTTCCTTGAATGACATTCAACAATATGTGCAAAACGTTCAATAATCCAATGAATAATGATATTGCATGAGTGTATTCATTTTCATGATGACAACTAAAGTTTTTCCCATCGTTTACGTGATATATGATTTATACAGATTGATCTGAATGCTCGTCTATATGTAGTTGAACATAATCAAAATGGTTTATTGTTGGTTGGACGATTCGCACAAAATTGAAATGTCTTGTGTAATGCTTAATTAATTAATTTCGTTCGGCTTATCTTTGTATACTTAATAGATAATGATGAACTTGTGTAATTAATGAATTTTTTATTGTTTATCAAAATTTTCACAAATTTTTTTTTTGTGTTTATTTGTTTTGGTTAAAGTGTGTTGATGTGTGCGTGTGTGCGTGTATACGATGATGAGTTCTTTTGGGTTAAACAATGTTCAATTATGTTTTTTTATCTATGATGGATTAAATAATTTCTTTGTGGCAATACATTTTAATGAAGTGTTAATTTTTGACGATAAGATTGGTACACTTGTAAAATTTTTATTCGTTTATGGTTTTAAACTATTTTCAGATTAAACCAGCTGCCTAATATTTTATATATTTGTATACATTTTAAAACCATATTCCATAGAAAAGTTATTTAAAATCATCAATTTTAACTAAGTTTTAATTTTAAAAATAAACTGTTTTTAAATTTTCTGACAGCTTTTAATCCATTATCAAATAGCCATATGTGCGTATTGTTTTTTTTTCAGAATTCTATAATTCTAGGTTGGTAACGACAGACAATTTTTGGAAGCTGATTTTTAAATTTTTGACCATGCATTTTATTTATTTTAAAAGATTGAACAATGAATCTCAGACGTTATTTGCCTCAAATGTCATCAACATATCAAATACTATTTACTCGGTTATGGCTCAGAGGACGACTATTAAATATTTCTATAAATTTGTTTTTAACTGGGTGGATTTTTAGTTAATTACGTTTCATGGATAGTTGTTCAACTTGAGCATGTTAGTTTTAATAAAATAGTTAACACATGTTACAATTGAGTGGTGTGGTATGTGTTTTTTTGGTTGAGGAAGGAATCTTTGAAGGCTTTACTAGAGACCAACATATTCTTGAAAGAGTGTCAGATTCTTACCGACTTATCTCTTACCCCAAAGGCCCTTCTCTCGGACTCCAGCATTTAGTCAATAATATTTGCTGGTGATAGGTTAACTCCCTCAGACCTAAGTAGGTTAGATCTTTTATTGGCCGAAGCACGGACAGTAAAAAATACGTATTCTATATTTTCTATTTTAGATAAGCACGTAAAAACTCTTATCCATTTAGGAACGGACTCAGGTGAAAGTCCTCTTTTTTATATTCCATTTATTCACCAAACGGATTAGTCGATAAGCCCAACGTCCATTTCACCAGTCGTACCTGCCACTCGCTCACAGTTCATATTACGATTTTCGCATTGATCATATTACGATTTTCCTTCTAGTTTCCATCCCCAAGGCGGGAATGCATATATTTGAACGCTCCTTAGCTAATAAATCCCCAAACTACTCTTAAAGTGCTTCACCTATAAGTAGATGTCACTTGATGCTTATATGTACATTTCACCATAGCACCCGCCCAAATTAATACACCATTCAATAAAAAAGCTTCATTGATACTCTCCCAGCTTTCTCATACAAAGTGGTCAAATGGGCTTTAAATGATAGTCTTGCATCGATTATTACTCACAGGTTCTTAATAAAATGTTAAGACACAATTTTTTGTTTACCCACTTAATTCTTTAACTGTTTTTCGTTCTACCAACTGCAAACCCATAGACGATAACTATTATTTAATCCTGAATAACTCTTACTCCTTTCTTTCACAATGGCGAAAACTTTTGCTTCTTCTAGTATCGGTAATATAAAAATGACGTCATACACGGCGATCCACAACGTAGAAGGTAGTACCAGTTCTTGTGCTTTTCATCCGGTTATATGACAGGTTTTTGTGCCTCTATTGCTCTTGTACTTTAAAATTCTATTTATTAAGTAATTAGCCAGTATAACCTTTTTAAATATTTGGTGACCTCTATACTTAGTAGCACGTCTAATATGCACTCCCAACTAGCTAAATTCAGGGCATTTTTAACATCCGATGTGTGACTAATACACAATATGTTTTTGGAACCTCCTTTTTAACTGACACCACAGCGATCGCCTCTTGCACCATATCTACCATGAGCTTGATCGCGTCAATGGTAGAGTGCGCCTTGCGGAAACCATCTTGATTTTTAAACAGGCCCTTTTTATTTTTAATGATCTTCAGCAGTCTTTTGCTTATGATCTTCTCCGCTAGATCTGTCGTAACCAGCAAGAAGATTAAATGGTGTGATGATGAAATGGCTTCGTTACTTTCGGCAGAAGTATCAGCCGTCGGACTTTTGACTGTATAGGGAATAATCCTTCCTCTATATAGACAAGTATTATAGGCTAACAAACCGCTCCGAAAATTCGTGGACCGCAGTTGTCAATGCTTAATTGGGATTTTTAGGAGGACCGGAAGCCTTGTTGTATCCGACTTTGCACAGTAAGTCCCCCACTTTGCTAGATGCTCCTAGAACCTCCTTTATTGAAACTCCGTTCAACGACCAAGGCATTAAAATCACCAGCAACCACAAAGAGATATGACCAGACACTAATTAAACCATCAGAAAGACTTTCAACTTCTCTATGATGCACTGGGATAAGCATAACAGCTACAGATATGAATGCCATTGAGTTTACATCTTACAAAACCAAATTCTGCACCACTAGCATTTTCTTGAAAGGGTAACTTCCCACAGACCTAGACAGCAGGGTGATTTAAGAAATCTGGCCAAGTCTTATTACCAAACTTGCATACAATAACATCATCTGCGTCCAAATCACGTACTGTTTATTGTAGCAGGTCTGGCGCAGCGTCAGAGTGGTTAAGATTTAATTGGATTGATCTCATCTTATCAGTTTCATTTGCGGCGCCCTCCGATATATTTGACACTTTAAACTACCTGTGTAATATCTGTTTCCTCCATTGGTTTTATCGCTACAAAGCACACATTTTGAACCGTTGCTGCAGCTCTTCGTTATGACGCCCTTCCCCGCATTACGTACACAACTTAGACCTACCCATAAAACTCTTACATTGTTGAGATTGGTGACCACATATTCGAGGCAGATGAAACGTTTTAAAGGCTCATTTATTTCTCGAATTCAGCAAATCAACGAACCAATCCTTGTATCTTTTGATATGACATTTTCTACTATAGATAAGAGGCTTTTAGTTTGGTTTATCTTTTAACGCTTCTTGATCCAGGACTCTTTGTGTTTCTAGGGCCGGCTCCATATTTGTCAGAGTACGTTCATATATGTAATGCGTTTCTTTCTACCCAACTGATGACTAGTCTGGGGTCTCAAATCCTTTTCTTTAAGCAGTATCTGCATTGGAAGCGTCTAGGTTTACCTTTTATTTTTATCTTGATTGCTCAAAATTCCTGCTAATTTTGCACAAACAAGGGGTCTCAAATCGCTCATTTCTCACTTAGTTTTTCAAACTCTTTTCATTAATTATTTAGACCAGGGAGTGATATTGCCCCAGATATATGTATTCTTTAGGTGATTGCGTGAGATCCATAATTTTCTGGAATAGGTCTACCCAACTAGTTCGAAACCAATTCTCTAAGCTTGGCCCAAATTTGGCCGCTCCTTCATAAGCTGAACTGAACGAACTTGTGAACAAATTTTGCTTCAAGAGAAAAGATTCCCACTGTCCTCCACTTCCAGTCGTATAGTTAAATCCAACGAACGCAATGTTCGTTCGTTGGATTTAACTATACGACTGGAAGTGGAGTTCCGAATTTCTACACCGTAATTTTATCGTTGCGCTTCTTTATTCTTGGTTTTTTATGGTTTTTTTCCACTGTTCATAAAAAAATAATTGGTTTTTATAGTCCAAAGCTGGCCTGTGCCGAATTAACAATCTAGCTCCAATAGCTCCAAGATCGTTGCACCATTGCAGGGCGTGGCTGAGCCAGCGGACTCGCTGTCCTTTTATTTTACACCCATACATTACAATGGGTTAGATCAACATTTTTGATTTTAGTCAAATTTTATCTGAGGCATGGAAAGCCCTCCTTTAAATGTGTGATCACCGCTACTCAAACTAATTGCATCTTGGTCTCCAAGACCTGTGATCATATATTTGTTTTGGATTCATTGATTTTGAAACCCACTGGTCTTTTAATCCGTGGTCACTGAGTTTAATTTCACACATCTGAATATGCCAGAACCTGGTTGATCTGACGGTATAAGATGATGTCCAGAGGGGTTGCACTTTTACGAAAAATAAATTCTAACTTGAAATTAAAAAGGATCGGAGACAGAAGTTTCCTACCATAGCATTGTGAGCATTATCTCGATGAATTAAGTTTTATAGTAATCACCTGATGTATATCTCGGTACATGTCGAAATTAGAGAAAATCAGCCTGAGCGAAAAAACAGCACTTATTGCAGAGTTGTACCCGTAAAACTTCAGGTTTCATTCACGCTTTTCAATCTATTAATTTGTTTAGCGGTTCTCCTAGAAAGGACTACTTTGTTGTTGCTTTATATGATTATATAACTTATTCTTGTTTTTCTTAAATGGCTATATACTATATCATCTGATGGTCGACAGCAAGACGACGATCCTCATTAAACCAATCATTTTTGGGTTTAATTTGTACCATACCTATAGAAGGCTATAACCATCTGGGCGGTACTTACTTTACTTGGAGTTTTCTGAAATTTTTCTCGTATAACAATACTAATCCGCGTATCCATTAACGTAAACGAAGTTTTTGTTAAATTTTGGCAGTATCCTCTTCTTCTTTGTTGATTATTTTTAACAAATGTTTTTTTAAGGATGTGGGTAGTCAGTCCAGAGATCCAACCTTTATTTAGTCGCCTTCTTGTGAGACCAGCAAAAGATACTTACGATGGGATTCTTACGATAACATCCTCGTGTAAAAAAAATTTATGAAACATGCGGGAGCCCACCGACCACAGATGTAATTTTCTTTTACGATACCCTCCCTGTTTACAATCGTATTCTTTCGGTTTCTAAGCAACCAGAATAAAACTCTGCGTCGTGCGTAATCATCATCGTAATGTCATTTCCGAATATTAAGAATCGGTGTATACTATATACCTAGAGTCACCTGGCTTACAGGGGAACCTGAAGTTTTATCCCTTTAGGATGGTGATCGATATCTACGATACTATTGCTAAGAAGCTTTAAGATTAATATCTTGTCGGAGGACAATATTTCTTATTGGATTTTGTTATATGAGGAAAGAATATACTAGCCATAATGATATCTTATAAGTTAGATTTAGACTACGTATCGCGATTCCGGCATCTTTGTATATGAAAGAGATTGCATAATATAAATACACATAGTAATACCATGGTATGTTAGCCCATTGAAATGCTAGATGCCGTTACTGGTATCGTTTTAAAATATCAAAGTATTGTTATATGTATAATCGCCTAAATGTCATATATTTATTTTTAATTTTTACGATATTCTATCGATCCGACATCTGGAACGTTAATGTGTAAACTGTTTTTTTTTCTTGTGATGGTAGTACTATATGTATTTACATTATGGAGAGTGTAAATACATTTTTAGGCAGTTATTATTTCTTCTGTTGTTCATATATTGTTAACAATTTTGTTTTATGGCATGCGCAACAAATGCTGCAATCCAATCGTTTGGGTGCACAAAAATAAGCCAAGTACGCTATAGTAGGTTTCTTATGCTATGTAGATGTACTTTACGAATATTGTAAATTCCCCTGACAACCGAGGTTTATAATACTAAGATTTTTATGATATAGTTAAAAATTTGAACTTACATAAACCATTTTAACTTCGAGTCACTGTACATTTTCGACAAAGTCATAAATTAAGAACTATACATTTTGTACGAGTATGATTGTGTTCGGCATCAATTCAGTAATAACACCGATTAAATAAGAATATTGATTCAATCGTAATAAAATTAATAAATAAATCACAACATGTATAGCAAACAAAAAAAAAAAAAAAAAAAAAAAAAAATTTATATATTTTATTAAGTTTAATCGAATGTTGTTGGTGAAAATACATAAAAACGAACGAAAATATACTGTATGTTATGTTTTTAAATCATGCAATCGAAAATTTATGTTGAACAAAAATTGGATTTCATTTAATACAACAAATTAATATTGATAATGATAATATAAAAAAAATTTTTTTTGATTTTAATTTCAAATGATCAGAACGCAATAACATAAAACATAACAAATTTTAAATGTTTTTTTTTATATTCAATTTATGATTTATGTAATTATTTTAAGGGATTTATGTTATAAGCATATGGTGCGTCATGAAAATGAATGGAGGAAAATATAATAATTTCAAAGTAATAAAAGTTTTACCTATATAGTCGTTTGTACCTCAGATTTAAAATATGGACTTGGTATATTGGTTTGAACTCGGTATAGTCCACTTGGTGATTTTTTTTTTTAGTAACTAATAATAGGGAATATCTTCTGCTTTGCAATCGAACATGATCAAAAGTAACATAGGTGAGATTATCTTGGACGTACGATCGTTCCCGTTTAGCCTCAAAGGACAGAGAAGTGTTCATGATATTTGATAGCTGCAAACGATGGCAATTTCTTTTAAGTAGGCTTAAAAGTCGGTATAAATTAATAAATAATATTAAATGGATTTTAGAGATGGGATTTTTTATTTATTTTTTAATGCCCCTGCCCAAGTGGCCAGCACTGTGACCTAAAAGATCTTTTGTGCTGTTGGGTTTATTAGTCCAATAGCTTTTCCACTTCCTAATAAAGGCGAGAATACTGCTCGAAGAGTTCAATTTACTTTTCTGTGGGATTTAGGCCAAGAGCTTTTCCACCTTCCTAATAAAGGCGAGAATACTGCTCGCAGAGTCCAATTTACTTTTCTCCGGGGTCAAATACGTCTATTCAAAATAAAGCCACCTCATTGTACACAGAGCAACTCACATAGTATATGAACTCTGCGGTTTCTATCTTTTCCAATCAGACTCGGCACTACGTCTCTGTGAAAAGGTTCATTTTATTTAAATGCGTGATATTTTAGGTTACAGTGACCTGAAAGAAAACTCACTATAGTAGTTTCTTGATATTTTCTTTACTGAAATTGACCGTCAAGCCTTTATGGTGAAATAGTCTGGTCAGAGATTTGGCATGTCTGAAGCAGGGAATACAGTTACACTAGATCAAGCACTGTATTTTTTCCCATTTAATAACTGTGTAGGCTGCACGGCCCACGGAATGCCACAGAAAGGCTCAGGACTATAAGGCTATCCCATTTCCAGTGATGCCTTTGTGACCAGGTATCCACCACAACCTAACTTTGTTATGGCAAAAGAAGGATTGCAGTAGTTTATAACAAGTTTTAATCGACTTAAATCCATTGATTTCGATGTTTTGTGGTTGGGTCCAAAGACACCAATGCCAACTCCACTATCCATTTTCAATCCATCCGTGAACCAGATTAGGCTGCTAGGTTCTATAGGAGTTCCACCAGTATCCCAGTCTGTTCTATCAAGGATTGTTATCCCGAAGTTCATGCCAAAGTGGAGTTATTTGAGCATCACGTCCGTGACTCTAAATAACAAAATATGTCTGAAAGTTCATCCAAAATAATCAGATGACCCATATGATTAAAATGACTCTATTGCTGCACAAGTAGCAGCTAATTTTTTTGACGTAGATATGAAGTGGAGTGAGTTCGATGAGGGCTTCCATTGCCACTGAAAAACAGGTGGGCATAGCACCTATGCTTGATTATAATAACGTTTTACTATACCTTAGGCCACCAAGTTATGGCTTCACAGGTTACAATTGGCCTCATTATCATGATGTACATCCAGTAAATCATTTTTGAGCTGAGGGCTTAAGTCTTGCCGAACATACGCTGACATTCTCACATAACTCTGCCCGCGCGTTCGCTAGTTGAGCTATAATGAGAGTTAAAATTCAGTTTCGTATCTAGGACTACACCCAGATATTTAACTTCATTGGAGTATCCGATAGTGAAATCATTTAGACTAATTGAACCCATTGGATTTAAGAACAAGCCCAATCTCGTTGGACTGATCATTAGCTAGAATTTTATGGAGTCGAGCAGCTGTAGGTATATTTTTGATATTACCACAGTGTTTCCTCTACGTAAGGCGTTTAGAACGCCTTAGTTCCGTGTTGTAATTTGTTAGGGCTGGCCTATATTCATTCCACTCATTAGAATGCTTTGCCATATTAAATTATTTCCTAACCCTTTTACGGAGTTAAGCCAGCTGTTCGTTCCATCATTGAACTGAGCTATTTACTACAACGTTACGCGCCACTCAGCTGCTTCCGTTAGAAAATAGGAGCACATCATTAAGCAGGCAAGCCGCAGTTTCTAGGTCACTAATTGAGCTCAGTGATGTTGGCAGCATGTCCGCTTTCATGAATAGGTTTTTCCTATAGGTCTTCCAATTTATAAAACAAGGGATGCGATGCTCTGCCGCCTGTATGATCACCCCGGTATATCGAACCTGATATGCATGTGGTCAGACAAAAATGCGTCATTTGATACAAGCCAGTTTGCGACAATGTTGGAAATAAACTGACTCGACAGATTGAGGTCCAACAGCTCTTGCCGAATCGTGTAATGGAAGTGGCGTTAGACCCTTTATTTAAAATGTCTATGTGATTACTCATAAGATAATTTAAAAGGGACTCACCTCTGTCATTTGTCATTTGGGCCACTGCTACCCCAAATGCTATTATGTGCATTTACTTCGCAGCCTATGCTGAATTGTTTGTTTTTTCGGTTGCAGTAATCCACTAGATCCTGTACAACTACGGGTGGAACAGATACCGAGTCACCAGGGAAGCATGCCGGGGTACTCGCTGTCTCCAGCACTCCCTTCCAGTCGGTATTTCCAGGATTACTGCAACCAAATCTGGAATTGGCAGAACGTTAATATTAGATGAACCAAATATTGCTGTTCGAGGAATTTTTTCGCTGGTTTCTGGATGAGGCCAAGGGTTAAATGTTGTTGAGCAAATCTGTTGCAAAAGGTTTCAGTGGCTCCTTTTGCATGATGCAGGTTTGCTTGTAGAGTAAGGAGCTCTCCGCTCCTGGCTGCTTGGCAGCTAACTGCTTCGCGGGATTTGGAGTTTTGTTGCTCCTTTTCCCAGTATCAACTCGAGTGCCCCTAGGCTTAATTCCCAAGGGGTGCCTTTGATTTGAAGTGTCTTCTTTATGTGGTCAACCTATCTAATTTCTCAGAAACCAAAGAAGGAGTTACGGAGAGATTCATTGATCGTTCTCCCGACGAAGAGGTTGCAGGAACAGAATGCTCTACAGCGCTTGTGTTCTCAGATGCTTTTTTGCTGAAGCAAGAATTTTTTGGCTAGACCAGCTAAGGCTCTGTATAAAAAATCCCCTAACGATGCTTAGCCGAAAAAAATCAACCTCTTCCTCCAAAGTTATGTTCAGTCCACATATTGACCTTAGCTTATCGAAATTGTTCCTCATTCTTTCCGCTGCGGAATGATCGGAACCTACAAAGAAAAGCCATCCTGTTCTCCAGAAAGAACCAAGGAATTGTGGCTTTTGAGTTGGACCTTGTATCTTAATAATAAGGTCAATGATACATTCTTGTATGCTTGCTATTGCTCCATACTGAGAGGGTTGTCATTGATATCATCAAATCAGATACCTAGCCTAACACTTCCTGAAGACACTGTTGTTTCATCACAAATGGTGTCCATTGTTGGAGAAGTTGACTATTCCTCTTCTTCCCTTGTCCGGACACCAAGATAATCTATGAAGGTGGTCCCTGAGGCATCTGCCACCATATGATATCCTGTTTGACTTAGCTCAACAGCTGTGAAAGTTGATGCTTTTATAAAAGCATCACTCTCTATATTTATATTTTTTGAGTTCATATGAATTTCCACGAGTAATCGTGAAATGAAGGTCACCCATCAGAGATCGGTATACTGTGGGAGAGCAACATTAAAACCGGTGGTGGCCTGGTATCTGGAGTTTACATACTGATGACTAAGCTCCCTCTTAGCCACACAGCTTTCGGCGTATGTTGTCCCACCAAATCTTCGGTTGCATGGTCGTGAAAGTTACTTAGCTACATTCTTGAATGCATTGTCCGGTTGTTGCCACGAGAAGATGTAAGTACACTAGAGAGAGATTTTATGAGAATCGCGTGTGCTTAGAAGCAGACTAACTCCAAACAGATGGGATACAAATAAAATGAAACTAAAAAGTCAATTCCAATAAGAATTAATATTTGACCGCATCGTGGTTTTAAATTTGTCTAGTATGAGACGATTCCCGTAATCTCGTATATCTTATTAATTGACCCGTACCACATTTGATCTACTGCTTATGATGTACTTGGATCACATTACCAAAACAACTATATTTCCCCAACTTTGAACTCAATTTATCATCAAAATTGACAAAACCCAAGTACATATATACATATTTTCTTTTAAACACTTGCCACTAAGTATTGATGACGATAAAAATGATGATGATGATTAGTTCTATGTGACGACAGTTGTTTTATACAATATATACTAGTATATACCTACTCGTACAATATAGTTGAATTCAAAAAGGCAGAGCAACAAAAAAAAATATTAAAAAATTTTGTGGGTAAACTTTTTCGTTCCTTCTGCAGAAAAAAATAAAAAATAAATAAAGAAAATCCACCAATTATTCTATTAATCTTATATTTTTGACAGCCTGTGATGGATTGTAGATTATGCTAATGACAACTTCGATATTATGAGACTTTTTCTTCTTCTTTTTTTTGTGAATGTAATATAACCACATTTGAGAGACGACGATGGATAATGATGATTTCTTTTCAGTTTTATGCGTCTTGTATACGACTATATAATATTATATATATATAGAGGGTTTTCTAAATGGGGTTCCCGAACTTAGTCGTTCTGCTATAAAAATATTTCAATAACTATTATTTTACGTTTATTGTCAGTTCAGTAAGATTTTGTATAAATCGAATGATGTGATACATTTTATTTTCATATACAACTATTATACTGGTACATTGGTCAAAATATATCGGTAAAATATATAGGCCTAAGTTTATACAGGGTGTTTAGCACTGAATGGATTATAAATGATCGCTAAGATAAAATGTCCAAAATTAAGCTTATATATATTAAGCAGTTATATATTTCAGAAACAATGGCGTTTCGGTATATGTACTGTTTACTATTTTGCTTTAGATCATAGCTGATAATTTGTGCTAAAAAACGTTAGAAACTGAAATTTCTTATTTTTTTGGAGCCCTTCAATTTAGAAAATCTATCTAATGATACCTATATAGCTTTTTTCTAATTACTTTCGCTTCAAAAAACTTACAAATCTCAAGATCCGCATAAGCTTTGCTGAACACCTTGGATAGCATGAACACTTTTTGTGTTTTTGACATTTGTTTTAGAGTAATAGTTTTGAGTGATACTCGCTTTGGCTGACGTTAGTCTATTTTTAAGTTTCGGATGGTCAATTAAGGGGGAAATTTACGTACCTTTAGCTCCGATTGGATGATAAGAACAAAATCGATTATAGAATGTATTGCGAGATTGTATCTAAACATCTAGAATCGTCAATGGTCGATTGGCACTGATATATGATGTATCAATATTTCGGTCATCATAGCATCGTAAAGAATAAATGAACGTGGACTGTAGCCCAAGAGAGCTTCTCGCAGCCCATCTAAAAAAGCGTTTAAATTTTACCCGTGATCGCGTCATTTAGGCTATGGACTACTGAAAGTCTGTGTTGTTCACTGATAAATCAAGATTCAGTCCGCAATCACTATCGATGGACTTGAATTTTAAATATGATTTTTTGAAAGCTAATCTTTTGTCCTTAAACAATTTCCTGCTTAGTGTCGATTGGTCTGCTATTTTTGGTGGATTGATAATTTCGGATGCTGTTTCGGAGTTTTATAAGATTATGGACAATGCTTTTGATTTATTTATTTCAAAAAAAATTTGTGGTTCAAACTTTGATGAGCTTTGGTTCCATCGTTGATTAAAAAATATCGTAAACCGTTAATCAAAAGCTTTTAAGAAATTGAAGTGGTCTAGAGATGCAAATGATAAATCAAAATATCACGATCTATGCTAAATTTAAATTTCTAAATGATTTACTGTACAAAATCACAGGGCTATCTACGGGTTAAAAGGATTCAATAATGATCCTTTTTCAGGTTCCCACGAAATATGCAATGCGTTTGCAACATTTTTTAAAAATTCCTTTGATAATTCCGATTTATTGGCCGCTTCAGTCGTCATGGTAGCTACAATTCATATACTATCCAACTCGATACCTCGGAGATTTTGATTGAGTTAAATGTTTAAATACTTCTGGTAGTTTAGGTTCGGATAGAATCTCACCATTTATTTTAAATAAATGTGCACATTCTTTGTGGTGTATTTCCTGAAATTTGGAAAAAATGATTTGCTATCCCTATATTTAAATCAGATAGAAGAAGCGATATCACGTGTTATAGAGACATTTCGAACCCCTCCATACAATACCAAAGCTTTTTGAATGTTTGGTTAAATCTAGATCTAGATTAATGGTTTTTTCTAGTAAAATTTTTAAGACGGTTAGAAATTGTGGACAGGTGGATGTGATCTATATAGATTTTTTCGAAAGCTTTCGATAAAATAAATCACGCAATTCTTCTGTGTAAATTAACTGATTTTGGGTTCGATTTCATTTCGATTAAATGGGTTGCGTCGTATCTTTCAAAGCGTTAATATCGAACAATTCAGTTCACTCTGATATTATGTCCCTTCTGGAGTTCCACAAGGTATTCATCTTGGACCGTTACTTTTCATAATATTTATTAGTGACGTAGTTCAAAGTTTTAAGTTTTGTAGGTGTTTGTTGTATGCAGATGATCTAAAAATTTATGCAAACATTAAGTCTGCTATTGTCGCTGATCGGATGCAGGAAGAGCTCTGCGAATTTTGTAATTGGTCTACAATAAACAAGTTGCCATTAAATGCTGATAAGTTTAAACTTATGACATTTTCTAGAAAACGACTGTTGTGCGCGGATGTACCACCATTTGTATTATTCGACGTACAGAACAGTATAGAGTCAGAACAGTTACGTTACCTACGTTAGGTCAATGTTAGAATATGCCTCGACGTTTACCTAATTTGAATCAGAGTTTTGTCCTGGAACCTTACGTAAACCGTCTTTTATCATTAAATGTACAATCTTTAGCACGTAGAAGGGAAATAGCTTGTGCCGTTTTTGCTCGTGACATTTTATGTTTCAGAATTAATTATTCTGACGTTCGAGGTTTTGTCGCTTTTAATCGTAATTACAGTATTGTTGATTTTAATATTTCAAGAACGTTGTTTAAGAGACGGCTGTTGCAGTCATAATAATTTCATTTTTATAGTTTTAATTCATTGTTTTATTTGCTTGTTTTTTTTTTGTTTTAATTCACTAAATTATTTTATGTTATATTTTAATTATGCCAATTATTATTTAAATTTGTATTGTTTTTTTTTTTTTTTTTTTTTGATAGTATATATTTTTTTGGTGGTCATGTGAGTAGTCAAACATTGTAATTTTACAAAATTGACGAATAAAAATAAATAATTAAAATAAATAATTAAATTAATATGATAACTTTTCAAACGGCCACCGTCGTTTAAACTATGAGTCCAAGCATGATACAAATAAACTAGATACGACGGCACACTCATAACTTAAGCTAAACAAATAGCTGACTTGGGATCGAAACTGATTAACCCTTATCATTGATACGGTTACGGACCAGCAATGGCTTGTAGAAATTCTTTAATTATTATCTTATAAAAGTAAACAATAATTTTAAATAATGAAGCATCGAGAGATGAAAAAAAAATAAATCTTTTGAAACGTTTGAAAGAGTGTACAGAATTATTATGTGTATTGCGTTATGTTATGCGTTTATCCAACATTTCAATAAAACCATTTAATTATTATCAACAAATATACTTGATTCGAAATGAATGCAGCACATATTGTATTGTATACACTCGTATACAGCGGAGAAGTAGCAACCTATCATCATATATTTTATATTTTATATATGAGTATCCAAACCTGGAATAAAAAAGTAGATTGAGATAAAATATGTATCCATGTGTCAACATTAATTTAAAATTCGATTTTAAAATAATATATACGTATGTAATGTAATGTATGTATATATATACATATTTATGTTTATGAAAATTGCATTCAACATATTATAAAAAAAAATAAATAAATAAAAAGGGCGTCTCTCATCATTTGTGGATAGGATTTTCATCTTTTGTTCATCTTCTGTTATACATTTAGTACATTCTAAAGAAATGAAATTCAAAAGAGGTAAATCTCGTACCTTCTATAATGGTATCGTGTGTAATAGTTCGACCATATGTACAGTACATTCATCTTGTAATAACAAAATATATAAAAAAAAACAGATTCCTAAAAACTATGAATCGATCTAAGTTAAAAAATTTATTAAAAAAGGAAGAATATTAAAATCAAAGTGTATTCACTTCAATTCAACACTTACGAAGATAAACTACATTGTACAAAAATGTATTTTATATTTATATAAATATAAAGGGTTTTCCATTATGGGTTGGGCCGTATATCTTTATACTTATTAATTTGGTTTAAATTTTTTCTGTATTTAAAACGTTTGTAAGCTAACTGTTTTTTTTTTCTTTATATATACTTATAGGTTATGGTTCAGTGAAGTTCAGTAGTTTAATTCATAGAGGTGTTAGCCAACAAATCCAATAGCAAAAAAAATTCCAGTTCGATTCGCACCAACTTCGTTTTTTACCTTACCTTACCTGTTTTCCTTTATTCACCGAATTCAAGCAGTATTGAGCATAGTTAGGGTTACCGATTGGAAACTCCCTGTTATTTTGGCAATCAGTACTTTTTAAACCTAATTTTACCACTCTGTTTTTCCAACCGCAGCAAGAATTTAATTTCATCTGTCATCAAAAAGCATTGCAACCCTCTTTAAATTCGATTTTTTCATTAAGTTGCGTTAATTTAACAAATATGGCAACTAAGTCAAAATGAGTTAGTGTGTTCCATAATGATCTTTCTGTTAACAAAGTTAATGATCGATCGAATAACCAAGTTTATAAAACAAATGACAATGTGCTAATATTTTCGGTAAAATGTTTGAGAACAAATCGTGTTATAATTCGAATTCATTTCAATTCAAATTCCTGGTTCGAAAATAATTCATGCCGTTTCCCCACACCAATTTAGATAATAACTATCTCCTTTGATAGGATTACTTTCGTGCGCACCACACTAGTTGCTAACTAGTTTTTATTTTTATTTTTTTTTATGATTTACTCCATCTGTTCTGGAGCCGAAGCTCACCCAATTCTTTCGAGGTTAGTTTTTCAGGTCCTACTTTACAGCGTCGCTAGCTAAATCGAGGTTGCACAAATACAGGTTCGATTTAATTTACCTAATTAACAGTTTAATGGATTTGATAATATTTTACTAGTAATGTCAGTATCGGTTAAATTTATTGATAGATTTTTTTTAAACAGGTAAAATAGGCAGCTTTGGATTTAGGAGCATTCCACAAATCTCATAATGGAACTATGTTGACTTTTTTTGTGAATTTTAACGGAGTTATTAATTTTGCCAAGTTACACGGATGAGCAACACATGGTCTTTGTAGACTTTATTCTTTTGAGAATGGTAAATAAGGGTTAAGAACATAATGGCATTCCAACAATCGTTATAAGAAACTGTAAGGAAAGTCATCTTTTTAATTTTAAAATTTCCGTTAATTTTTCGTCCGGCCACGGATTTTTTTTTCTTCATTTGTACTATTTTTAAATTAAGCAAACGATCTGAAATTAGCTATTCCTAAAGGATGATTATACTTTTAGTTCTTCGAAAAGTTGTATAGTTATTAGTTTACAAATTTGTATCCTGGCAGATCGACCGGCACTAAGTTAGAAGTAATTTCGAAAAATTAAGTCTGGGAAGTTAATATAACCGAGCAATTGGCACAGTGGTTAAAGGTGCGGTCTTTGGGACGGGAGGTACCGGGTTCGAATCCCAACGGGGAGGGTTGCAAAATAGATTTTTCATCACCTGATTACGATCAGTGATGACAATGAACAACACAACTATGACCACCTGTTGGACTGCTGGTTGGAGCAATGCAATGTGCAGATGGATTTAAAAGTGAACCTGTATTCGTGCGTCCTCGATTTGGCTGTCGACGGCGTAAGGTAGGACGTAAAAAATAACCCGCGAATAAGTTGGGAGAGGTTCGGCCCTAGAAAAGATTGAAGGGTTCAATCACAAAAACAATTTTGCCGTTTCGGCGAAAGTATGTTAAAAATGATCGCTGATTGACACCATGTTATTTTGAATTTGTAGCATACATTTATCAGTTTTTATGTGACAACCCTTATGTGAATTCTGGGGTTTGAAAATTTTAGTTTGTTGTATTAGTTTCTCAGTTTTAAAAGCATAACTTTTATGTTTTTCCTAGGTTTTGGAAAATTTCGAATTTTTACCACCGAAGTTCACACAATTATTTCTCGGTTATTTTTCATGGCCTACTTTACATTGTCACCAGCCAAATCGACAACGCACTAATACATATTTGGATTTAATTTCCTTATGCACATTGCATTGCTCCTGCCATTCTGTATTGGCGTGGTCGATGGTTGGTTCGATTAATGGATTTAGCACTCCAACACAAAATCATAATTGTGATCATCATAATTGTGATTATATCGATCGCAATCAAATAATGTAAAATCGATAACCCGGTACCTCCTGAATCAGTCAGTGCAGCTTTAACTATAGTACGACAATTGCTGGGTTTTACAAATTGAAGTTTATGACATACATTTCTCAGTTTTCATGGGAATATCATAATAAATTTTCTGGGCTTAGAAGTTTTTAACTGGTGCCATACATATCTCAATTTTGATGGGCTAACCAACCTGAGTTTTGTTAGACTAACCTATGCTGTGTTTTGTGAGTATTAACAATTTCGATTTGTGTCATTAATTTCTCACTGTTGTGGGTCAAACCTTCAGCTGTATTCCGGATTTTAAAAAATTAAAATTTGCTATATTAATTTATCAGGTTTAACGGGCTAGCCATAATGTATTTTTGGAGTTTTGGCTTCATAAAGTACCCGAATATTAAGCCAAGTGTCCACTATAGAGTTTTTTCGGTAGAGTGTAGAGTGTAGAGTCTCTACAAGCAATGTGTACACTATAGAGCTTCTCTACGACTCTACCGCTTTCCATAGAGTAGCCGTAGAGAAATTTTAAGTAGAGCTCTACAATGTGCTCTACAGACTGTATACATTGTTCTCTACGATAGAGCGCTCGGCTACTACTATATTTTATTTTCGATTAATAATATTTTATTTTCAGTCTTCCGTTCGTGCGTACACACTACTCACTATACAAGTTACATAAAAAAAATTAAATTAAAATGAGTTTTCGCCAAAAACACGCTGCTAGGTTCGTTATTTTTTTACTTGAAGAAGAAAACATGAAAACAAGAAAGTGTTGGGAGTGCGAGTGGATCGCGAAAAGGAAGCAAACGCCGGATTTTAACGTGGACCAATGAATAAAATTAAATAAAACGTACAAACGCCTATAGTAATTTTCTACTTATGTCATATGGTAATTTCAATATGGTACTGCAACTGGTTGTTCTAATCATTCAAAAGAAAAATACGCACTTCCGAAAACCTTCAGACAAAATATTTCTTTGCTAAACTATTCGAAAGAGGTCGGAAAGATAATTCTACAAAGTATCCCCTTCGAATGTCAAGTGCTCAAGTGAATTTAGTGACGAATATTTAGGAATTTTGAATTAAATTACGTTCAGAACCCTGGCCTGCAATTATACAAGGTACATCTGCATAATAGAAATTTCGATTCGTAGGCGAATCCTTAATTAGAGATGACCATAGCTAAAACCTAATTTAAAGAGAACTGCTAAAAAAGTAACCATTGTTTGACAACATTTAAAGACAACAGCCTGTGCCTTTTATCAGTAGTTATAAGGGGCCCACAGAAATTCGCACTTGAAAGTAATAGTTTTGAGCGGAACCCAGCTATTAAAGCCTGAAATCCAACTTGGATATCGTGTATCCTAATCAGACTAGGATTTCGTGATGTGAGTCTTTTTTGATAAAAAAAAAGTATAGCCCAAATTTCACCCGTAATTTACCATAATTTCAAGATTAAAACTTTTAGTGAATCCTTGATTAATATCTTAACATCTTCTTTCTTTAAAATCTATTCCAGCCGGAGAATAATAGGTATAGGTATAAGGTATAGGTGTGTTTTGAAAAAATTAAATTGGTGCCCAACCACAATATTTTACACCTTTTAACAATATTGAAAGCGAATGACCATCGAAATGAAAATAGAAATGTCATTAAATATTTAATTGTCAATGCACACATGCGTTCGAAAGAAATGACCAATTCAATTTTCAATTACGTGGACCTATAGATTTACTTTCTCTACTGTAGAGCAAAAACTTTATCAAACATGCTAGATAGAGTGTAGAGCTAATGTAGAGCTCTAAAAAGCCTAAAACAATAGCGTATACACTGTAGAGTTTTCTACGCAATAGAACTGTCAAGTAGAGTGCGTGTAGAGCTCTACTGTAGTGCTCTAAAGGGCGTATACACTACTCTACGCGAGAGTTTTCTCTACCTCTACGTAAAAACTCTATAGTGGATACGTGGCTTTAGACTAAATTTTTCGAAATATTTTTTGCTCATCAATGCTGTCTCTAGTTATGTACATAGGAAGTGATAGCATTAGAATATCCTAATTTTTGTAAAATACGATGATCTTCTGATCTTATTTGGGATATTGTAGATGAATTTGTTTTCCAAAATTAGCTAGGTAACATATGCGGGTGATATCCAAGCTTTGACCAACATGTTTTTTGAAAAGCTGTATTGTTGTATTCAAGTATTTTGCCACTTTCTACATTTAGGATAATATTTTTATATTTTTATAAAAATGTAAGTGTTTTGTATTATTATAAAAATGTTTATGTAAATATAGCGCAGAGATAAGTATATACATCTTTGATTGGCTGCTAAATAATTTATTTTTTTTTTAATTACAGGTTTAATTTATTTCATCTACTCTAAAGTGTGTCGGATGTGCAAATTAAATAATTTTTAAATAAAAGTTATGTTTTTAATGATTGGTAGTGAACATTTTGTTCTGTCAATATAAACGTACTATATAGTCATTTTTTCGTGTAGTAAAAAATTTCCAGATGAATATTTAAAGTTTAAATAAAATTCCAAACTGTTACTTTTGGTGGATGCTTTGGCTTCTCTACGATAACGTGTGGCTGTTTTTAACCCCAAATCCGATAGCTCTGGTTGTTTACTTAGTCCCCGAAATAGAAGTGCTCTTGTCTGAAAATATGATTTTTCGACCAAAATCTACGTCATTATTAAGCTCGTTTATGGCCCGCGCAGAGAACTGATACCAAAGTGGATGGTATTTTGCCTTCTTTACGTCCGAGTCAATTGGACTTTGTAGGCGAAATATTCGAGGTGTTTGTGGAAGATTCTTCTAAGGCTGGTTCGACTAATGGCCAGTTGCGCGATTGGGGTCGAGTTGTGGCCGATGAATTTTGACCTACTGTTTGGAGGTCAGCCGCAATATTCTCGAGCGTTCGCCATATCTGAGCTTGGGAATCACTTCTGTTATCCAATACCAAGCGTTTTTCACGAACTATCTTCAAAAATGTATCTTCAGCGGTTTCACTTGGTGCTCTTTGACGATCCCTATTTCTTTTCAAAATTCGCACACGGCTATACAAGAAGTTCTTTGAAACAAGTTTTCAATATATCGAAGCGCTCTTTAAGCGCATTCAAGCTAGTATATATCTTGTTTCCAATTTAAATAAGCACCTTAACAATTCTAATACACTTGAAAGGTACAGAGATCACTGTCAGTGCGTAAAGAACTATACTTGGCCTCCTATATTGTCATTGCAAAAATCCGGTAGAGTAACAAAAAAACGCTAGCTTGGGATAAAAACCATTGTAGCCAAACCAGATTTCTATTATGGTGGGAGTATTGTCAAAACCATATTTTCCGGAAAGGAATTTATAACCCAACCCAATAATAAAAATTGGTTTTAAACCACGAACCGATTTTACAGTAATTTAAAACTTTTAAATCCAATATTTATTTATTTTATTTAGTCCTCTAAGATGAAAGGATACTAATTTAAATTAATTTTCTATTTAAAAGTAAAATAAGGATTAAAAAAAAAAAAACAAAACAGAAAATATCATAAGACTGAAAAGAAAATGTTGCAGCAAATGGTTTGGAAAATTTGTTTGTTTTACAAAAAAAAAAAAAATGTTTGACAGATTGCGGAAGAATATTGATGATAAAAAATTAATTTTAAAAGACAAAATGAAATAAAATAAAAATCCCAATTGTAAACAAAATATATATTTATTTTCAACAAATGATATCAAAAAAATTTTTTTACTGCGTGAAAATAGGAAATTAATTTAAATTCTCTTCTCTATGTTGTGCTATATGTGGAAATATTCAAAAAGGATATTCTGTGTGTACGTATCGACAGCAAAATGGGGATTTATTTATTTATTCCATTTCATTTGATACTTTTTTTTTTTTTTTTTTTGGAAAACAAACAACAATAAATAAATGACGGAAAAAATTAAATGAAATAAAAAAAGTCATTTTTAATTTACTGAAGTGGATTAATAAAATAAACTTTATCATTTATTTTGTGAATTTTTATTTTTACGTAAATTGAATTTTTAGTGTAATTTGAATTGATGGGAATAGTTTTGAGTGGAAATGGCAGGTAGATTTATTTTTAGAGTAGCATTTTTAGACATAATTCTCTTATCTTTAGAACTATTAATACGAAAATTATAAGAATACAGCAAGCTGTGGTTTCTAACAATTTAATCAGCTTTAAAGGTTTGGTTCTTTAGAGTTGGCGTACAATATTGATATTGTTTAAGAGCTTAATTGTCTCAATATTCGCATGTTGCTAAAGTCTGTGTTTCGTTGAATTTTTTTGAAAACGAGATCCATTTTAAGGTCTATAAGGGTCGTTGTCATCTTCTTATCAGTTTACATAGTCCTTCTTAAGAAGGTTCTAAACCTGAGCGAATCTTGTCTACCCCAACAAAAACCAAATATTATTTGTTGAGCTATTTTCGATATCGGTATGAGTGTAGATGATCGAGTTGCTGTGGAGACAAGATTTGGCATAGTGATGCGTCGTTGGTCGATGACTGTGTCAGTTGATGATGAGAAGATTTTCAATAAAGATATCACCGAACTTAATATCTTCTTTCACCATTACTCTAATACCAAGGAGAACATTAAGTATTTATGAACTTCGGTGTATTGAAGTGCAGCTTTAAGTTGTCGATGAAATCGTTCAACGATATTATTCACTTGAGGATTATAAGCGGTTTTTGTATGCAATGAGAGTCTGGTATTCTTTATACGATACACATGCCGAATATCTATACGTTAAACTGACTTGCTGCCCTTGTCTTGAAGTATGTTTAATTTTTGAACAAAATTACTCTAGTCAGAGGTTTGTGGCCGGTGTATATTGGGAAATCCTGGCCTTCTTCAAAATATCTAAAGTGCTTGATTGACAAATATATTATGGGCAATTCACTGTCAAATGAGTATTTGACAGGGTATTTTTGTTCAGCCTCCATGATTTTCTTGGAAAAGAAACCTAGTTGTTTCGAACATACGGTTTTGTATGTACTGTTGTATAGTAGTGCTCTGATAGCAGTATTTGGTGCATCGTTTGTGATACTGAACTTGTATCACAAGTTGTTAAGCGGGTGTACATATATATTGTTTTGTCTACTTTATTTTCGAGATGTATTGACATTTTTAGGGCCAAAAGAAATTTTTGGCTGTTTTAAGCTTCTTTAGTAGAGTGACCAAATTTGCGTGAATTAAAGCGAGAATCTTCAGTAATTTGGGTATATAAATCGATGGTTTAAATAAGTAAATTACCATACCGATAAATTATACTGGATTTTCTTGATTGAAGTGGGGATTGGGAGTTCCGTAATGGCGTTAATACGCTTTTTAGTAGAAAGGATACCAGTGATTGTGTGGCTAAAGAAATCGAATTTGAACCAAAAATGCATTTCGAACCCTTGATGTTGACGCCAAAATCTTCGAGTCGTTTGAAAAAATGTTTCATATAGCTTTTGTGTTATTCTTAAGTTTGTGTTGCTACAAGAATACCGTCTATATACGTGAAAACAAAGTCTGAACCTCAGACGACTTCATTAACTATTCTCTGAAGTGTTTGGATGTCATTTCTGAGACCAAATGTCATTTGAATAAATGCATGTTACGATGAAAATTAAATGATATGATCTGACGAGATATATTTTGGAGAAGATTGTGAATCCATGAATGTGCATGGAAAAGTTCCGAATGTAAGGAATCCGGTACCGGTCTGGTACTGTGACTATAGTGAGCCTTCGATAATCACCATGAGGTCTCCAATCAAGATCTTTTTCTTGATAATATGTAA
The DNA here is from genome assembly GCA_963556175.1 of Tipula confusa. Lineage (NCBI taxonomy): Eukaryota > Metazoa > Arthropoda > Insecta > Diptera > Tipulidae > Tipula > Tipula confusa. The sequence goes on from OY744475.1 coordinate 92,260,219, forward strand.
TGGGCAAGAGACAGAAGATGCCGATGACCGGCAAATTCTTAAGTCTTAAGTAAGTTGTAGTTTAGGTCTGCTTTTAGGGACGGATATTGCTAGGAAGCGTACATAATCAGTGTTGATTGTGAAATGAATGGGGTGGGTTTATCAATCTACACCCTTGTAGAATTGTGATTGATGAATCAATCAGCCGGCAGCGTTTTTAATCTACAAGTAGACAATATTTGCTAAAATTTATGATCGGATGATTTACATTTATGACATTAGCAGCTGATAAAACAATACATACGATTTTAAATTGAGTAAAATTAACGTTGGAAACCGTTTACAGGTACAACCAAAATGTTGGCTCTTGAGTTCTTGCGGAGAAATGTACGATAGTTTAGTTTGCCATGTAGGTGAAAGCGTTGACATAATGGGGGTTGAACATATGGTTTGTAGATGCAATTCTGCTGTTTAGTGGAATGTTTTGGTGAAAGGAATATGAAGCACACTTTTAGGATAGTGTGCATTTGCTCAATTTTCTTATGTTAACCCATATATCTGGGTACTTCAATAAGTCGTTTAAAGTCAACTAAAAGATAAAATAATCAAACGCACCCTTTAAAAATTTTAGTCTAAATATTCGCTGTTGGATGTTCCCGTGCCAGTGAGATAACGGGTTGGTTGAAGTTCCGAAAATATTGGTGCCGTTCAAGCATCCGTCGCAAACTAACCAAAACAGTCAATTCCACGGCATTCTCAAGAATTAGGTATTGCTCAGACCACACTTTCGCGAGTTTTGCGAAGGAATTTTGGCTTGCACCCTTATAAGATAAAGTTAACACAATAACTAAAGCCACACTCGATCATATGAAGAGACGTACGTTCTTGGCTTGAGCTCTGGAAATGTTGAAAGAAGATGACCAATTTCATCACAAAAGCTTCTTCAGTGATGAACCGCATTTTTGACTAAACGGCTTCGTAAACAAACAGAATATGAAAACGAACAGAAGTCCTTATTGGAAAACCCGATATAAGGAGAGTTTGCAATTTTTTAAACGTTGGTGTGACACCTTCGATTCTCTCTGAAGATATATCTACCCTAACATTATAAAATGCCTACATTAAAGTTACTCTTAGAGAAGGCAATTTACCCATGACCGTTTTTTTTAGCTTCGAGCGAGTTCGAACGCAAATCAAACAGCTCCTAATGTCTCGTTTGATAAGATCCTCGGCACCGATACTCCAATATTTTTATCTAATTATGACTAGATAGATATCGACGTTGCTGATGAATTCGGATGTATATGCGTATTGTGCAGACACCTCACGAGATTCTCGGTTAATTGATGGCACTTTAATAAGTTAACCAAATGCTTCATATAGTGTAAGGAATTTTTGAATTTTGTAAACTGCCATCTACTCGTAAAATAGCGTTTTCGTCTATAAATGGATGTAGTGCTGTCAATTTACTCCTCTTTCTGATTAAATTTTGTCTTTGTAGCTCGTGAATTTCAACTTTAAAGCAGCCGCATTTGGGCCATTCGATTACGATTTGCCTAGCTTTTGTTAGATGCTCACACGTGACGGAGGGTGATTTTATTTTACGACAGTTGTCGGTTTATCTATTACAGTTAACTAGAATTCTCAGAAATGACCAGTAAGAAGGAAACTTCTCGACTACATTACTCCACTGGAGATGTTAATTTTTCAGCAAAATTCTCAATTTTGGTTAGCACCGTCTAGTTACTCCTTTCGACGGTGAAAGCACTTGTAACATAATTGAAGTTTGACAATTTTGTATATGTATTTCGGAGAAAATTGACACTCCACAAAATTGAGTGTGTAATCAGAAATTGGGTGTGCGTAATTAGACATCATTTGTTGGTCCTGCTGCCAGTGATTTCTCGATTATGAAACTCATGCGAGTCGATTATAAACTCATTAGTCGCCACCTACTACAAGCCAAGAATGCTGTGGTGGAATCTCAACCAAAGGGACAAGTTGAGTAAGATTGATGAGTAATATTGGATAGCTCTTGTCTAATCTTTTTGGGAGTTGTTTCCTGTTTTTGGAGGTTGCGCTCACTAGGCAGAATGATTTATTAGTTTTGCAGAATAGTGGTGGTGATATTTTCACCAAAACCTTCTTCAATCTGTAAAATAATGCCATATAGGCTGCACAATACAAATTTATAATTACGTCTGATTATTGTTTTTTTTTTAAATAAAGATATTCCATTTATTAACATTTTTTTTATGTACATAATTTTTCTTAAAATTAATTTTAGGATGGTGGAATGACATCCATTAAATCTTATTTTTACATATTTAGTCCGCTGTCCCTTAACTTGGGCACTCAGGTACTTAATCTAACCTAACACTATTATTGTTAATATATACATTATTTTATTCAAATCTAACATCGAAAAAGTTATTAAAAATATATTACGTTAATAAATTAAACAATATTAATATGAAATTACTGGTTTAATAAAAATGTTAAAAAAATTGTGAACCAATATTAAATTGAAAAGAAGTTATATTTAAGCAACATACATACTTATATACAAAAAACACAGACACACACACATACATACGATTATATAACAATGATTTTATCAAAAAGAATAAAAATGTTATCAAATGTGTAGGGATTATCAAAAATAAAATAAAAAATTAGTTAAAACTAATGTATCTCATATGTATAAGTTTATAAAAGAAAATTATATGAAATAATCATATATTCTTTTAATTTTGCTGCCACTGTGATGTCATCAAAAATGGTTTTTAAAATTTTGCCGCCACGGCGATGTTATCAAATGTAGCTCAAACTGTGATGCCATCAAAATAGGTGTTTTTTTTTTATTTTTTTTTTTAATTAATTTTGCCGCAACTGCGATGTCATCGAAATAAAATTTATGCTGAGGTGTTAAGCCACCAATACCTCTCGCATCTCGCCTCGTACTCGTTCGGGTCACCATCTTTTAATTTTGTCTGATTATTGTTGGTTGACTAAGTCGTACTAGTCTACGTTCTGACGAACATTTAAAATTTTCCACGTAAATTACAAAACAATTTTTCCTTTGTTGAAATTTTCTTATGTTTACGCATCGTGTTTTTCATTTTTATTTGTGTATCTGACGCTTAATATTGATACTTATATATGTTTTGATTACAATACATGTGGATATATCTTTACGAGCATATATTCGGTGTATGGGAAAAACAAGTTTAATATTTATTTTTATAAACAAACTAGAAGAAAATTAAGTGTGGAAAATTTATGTAGAGAAAAAGCATATAATTATAATAAATAAAGAATTATGAGTATAACATAATTTTAATGAAAATATTGTTTATTTGGTGAACATATACTCGTTTATAATATAAGAATAATGCAGCAGATTATGGTTTTTGTATATATATATAATATCAAAGCTATACAGGGTGCGTATTAATTAGTTTTAGGTTTATGTTTTGAATAACTTTTGAATGAAACCTAATTTTATAAATTATAGTTTGTTGATTGATTATAAGATATTTAACGCTAAAAATATAATATAAGAATATAAGTGGCTGGATCTGGTAATGACGAAAATCTGAGTACTTTTAAACATACTAAATTCATATAATTTTAAACGAATGTTTGTCTTAAGTCATGAGCAACTGATTTATTTCGGGCACATGAAATTGGAAACATAGTAAATGGCGCACCATGCAGTAATTGTGCGAAGCTTGGCTGTTAAGGTAACAACTCAGAAAGTTTAAATCTCCATATATAGCTCAACTATTCCGTTTATTAACCATCGAAATCAAAATCAGCTATGTAGTCAATAGTTATACAGGGTGTCCCTAAAGTGGCTGACACGAATAGTACCATTGGATTCCTTGATCAAAGCGAATATGACTTTCTACCACTTCGCACTATGAAGTTATAGACGTTTGAAGAGGAGTCCTCCAACGTCGTACCTTGTATTAAAGATAACTCAATATCAAGAGAAAGAACCATTTGTTTTTCTTAAAGTTTATATCGTTAAAAAGCTGATTAAATTTTCTTTCAAATAAGGTATAATAAATATAAATATTTACGTAAAAAGTAATTCAAATTAAAACAAAACTTTTAGAATTGAAATCTTTTTAAGAAAATTTTTTGTTTTTTACCATTTATCTTTTAACAATTACTCTACGACAATAAATATTTTTTGATTAAAACATAGTTCAGACTCTTAGCTTACAGAAAAGCTAACTATTTGCAATAATATGTTATCTAAAAAAATTAAAAGATTACAATAAAAATTTTACATTTTCTTTATTAGAAGCAAGTATTGAGGTAGAAATAAGTACTGGTAATTGGTAATAATAGTCCGCAAAATTTACAACAAATTCTCAAAATGACCACCATTAGCCGTTACGCATTCCAAACACCTATTTATAAATGACTTGCGAACTTTTACGAAAACGTTTCTATCCCGTACGATTTCGTTACAAGCTTCATATATTCTAGCAATTAACGTTGCTTTATCTGGGATAGATGAACAACAAACTTTAGTTTTTAATGGCCGCTGAAGTAAAAATCTAACGGATTTAGTTCCGGTGATCTTGCTGGCCAATGTATAGGTCCTCCGCGGCCAATCCACTGCCTTGGAAACAAAGTGTTTAAGTGGGATCGTACATTTCTTGAAAAATGTGGTGAAGCACCATCATGCATAAACCACATACATCGTAAATTAAACAATGGAACTTCTTTCAAAAGTTCTTCAAATTGTTTTTTTTTTAAATTTAAATATTTTACACCATCTAATCTGTTTGGAAGTATGATCGGTCCTAGTAATTCGTCTCCAAAAATACCACACCATACATTTACTGTGAATTTATGTTGGTAACTGTTTACAATTTTTAAATGAGGATTATTTAATGACCAGGAATGCATGTTGTGTAAATTTATACATCCGTCTCGACTAAATGCAGCTTCATCTGTGAAAATTATATTTTTTCGAAACCAAAAATCTCATGTTTGTTGCTCAATTACCCATTCACAAAAAATTGTTTTTGATATTTTATCACTTTCCAAAATGTCTTGTACTGTTTGGTAATGATAAGGATGGAGTTTTTCTTTTCTAATTTGTCTGTGTACGATAGATGTTCCAATTCCGGTTTTTGCTGCAATTTTCCGAATACTAGTCGTGGGATTGTTATAAACAATAAATGCGTCTAATAAAGAAAATTTAAAATTTTTATTGTAATCTTTTAATTTTTTTAGATAACATATTATTGCAAATATGAAAAATAGTTAGCTTTTCTGTAAGCTAAGAGTCTGAACTATGTTTTAATCAAAAAATATTTATTGTCGTAGAGTAATTGTTAAAAGATAAATGGTAAAGAAACAAAAAATTTTCTTAAAAAAATTTCAATTCTAAAAGTTTTGTTTTAATTTGAAATACTTTTTACGTAAATTCATACTTATTATACCTCATTTGAAAGAAAATTTAATCAGCTTTTTAACGATATAAACATTAAGAAAAACAAATGGTTCTTTCTCTTGATATTGAGTTATCTTTAATACAAGGTACGACGTTGGAGGGCTCCTCTTCAAACGTCTATAACTTGATAGGGGGGCTTCACAGTGCAAAGTGGTAGAAGTAAAGTCATATTCGCTTTAGTCAAGGAATCCAACGGTACTATTCGTGTCAGCCACTTTAGGGACACCCTGTATATATTTTTGTTTTAATGTTGGAGGCAAAAAGTGCTTCCTGTACATTCCCCAACATTTTGCTTTACTGGGACAATGTTTTCTGAGATAAATTAGTGCTGAAAATTAATCAAGGAAGAAAAATTATAAGCTTTTGCAATGACGAATCCATACAGAGTAAGTTCGTTAAATTTAATTTATTTTGAAATAATTTATGCTGTATTTAGGGAAAAACATTACTAGGGAGCAGAAGACACTATGGTTTCAGTCATGGAGCGCGACCCAAACCTTACCCCAGCTAAATACGAATAAGAACATAAATTTTGTATTTTTTTAAAATTTAATTTAAAACTTTATTTGGTTTGAGAAACTAACATTATTTTAACTGTATAATTTTTAAATTGTTTTTATATTCTTTGACAGATTTCAGGGAATTGAAGGCTAAAATAACAACAATCGGAGATGGCAACGAATAGCTGACGAGCTAAATGCAGTTTGGGGTGCAAACAAGAATAGCGAAAAATGAAGGCGTGCCTGGAACGATATGAAGTAAATCAAGATCAGTGTTAAACTGATGTGGATTTTATGAACTACTCTTAAATATTTTTTAAGAAATACGCACTCAGCCAGTTGGCTCAATTAAAGGAGTTCGATAATCGAACTAGCTTAAGAATGGAAGTTTCCTCAATGCGACCATCCACTTTAAGCCAAAGTGATTAGGCCAATGCGTTCTAAACATATCAGAAGTAACTGAAATAGTAAAGCTTCCTTGGGTATCTTCTTAATTGACTTCTTTGTCTTGAACTTGGAGGATCGGCATATACACGGGATAAGCTATTGGCATAATCTACGTGCTATCACCCACAGTTACAATAAAACCAACTCACAAAATTAAAATTTGAATCTCGTTTTCTTTCTCTCTCTCTCTCTCTCTCTCTCTCTCTCTCTCTCTCTCTCTCTCTCTCTCTCTCTCTCTCTCTCTCTCTCTCTCTCTCTCTATCTCTCTATCTCTCTCTTTTTCTCTCTTTCTCTCTCTCTCTCTCTCTCTCTCTCTTTCTCTCTCTCTCACTCTCACACTCTCTCAAAAATTATTATTTATTTTATCATTCCAATGAACCAGAATACAAAATTGTGCAGCAATTTCTGGGAGGCAAGCCGCAATTTGACAGGTGCAGAAATCTTTGTCGACGACGATGGCTCCTCGTGGTAGAGAACGACATGTCTTTTCCTGCTTAAATAAACCAAACCAACAAGTAAATTTTATATGGAACCGAATTGTTTATCCGATGTGGGCCAGCAATGTCCTTTATCATTTTGCTTTTGTTTTTTTATTTAAATGTTAAATGTGATATAGCTTTGTTAGGAAATATTTTTGAGTGAAATTCAAAATCCTTTATCAACTGCATCTGTAATCAGTATAAAATATTTTTTAAGTAAAGGTATATTCTCAGCATTATGCTGGAATTCTTGTTAAGTGTTTATAAAAAAATACAAAATCACTCTAAATATGATGGTTTGTGAAACGTTTCACGATTTTTTATTTTTGAGTCGTTACATCCACATCGCCTAAAACAGGGTTGACTGTAATTTTTTACACTCAATATTTATTATGATTATTCAACTATATGTAGTTTGAAAGGAGAGCATAAAAATTGATTCTTATGATAACAAAATTCAAAATAATATTTTTTGAGTGAAATTGTATACTTCGGATTTTAATTTATTTGAGTAAAATTTCAAGTTTGCGCTTATACTCGGTATAACAAATTTACTAAATTTACAAAATTTGAGTAGAATTTTTAAAATATAAAAACTACTCATTAAATTTTATGAGTCGCAAGCTAGGCTTGATATTATCTAAACAAAGTATAACTAAAATTAAGCTCAGTGTTATTTTTTCACTTAAAATCAATTTTTAATTTATAACTAAATTTTGAAAAGAGAGAACAAAAGTTATATTAATAAAACTTAAGTTATATTAATAAAATCGAAGTTCGAAATATTGATCCAGCTTTCGCAGTTATAACCTCGATATCACTCAAAAGAGGGATAAGTGCCACTTTTTTCACTCCAAGTAAAAGATAAATATTTAATTAAACTTTTAAAAGAAAATTGGAGTTTTATATTGATAAAATTTATAATAATAAGATTTATCGGAGTGAAATTTTTTATCTGAATTTATATGATAAGGAAATCACAGATATTTGAGTTTATGTTAAACTCAAAACAATTAAAAACTTTCAACTATATTTTGAATGGAGAAAAATAAAATTTTTATATATTAATAATAATGTTAAATTGTGCTAACATTAAAAATGTTATATTTTGAGTGAAATTTAATTCTTCTTGGTTTATTTGAGTGAAATTTTAGGTTTATCAAACGAAATTTGCTTTCAGTCAAAAAACTAACGGAAAAAGGTTTTCAAGTAAATTGCAAGGGCAACAAGTGTAAAATAAGGGAGAACAGTCGGCAAATTGCAGTTAGCGAAATCAGCGGTAAACTTTACAGACTAAAAGAGCCTCACATAGTTTACTCGGTCGAAAAAGAATCCAATGGCTGCATACATTATTGGCATAAGGTTCTAGGCCATAGAAACATCGAAGTAGTGAAATCATTGGCGAAACAAAATTTGGTTAAAGGCATCAACTTCAGCGAGTGTATAGCACATCGCAAAATCAACTCCAAGTGCAGAGTGTGTCTCGAAGTAAAAATTACTCGAATCAAGTTTCCGGTCAAGTCAAGTAATAAAGCAGTTGCAGTTATGGATCTGACTCATTCGGATGTTTGTGGTCCCATGCAAACGACCACACCATCAGGTAATCATTACAATGTGACATTCATAGACGATTACTCAAAATTTATAGTCAGCTACCTAATCGCAAATAAATCATCAGTTTACAGCAAATTAAAGGAATATATTGCGATGGTAAAGGTTCAATTCGGAAAGAAACCTAAGTGCATCCGTACAGATCGAGGAGGAGAGTACCTCAGTAATCAATCCGAGAAAAGTCCAAATGTGCAATACTTCAGAAAACGGATCAGAATGTTATATGCATGTACCAAAGCAAACAAGGCGCAAATTAGGCTCAAAGTGTATGAAAGCAGTGCTGGTTGGTATTGGCATATCGTTGTTACATTCCGGAAACCGATCGAGTCACAGTTATTTGAGATGTTCAGTTCGTTGAAAGGGGTCATTTGTTACCTATCAAGTCCATCAAAAATTACCAACAGGAACAAATTATCGACAATTCAGGGTTGAACAACTTGGAAAATGCAGAGATATCAGGTGCAACAGGAATTAGTCGTTAAAGAAGTTCAGGAAATGAATTCAATACAGAAATGAACGTAGTGAATTCAGTCATTCAAGAACCTAAGTGCTACGTAGAAGCTATCAAGGGTGATCAAAGGAGGCTGTGAATCCAAGCAATGACAGATGAGATGAATTCATTGATGGAGAATCAAACATGAGAGTTTGTGAAAATTCCAGAAGGTACAAATCTAGTTGGCTGCAAGTGGATTTACAAGCTCTAGTTGTTCGTCAAACTACGTTTCGAACATTGCTTACAGTGGCAGCAAACAAGGACATGAAGGTTTATCTTCTAGATGCGAAAACGGCTTTTCTAAACAGTGAATTGGTTGAAACAATTTACATGAAAAAACCTCCAGGATTCAAAATTGAAGGCGGGGAAGGTTTAGTGTGTCTACTAAAAAGGAGTATATATGGTCTAAAGCAATCAGCGCGCAATTGAAACAAAACTGTTCATCAAATTCTCATTTCTGATTGTTCAATGCAAGAATGATCCATTCTTGTACACATACAAACATGATGGAAAAATATGCTACGTATTAATCTACGTTGACGATGTGGTCATGGCTGGTGAAAACAACGAGATAATCTCCAAGTGCGAAACATTTTTAAGTTCGAAATTCAAGATTAATAACTTGGGAGAGATTAAGGATTTCTTGAGTCTTCAAGTCAAGAAGGAAGCAGCGATGGCCATTACACGTTGAATCAGACTGCTTACATTGGAAAAGTACTAAAGAATTTCCAAATGTCTAATGCAAAGGAGTCCCCGGCCAACGGCAAATATCAAAAGTTGCTCGTTTGCTTACTAAATATATCAGTCAACACGAGACCTGACATATCGGCAGCGATTTCAATTCTCACACAAAAGTTGCTCAGTCCAAACCAGGAGCATTGGAACGAATTGAAACGAGTATTAAAGTATCTAAAGGCTACTGCCGAATTTTGACTATCAATTGGGAAGAGTGATGGTCTGGATCACTTAATCGGATATGCAAATGCAAGTTGGTCTGATGATCGTGCAAATAGAAAGTCACATTACATATTCAAGTATGCAAGTATGGAGTATTGGAAATAAGCATTAAACGACGTTTGCTGGTGTTATTTCAACAATTTTGTTTTTAATGGTGTCCTTATAAGTTATTGTACTTTTCCTTCAAGTATCTCCATAGGAAGAAATGGGTGTGGTCAAATCAGAAGAATTTGGCTTTTAAAAATCGACAAGCCTTTACTGCAATCTTCATCTGTTGTTGTCAACCACTTTGGAACGCTGTAACGCCGGTTCTGATTTTGTATTATCTTGTAGCTGCCTCAGTACCTTCAATAGCTACACACACAAGTGCATATTCAATTTTTTGCATTTTTTTTTTCAAACTTGTAAACTGTAACTAGAGGATGATGGAGGGTACTTTGTCACTTTCAAGCTTGGTTTAAATGGTGTATATATTTCTTCTATTGCTGAAGAGCTCATTACCTACCATATTGGCCATCTGTGGCCTTCAGTTAAATGGTGGTAAATAACTAAATGACTTGTAATACAAACATAAATCCATTCACCATAATACTTTAATGCAACAATTTGCAAAGAATTAAAAAGTTTTAAAGTTAAAATATTTAAATAGCCCTTTTTATGCCGAAGCTACTTAACTCATACCTCCCGTTGAAAAAAAAAATATGTTCTTGTAAGAAACTATATACATAAACGAATACATACATATGCAATGTAATTAGTAACATACTACATAATATTACATAGTTGTTTGTTTAAAATGAAATTAAAAAAAAAAAAAAAAAAAAAAAAAAAAAACTCACATGCTCATCTCTTGAATTGAAACAATTTTCTTGTTATTACTTTGTATGTGTACACAACAAGTATAGGTTCATCTAGCTACTCATCAGAAGCATTTTATTAGATTTTATTTTTTTGGTTTGGTTTTGGTTTATGCTTAGGAAAACAATAAGAAACATATGTTTGTTATGTTTTTCATCTTATTATTTAATCATCATTCGGTTTTTTTTTTGTCTTGTAGACAATTTTATTTTTCTATTTTTCTCGAAAGAATAATAATATCCTAATCTCTAATATTACAACTAGACGACTACTGTGTACCAGAAGGACTTAAATGTTTTAATTTTTATTATTTTATTTTTTTTAAGACAATAAGGATATTTTTATGGGTTTTTATTGTTGGATTTTTAAGGAATATTATACATAATTAAGAAATTACTTTTATTGAATATTAAAATAATTTTTTATGGGTTTTATAGTTTTAGATATGCCAACTGGTCCGCATCCATAAACTACTTCCTATTCCCTTGCACTAAATTATGTCTTTATTTGTGTGACAAACCATTCAACCAAACAAATGGATTAACATATTTATACAAAGTCAATTGCATAACAAAAACCACTTAAATATTTCATGTCAATCGAATTATTCCTATTTTCTCGGAATTATCTATATCCCTTTAGAGCAGCGAATAAAAAAATTATAAAAAAAAAAAAATTGCGAGGGTGATAATTTTCATTTTTTATCTGCATCCATTCCAAAAGAAAAAAAAATCGTTTCGATAACAATACAAATTTTCAATTGTCTTACAAAACCATAAGATTTACGTGAATTTTAAATATAAATCTAAAGCAAAGTGGAAGTGGAAGTGGGAACACGATATAATACATTTGAATAAAGGTGAGGACGATATTATGATGATGGCAATGATGTTGAAGATACAAAGAAATGCTATATAGATATAGAGTGGATTCATAATATTTCTTTTTTATGTCGTATCAGCATAATGTCATACGAATGAATGTAAACTTAAATTGTTATTGCCTTGCAATTATAATATTATGTTTTATTAGGCCGGATATATGTAATTCATTTTTTGAAGGGTGGCGCAACTAATATAATGATTTAATTTGTGTAAAGGAATCAATTTATAATAATTACAGAATTCTAATACAGATATGGTTCATTGTTTTTAACACCGAAAGAGAGAGACTTTGATCTAGATGAGTAATTTTATAATTTGCGACTCGAAAATAACAGCTTCTTTGTTATGTGTCTTTAGTTTGACCAAAAGTAAAAGGACAAAAATCGGTTCTCCAGTAAAATAATTATGTTACGTACCATAAAATAGTTAATGATGATTAGATTTTTAGACCAAATATTAAACTAAACTTCTAGAGGTGGCTTGGTCGCCCCGAACTCTTTTTTACACATTTAAAAGTCGTAGAGAGTATTCTACAACGATTTATTCTGGAGCATAAAATATCTTTAGTCGACCGCCGTTTTCGCCATACATAATTATTTGATGCGAAGCACATTTCGACTTGGCTGACTTTGTTAATAAACAAAATATTTGCCGCTGTTGGGGAACTGAAAATCCTCAATTTATATAATGTGCAGTAACTGTTAGGGACGCTTTTGGCGCTGGCGGCACTATTAGGCCATATTTGAGGATGATAGAAGCAGTGTTGTGACTGGTGACCGCAATCGAGACATGTTGGAGAACTATAGTTTGTGTACCAAGTAATCGTGAAGAGAGCCGCTGGTATTGCTATATGTAAATAGCCAAACAGTGATGGTAATCATGAGCGTTGACTTTTTCAGATGGCGAATCTAGTAAACTCTTGTGATCTTTGATGAATGTCTCAATTGCCCGTAAATATCGGGGAATTTCACATTTTATTTTACAAAAAATAAAGAATTGTCAAGCAACAACAAGTACGATGTGGGCAGTGTACTGGTTGATGATTTTTTTGTGCAATTTTAGCATAATTTTTTTTTGACCTGACACAATAATTTGTATGGGACTGTGAATGGCCGTCTCCACTACAAAATAAAGGTTTTTTCGAATAAGGTTTTTTTTGGTTGGAGTTTTGGTGTTAACTATAGAAGAATACGGGTAGTTCTAGCCACCGAGGCGGTGGACAGACGACCGCTGAAGAAGCCATGGTTTTTGTATAGTTTTTTTTTATTTTATTATTTTTTTTATAAATTTTAATAAAATTTTTATTTAAAAAAAAAAACCATGATGTGAGCCGTTAAAGGCGCTCAATTCTTTTTGTCTCGGATTGGTGGTCCGAATTATTTTTATTTCCTTTTCCGTCTAAATCTTCCGTTCAAATTTTTTTTCTTTTACTTAGCATAATTTGTATTTTTGCACATATCACTTAGCTGCTGTGTCGATTTTTCGAAATGAGAAGTCTAGTTCTGTCTAGTTTCCATTTACCATTTATTAAGCTACTTTGGCCATTTTTGTTGAAATAAATACCTAGATGGTATGTTATGTTATTTCTATGTTGTTTCTGATGGCACCATCCCCAATATCCAGAATATTGATAGCGTGTAAAGCAAAAGATTGGGTTTAATGTTCGCTCTGCTTACTCGTCTTACGGTCTCTGTTTTAGCTGGTACATTTCCTGATTATTATCATCTATCATCATACCATACTGATTTTTCCCTTGCTGTTCGTCAAATGGTGAGAAGGATATTTCAATAATTGTTGTTTTATAGTGAGAATTTCTCGGATCGATTGAAAATACGTGAACTAATCCATCTGCTCCCAGTAGGATTTCAACAATCCTACTTCTAACGCCATTGGAGATTAAACATAGTGGCCTTGCATTTAATATGGCCTCTTTTTGATTTAGCAGTATTGTTAATTCCTCATAGATAAGTAAGGCATTTATTTCGAGTTTTTTTTAGGTGGTTTTAACTGATTTTACACACCAGCTTCCTATAACCCACGCGGTTGAAAAGGTCAGGTTATGACTTTTGTTAACAACTGTTGAGCAACAATATCATTGAAGTTGGCTGTTTGATCTTTTCGTAACTTTTTTAACTGATTATTGGCTCCAACAAAACTAACGCCATAGCCACTGTATATGTTAGTGCGCCTATATAAATTAAACTTTTATGGGCTCAATAAATGCTTCTGCATTAAGGTCTGCCACTAATTCTACGTGTATTGCTTTGGTTGATAGGCAAACAAAAAATGTCATGCATGTTTTCCACCCTCTTGCTTTGGTTATTTTTATTTGCACAGGACCACTCTGGTATGTGTAAATGGTCTGGATGGCCTAACTTTTGCTGATTATTTGATGGTCCCCAGGGTTGATTTTGAACCGGTGACATGTAATGATGCATGGGTCAAAAATATACTCTATTTTTGCTTTCAAATTTATTTCAAATATTGCATCTATTAGGAAAGTCCGTTTAATTTAGCAAAACAGATTTACTACAATATTATCATCAAGTTTTAAGTTTTAAAAATAAATCCAACAAAACTTCAATTTCTGCGTAAAGAATTTATTTATCTTGGACATGTTATTATGCCACAAAGAATTAGGTCAGACCCAAACAAGTTAGTTCCAATAAAAAATGCCAGTTCCATCCAACGGAAAATCAGTTAAATCATTATTTGGCTTAGCTGGATGTTATCGGCGATTAATATCACAGAAAACTGTCAAAATCGTCAAAATATAAATAAATGAAAAATTCGTATCCTAAATAAAAGAAATTCGTATCCTTAATTATATTAAATTGATTATAGTGCAATATTTAATAAAAATTCTCAGTTAATAATTTCGCTGATCATAGTCTACCATTATAAGCAATAGTTTTACTAAAATTTAGTGCAGAAATATAAAATTAATACTCTAAATTTATTGACATTGTTATTTGAATATTTAAAAATAAAGTAAAAATGTAATCTAATTGTAATATGTGTAAAGGAACAATTTCAGATATCCATCAAGGAATTAAGTGTGTAAAGTGCTATAATACTTACCACTCACGCTGTGTTGGATTTTCTAGTAAAAATCGTCAAGAAATTCAAAAAAATAGTACTATTTCGAATTGCTGTCAATCTAACTCAAAATCAAGCGCCAAAGGCGTAACACCTACAAATACATCAGTGCACCTAACACCGTTAACTAAACCTACCCAATCCCAAACTGCAAAAATACGAGGGAGAGTCTTCAGAAATTAAGATTCTGATTAAAGAAATAAAAATATACCAAGACTTGATGAATTCGGAATTTGAAAAAATGAAATCAGAATATAAAAAGCTATTGCAGATAATCCAAAGAAGTAAATACTCAACAAAAACACCGCATTAATTCACTGGAGGCAACGGTATTCCAAACGAATCCATTCTACCGCAGCAAATTCTACTAAAACTTTCTATTACATAGCAATGAGTCAATGCATGACGTCAAAAAAATGGAATTCATTAAGGGAAGAGTATAACAAAATACTGCAGCCGAAAACGTCGATGCCAAAATATTAGTAACTTTCAAAAACAAAGACGCAACATATAAGGTTCAAGAAAAAAAAGAAGAAATTAATTTATCTGAGTCAGGTGGGTTTTACATTACCAATAGATAGGCAAATATATTTGAGAGATCACTTGACCTACCTTAGACTAAAACTTTATAGAGAAGCGCGTAAGCTCAATAAATTAATTAAATACCAATATCTGTGGATCAATAAAAGTGTAATTTATTTTCGTAGAGAAGATCGAGCTCCTGCCATTAGAATTTCATCTCAAAATGATATTGATAATCTCTTATCCGCGTACAATATTAATCCATAGTTACTTGGGTAAAACTATAATAACAATAACAGTAATATTAGCTTATTTTATAAGCTAATATTACTGTTATTTTATAAGTTATAATATTTTATATATTTTATAAGTTATATTATTTTATATATTTTATAAGTTATACTGGGCATCAACTGCTTCTCTTATTTATATTTGTATTTGAATTGTTGGTTGAATATTATGTGGCGAATTTCTAAAAGTAAACAAGTAATTCACGGTAATAATATTTTTCTGAAAAAATTCTTAGGCTGTAAGTTTTGCATTACAGACAAAATGTTATTTTCTTACCTCAATGGCTAGTGATGAAAATGAATTTGACATTCCACTTTGTTGTCATTCTATTAAACATACAATTTAAATGTCCAAAGTAATAAATTATACGATTTAGAAAATTAGAAGTGATAGTAAACAATATACAGTATGGTATCGATATTATTGTCTTAACAGAAATTTGGATAACGAAGCAAGAAAACCAATTTTTTAATTTAAATAAGTTTAATAGTTTTTATTCAAATAGATCAGATGGATATGTTGGTACTGCAATATTTATCAGATCAAACATAAAAGTTGCTAAACTGTTTGCTGAGGATGACGACTTCTGTCAAGCACTTGGAGTTAAGTTGATTGACAGAAACATAATCATTATCGCTTTTTATCGATCACCTAGAAATTCTTTTAAAACCTTTTTTGTTATGCTAGATAAATATTTAAACGAATACTACCATAATGTAATTATTGGTGACTTTAACATACATTTATTGGACCATTATGATAATTTTATATCCCAATACGTAACTTTAGTGAATTCTTATGGTCATGTTTTTTTAAATAAAATTACTCGAGAGCAGGCAACCAGAAGTAGTATTGGAATTAATAAGTTAATTGATAATTTTTTATACCGGATCTCTTAACAAATAGTTACCACCTAAATACAGCGGATACATCGCTTTCCGATCACAAGTAGCTTTTTTTTACAAATGTCAAAGATAAATATTTCTCGGCAATCAAATGATTCCGTGTTTAATATCTTAGATTACAAAAATCTTTTTAAATATCTTTTATGGATTAAAATAACTGTACAAATGTAGAGGAATTTGTATGTAAATTCAAAATGTTAATAGCAGCAAATTTGCGTCCAATAAGAAAAAAAAACAAAAGTACACCAAAATTGGATAAACCAAGAAATAAAACATTTGGTCACAGAACGAGAAAAGTTCTTTAGATTAAAAAATAAATATAAAAGTGACATGTTTTTGGCTACATAAACTACTAAGTTCTCTGGTTGCTTCCAAAATAAAGAAAGCAAAGCGAGAAACCAATTTTAACTTTGTAACCCAAAACATTGGTTAGCCCAAGGAGTTATGGAAGTATTTTAATGAAATTATTTTCAATCTGGTCAACAGTAAGAACTCTGTTTCTACAATTAAAATCGGTGAAAAATTAGTCATTAGCGAGCAAGAAATTGCTCAAAATTTCAACAACATCTTTGTAAGTATACCAACAGCTATTAATAGTAGTTTTTCTCCACCTAATTTCAATGATTTTAACTACATAACATATAATATCCATAGATTCTAATTTTTGCCACTAACGGAAACTAAATTGAGAAATATAGTTTCAGATCTTAATCAAAATTCTGCTATAGGTATGGATAATATTTCAACAAAAGTTCTTAAATACACCATTAACTACATAAGTCCATTATTGGTCAAATACGTAAATGATAGCTTTAATACAGGAATTTTTTCAAATTGCTGTAAATTTGCAAAAGTTATGCCTATATATAAGTCTGGAGATCAAACTGATATCGGAAATTATAGACCTAGTTCCATTTTAAATATATTATCAAACATTTTTGAAAAAGCTATTCTAAATAGAATCAACAAGTTCCTTGTATTAAACAATGTTATTAGTAACCAACAATTTGAGTTTACTGTTAATTTAAATACTACAGCAGCATGTTTGAATTTTACTGATTTAATAAGTAGAAACCTTGATCAAAAATTTGTTTGTGGATTCTTATTTTTAGACTTGCGGAAAGCTTTTGATACAGTAAACCACGAAATATTATTAATAAAGCTGGCGAAATTAGGTCTATGTGGAACTCATCTTCATCTATTTAAAAGTATTTATTAGAATGGAAGCAATCAGTTAAAGTTAATAATTGTATCAGTGCTGAGCACGACTTGAAATTGGGTGTGCCACAGGGATCTTTTTTGGGTTCAGCGTTGTTTAATATATGTATATATATATATATATATATATATATATATATATATATATATATATTTATATATATATATATATATATATATATATATATATATATATATATATATATATATATATATATATATATATGTATATATATATAATGGTTTTTAATAATTATTTACGGATGATTGTTTCATTATGTACTACTTTCACAGATGCAACATGATTTGCGCACTCTCTCAAATTGGTTTGATAAAAACTATCTTTCACTAAACCACGATAAAACTAAATACATGATATTTAAGAACAGAAATTTGGAGGTAAATATCTTAAATAACAACCGAATTACTTATCATTTTTTTGTTATTAAAGGAATAGTAAGAACATATACTTAGGGTTTGTGATTGATAGCAGACTTAATTGGTCGAATCATATTGATAAAATTAAAAAAAGTATATTGCCATATGTCTTTGCTATCAATCGAGGTACTACCAAAGACATCGTTATTGCTTTTATACTTCGCATACATTCAATCGCGATTAGTAAATCTTAATCCGATTTGGAGTGGCTGTGCGATGTATAAAATACAAGAGCTAGAGATTATACAGAAGAGAGTATTAAAGTTTATAATTAATGCACCCGTTAGATACTCAACTGATCAACTCTTTGAATAGTTCGAACCACTAAATTTTCTAATTGATCGGGAACTGTTAGTACTAATATTTAAAATAGTTAAAAATGGAATAAAGCATAATTTTGAATTGGTTAAATTTCAAAATCAACATGACAATATATGACAATAGTACAAGAAGAAAATTTCATTTTGTAGTGGATTATTTCAGAACCCATTTTTCTAATAATAATATATTGTATCGAGGCCTCCCCAAGTACAATATTCTTCCCGTAGAATAAAAAATACAGCCATCTCAAAAATTTCCAAAACTAAAATAACAAAGTATTTGAAGCATAGTTAAGAAAGTTGTTAAAATATGGAAATTAAATAAAGTTGATAAACATTAAATTTGTGTTGTTTGTTTTAAGTTACACGTAAATATAATAAAGTAAACTAAATATTAATTATTTTTAATATATTTTTTTATTTTTGTTTTTGGTTTTAATTTTTTATTCATTATTGTAATAACTAAGTAGCGTATTTTTATTAATTATATTAATTAAATTAAAAATTAATTAAGCTAAAAATATAAAAATATGAACTATGAAGTTGCATTATAACCTTTAAGGTTCGAGCAACTTTTAAAATGTTTCCCGTCTTCATAATTTATGTATAATTGTATAGATGTTAAGTTACGGAGAAATTTAGTATTAGAAGATTAATGTCACTGTAAATATCAAAATAAATATAAATAAATAAAAAAAAAAATATCTCAATTTTCATCTGTTGCACAGACTTTAGAAAAATAATTAAAAACCAACAAAGCTTTTATTTGGAATGAATTTTGTGAATCTTTTAGCAAACGTAAATCCTAGCTTATCAAACCTTCAATTGTACAATAACTCAATTTTATTTTGTTATCCTATACTGTCCTGTAGAGAAACTGTACCAAGAGTCTTAAATAATGATTTTGAATTTTCTAATTTAAGTGGCGTTCGTTCGTTTTTTTTTTTCGTTTTTAATGTTGCCAGCAGTTTTTATTGTAAAATAAAACTAGCAGTATGGAGCATTTTTGGAAGGAAAGTCGCAAAATTCCGTTGGAAAAATGATCAAAGGTTTCTTCATTTGGCATTGTAAAATTCACTTATGTTGTAAAGGCAAGTGAACATGGTTGATGGAACAACTACGGATCGATTCAGATTACACTTGTAACCGAGAGTGACATTTATGTTGTTTGTTTAGTCAAAAAGTTAGGAGGATAACTTCATAAAAAATCTGAAGAAGAAGAAATTCGTAACTTTCAAGAAATAATGGCTAAAAAAAATTATGGGAAATCATTAGTGATAACGAATTTATAGTGATAACCATTGTAACGCTTTTTTACAAACTAAAATCGATCTACAAAGTAATTGGCCTATAAATTAAGTAAGAATCTTATAGTTCCAAAGATCGATGTCCAGTATCTGTGTCAGTTACGCGCAAATTCTATTTTTTTATTTAGTCTTGCATCATGTAAAGTAATTAAATGTTTCGGCCATTTAAAATTGCATGCGACTGTGAAACGAATGTGAAAATAGCGTCGTCATTAACATTTCTAATATTTCATCTAGTTGCACTTTGAAATAATGGCAAAACATCTTTAAGCTGCATGGTTAATAATTTCTATTTTTATGGCTTAATTTTACACAAGTGCCACTTTTATGATGAATTATAATGTTCATTTTCTCATCATTTGCTTTATCAGTGTATTTTGTTATTATGAACGACTAAAGTAATCGGTTAGCAGTTTTTTCAATTTGTTGGACATCATTTCAATCGTTATTTTTTATGACAATTAGTTTAAACATCATTAAATAAATAATCCACGATGCTTTCCTTCTTTAATAGTATAGAAGCGTTTTTGCTTTATTTGTCTTGCAGCTTTGTTCAGTCTGTCCTTTTATTGTTTATTGTGACTGAAGGTGAATTTAGATATCTGACATTTTTTCTGCCACAGCTGCCTGTGCCGTTTAGTTTGTCTAGAGGTATAAACAGAACCAGAGCGTCAACGACGAGCGTCAACGAATAAATCAAAAATATCGCAGTAATATCGCAGCTGCTAACATAACAAGAGCGTCAGCGAATGGCGATAAAAAAATAACAACAAACAACAAAACTACGTAACCTAAAAAATTTTATAAAGTGTCAAAATGAATTCTAATGAACGTTTTTTAAAAATCGCGCAAATAATTAAATTTGTGCATATTGTGTTTTTATCAGTCGAATGTTACAAAAGAATAATGCCAAAAAGACGTTGGTGGGTTACGCCAGTGAACTTAACCAGAAATGAATTCGGTTTCTTCAGACGTAGTTTTCTACAAATAAAAGAAAATTCCCCGAACATTTTCATAAAGCTACGCGAATGAGTGTTGACCATTTTACGGTTTTACTAAATTTATTAAAAGCCACTTTAGAAAAACACTCTCATCGAACTCCAATAAACGTAGAGACGCGACTGTTACACTTATGTAAGAAAATATAGCACATAGATTTATATAAGATATCTACAGGGCATTTATATTTGTATGTATATGTAATTTATCTTCTTCTAGATATCTTGCTCATGGTTGTTCAATGCTAGTTATTGCCTGGAGCTTTAAGTTGGATGTATCTACTGTACGTAAATAGACCTAGAAACATGTGATACATTGTGTGAGCTTAGCGGTTTCTACGTTTCAAAGCCGACCTCTGTTGAATGGTTGCAAATAGCACATGATTTTGAAATTAAAACCGGTTTCCCAAATTGTCTGGGATCAATCGAAGGAAAACATATTAATATTAGATGCCCACCGAAAAGTGGTTCACTATTTTTTAATTATAAAGAACATCATAGCATCGTTCTCTTGGGCGCATGTGATTCGAATTATAATTTTATAGCTCTCGATGTCGGCGCTTTTGGCAGCCAGAGCGACTCTGGAATTTTAAAAAATAGCGGGTTTGGGAAACAATTGGCCGAAGGTACTCTTGACATACCGAAAAGTAGAAAGTTGCCAGATTCGGAAATAGATATCCCTTTTTTCTTCGTTGGAGATGCTGCATTTCCTCTAAAAAAATATATAATGCTCCCCTATCCCGGAAGGTGTCTTTCTGAAGATAAGGAAATGTTCAACAAAAGACAGTCTCGCGCAAGAATCCGGATAGAAAATACTTTCGGTATTTTAGCAAACAGATGGCGAATTTTGGGGACTACAATTAACATCTATCCTAACAATGCACAAAAAGTTGTTCTGACGACTATTGTGTTGTATAATTTTCCAATGCTACAAGAAAGTGATCTTTATTGTCCAGAAGGTTATTTCGATAGATCGCAAAATAATATTAGTATTCCTGGAAGCTGGCGAGAAGAGGGTGACCAACTATCTCAACACAGAATTTTTAGAGGGAACCGATCAGGTCGTGAAGCATTCCAAAATAGAGAAATTTGAAAATCATTCTTGGCACACCAAACCCGTTAATTATATTCATTTAAAAATATTAGACATAAATATAGATAAAACACTAAATAAAAAATTTATTGAATTCAAAATATATTATATATTTCAGTCTTTGTAATTTTAAGGTTATTATTGAATAATTAATTATTTTTGTGGTTACGTAAGCGGCTGTATATTAAACTTGAAACGTCCAGCTCCAGGTCATCTAATAAATTTGACGGCAAATTAGCATTATCAATTTTAAGTGCAAGTGCAGAAAGTAATAATGAAGTAGACGATTGTTTAACTCAAGCGATTTCATTTATCGACTTAGACGCCTTATCTAAAAAATCGGAAAAATCACTGTTTGCAGAAGTCTTTGTTTTTTTAACTGGAGTGGAGCATACAATATCGTCCGACCTTGTATCAGAAGCACTATATGTTTCGGAAGGAAAATTTGTGTGTGTATCACTGGTTTCAGAAAACAAATCATATGAGCTCTCATTATCTAAATAATCATCGGTGTTGGAGTAGGTAATTTTTTCAAAGTTGCAGTCGTACTAAAAATAAACATGAACAGTTTAATTAGTATTATTAATAGAAATGTATTCAGGCTTACATTTACTCTCTTTGGTCTTCTATCGAAGATAGGAAATTCATTAATTGAAAATATTTCCACTTTTTCTTGGCTATTTTCAGGATCAGGCGCGGCACTCCCAGAAGGTATAATTCGGTGAGCTCTTTTGAATGTATCACGCAAACTTTTCCACCTTGTCTTGTAGATTTTTTCTAAAATATTTTTATAAACTATGATATTTTCAAATTGTATAGTAAATAAAAACAATTGTATTCACCTGTAGATTTGAGGTTATTGGCTATATCTCGCCAAATCTTGTCTTTTATATCAGTTCTTCTATAGTTTTTATTTTTTAAAGCAAATAATAAGGGATGTTCTCTGACTGCTTCAATTAGTTTTTTTTCAAAAGACATTATTATTTATAATTATTAAATATATCACGAACGTTTCATATAACACCAAACACGATTGTTTACAGAAAAAAATTACATTTGAAATTTTGACAATTCAGTACCAACCAAACAATACAGAAAACAGTTGGCAACATTGTTTCGCCGGCGATAAAATTAGAAATAGACTCTAAATTTATTTCAACGAAAAAATCGTCGTCGCCATCGTCGATGTTTCTGTTAGCATACTATGCTTTTAGTGTATTTTAATTTGACAGGCGTCGACGCTCGTCGTTGTCGCTCTGATTCTGTATATACCTTAAGGTTAATTTCCAACGATTTACATATGTGATCAATTTTTGGTCACAGCCTGGTCACACATACATGCATAAAATTATTTTGACACATTATTTTGAATGGCGCACAAAAATAAGACAAAACAAAAAATGATGTGATACAAATTACTGATGCTTTGTATGTGTACCCTCGTGACGAAAAAGCTGAATTTTGTTTATCTCTTCGTTGTGCCGAAATTTTGTCAACGAAATTGGTTTTGATTGGTTGATAGTATCACGTGATGTTCTTGACGGAAAAAAAGTCAGATATCTAAATTCACCTTGAAGCTTTTGATTACTTAGTTTGTTGTTTATGATTTTAGGGATCAAATTTAACAAAATTTAGTGATTCGGTTATCATGGTTTGTATTTGGTTTGATGCTCGCGCATGTAATAATATGTTAATTGTAAGAATGTGGAATACAGTGGAATGGATTTTTTTTTTTAATAATGTGGACTTCTACTTATTCCTATATCAAATTTAGCCTATATATAGTCTTATTTCAAACAAGATGAAATTTCGATATCCAAACTTCCTAATACAGAATATGATCAACATTTTTTTGGTTTTGTTGATCTCATCGGAAATGAAACAGCTGTTACTCCGTTAATAAAAAATTCAGAGAATTGCCAGAGGTTTTACTTGCTTAATTAGATATAGCCGCATAAAATGTATCAACATGTTAAATGAACTGCCATATTTAGAACTTATATTAGTCTGTAATTAAATATCTACCATTCAGAATGGGCATTTTATTGGTAACTTGAATCTGAAACCTGGTAAGCGATGTGTAAACGTTAGTTTCTATGTTGAAAGATTGATTAGTTGTAGTATTATTGTAGAAGAGTGCACATTAAAATTAAAATAGTTTTTTTAACATCTCTACAAGACAACATAATAACTGGCGCTGAAACAGTGAGCCTTTGTAAAAACTGTTAAGTGATTTAATTAAAAATTGATAAGTGACTTAATAATAAAATTAGTGAACATTGTGTAATGTGTAATCATACTGCCGTTCCACAGGAAAATTGACATTCAAGCGACACTGTTGCGACGACGAGAACAAAGTTGGTCATCAACGAATAAACATCAGATTGTTCGTTAAAATATTGTAATCGTGTAAATAACGTGATCTCCTGCATTCTCGTAGGTATAGAGTGGTTTAGGCAGCTGTGTTCTCGTGTCTGTTTTTGGGTGTTGTGAATAAATCGAGTTACACATGCCTCAAACTACATACCAGCTTATAGGAAGTTTTTGCATGAATTCGATTAAGAAGATCGTCGACGTTTTCCGCTAATGCAGTGATCACATCAGATTTGCTGCGATGCTCTGGAATAACAATACCCTGCCCAAATATACATCTTTGACCGTTTTAATGTTCATCCACAAAGAGTAAGTTTGGTGGTTCATGCAACTAGAGGCTCGATGGAATGAGCAAGCTGAGTGTTAACCCTCTGGATAATAAATCCGCGAGATTGAGGTTTGATTCCACGTGTAGCCAATTTTTTGACTTAAACAGTGATTGAATTATCGATCTTTGATTGGCCACATAGGTGTTTCACCTAGTGGATGAGGAATTGATCTATTAGAGGGTTAATAACGAGTCAGTCCAATAAACGTAATGCAATAAAAGAAAATGCTGGCAAGTTGATTCTGTTTGGCTCTGAGACTTTATTAGTTACCTGAATGGTAGAGTGATCCAACATTGGTTGCCAATATAAACCTAGTGTTTTTACAACCTTATTATCTTTAATGTGCAATAACGTTTCACGATCGTCTACTGGGATGCCAATTATAAGTTTGTCACCATTCGAACACCATTTTCTCAACTCCATTCCGGCCAATAGCAGAAGATAAGAAATTGGCAATTTTAATCTGGAAGCTTCTTCAGCACAATTAGACTCAGTTAAAATGTCATCAACTTAAACATAATTTTGAATGACTGTTGGCGCTAATGGTCCAATCATTGAGGACAATTCTCCTATATGCGAGAATGAATATTTATTAATATGCATCGTCGTGACTTTGCGGGACAACCGCCGATACCGCACTAATGTTAAGACGCGAAACCGTAGTTTTAAGGTTTAATATTTTTCCTATAGTGACTCAGTCACAAAATTCATCTGTGACCCGGAGTCTAGCAAAGGTCTGACAGATTTTGGATCATTGATAATCCTTGCTTCGATGCGTCTACGAGAAGAGAATTACTGTTGGAACCAACTTGTGAAGAGTTGGCCGGACAACCAGTGTCTTGTGACAAATTAGCTTGCCGTCTAGTAGATAGTGCTGTCTACTGGAAATGCAACAGGGTGTGGCGTGCCTTTTGACATACTCGACAACGTTCTCGTTGAATGTTACATTGAGCCAAACTAGCCATTGAGCGTGAGGTTTCTCTATTTCACCTTTCGAACTTGGTATCCATCAAGTACACCAGAAGATCATCCCAGTATTGAACTGGACGGCTTAACGTGTTTAACGAGGTAAGAAGACAGTTAAATTCTTTCACCAAATTCAATAATTTGGATGACGTTGCGTTATCTCTAGTTTTCATAGTAAATAATGCCTTAAAGTGCCCCTCTTTTATTTGCTGGGTTTTATCTATCGAATAATAGTCGCCGTGCCTCTAAATAGTTTGCGGCCACAAAATTTAAATTTTCAAACGACTTTGCAGCTATACCTTTAACTGAATGTTTCAATACTGTAGTTTTCTGCAATCATTCAGTTTAGGGTTGTTGTGCACGAGATTATATCGAAAGACTCGATTAACCCTTTCCATTTCGTAAAATAAAAACTATCAATATTAATCTCGGGTAACTTGTGAATTAATGCCAAATTATCTGGCCACATAGCCGTTGATGTGCCTTTCTTTATCTCAAGTTCATCAAGTCTTTCTACCAACGCTTTTCTTAGTTCATAGTGTCACAACAGAGTGAGTGTCCGAATTTAGCTGAGTCTCATCTAATGATTCTAAGTCTAACTGTGTTTTCCTGAAGATATTGTTACTGCTGATAAAATCATCAAGACGCACCTTAATCTGTGACAAAGAAGCCGAATTAAATTTGGTTGTTATAAACTCTGACAATTCAATCAGAGAGTCACAGAACACTTTGTTTGAGGGAATCAATCGTTTTATCTGAACGGGCGCCATAAGAACAATTGGAACGTCAAATTATCGCGTCGGTAAATAATTTGTTACGAATCGAATTTCGGTTCAATATGATTACCGTAGATCTTTAAAACTGGTGATATGCAGCAGCACCCGTATGCCACAATACCACGAATGCACGGGATGATTACATGACTATTCTGATTGTTGAATAGTAGTATGTGCAGCTGGTACACACCCACGGAACTGTTGTATTATGGATGATGTTGAATTACTTCTGACAGTAATTAAACCGGTAGAATCCAAAGCTGACAGCTTATGGAGGGTGTCAATGCTAGGTTCGAATTACAATTCAAGTCAAAAATGATTTTTGACAAAAATCAAGTCATCGAAAGATTGAACGAAAACACAATATTTTTAAGTAACTTCAGCGGAAACATTTTTTTACAACAACACTAACAAATATTTGGAAGGCAGTAGTCTATTGTAATACAACAGAGAAATAGTTAAAATTAATGACGCAACATTTACCAACAAAGACGAAACACATTTAAAATCGTGCCATCGGTATTGCAACATTACCGAAAAGGGCATCAACACTGAACCAGGATATCTCCACAGTTTGTAAAATAAGGAGGCAGCATTAATAGATTTCGGTATTGTTTTTTTCATTTGCAGTTCAATCCTCATAGTTTTCATCTACAAGATAATGGTTAAACGCCAAAGATGGATGATAGAAATTCGATAAAACAAAATTTTCCATAGTCAACCAAGGATTCATTCTCAGTCTACAAGCCTAAATCTATGAACCACGGGATGTGGATCTTAAAGGTAGGAGGAGTTAACAACATCATCAAGTCTTGTCACTAATTATCACGCGTATACAACATAACAGCTGCAATCAATAAAATATGAATTTATATAATTGATTCGGTATTGGAACTACCAGATTCTACATACATGTATATTATACATACATTGAGGCATTTAGTACAAAAAGCTGCATTTTAAGCCGTTCAACTCATCCTTTAAGACAAAAAAACAATTCTAACAACATAGCGCAAAACTTTAACTCCATTATGCAGACTAATTGTCTTCATTTGTTACAGCTATTATGTACTTTTTATAATCTTATATAACCCTTTTATATTAGAAATTGTTAATTCATAATGGACTTAATCTAATGGAGATTAATTTTTATGTTGGGTGAATTTTATTAGAATGATTGATTTGGGTTCAATCGAATAATTTTTAAGGGTGATTATATATGAGTATTTATATATATATATATATATATATATATATATATATATATATATATATATATATATATATATATATATAAAAATATATTTATAAACATACAGTGAAATCTCGTTGTAACGAAACCAAAGGAGACGATAAAATTATAAAATTTCAACTTTTAGTTTAAAAAAAAATGTAATTACAGTGTATTTCAAGTTACATATTTTACATCCTGGAAGGTAATACAAATCACAGATTTCGTTTACAAAATTCAAGTTATAATGATAGCTAAAGCTAAAATTAATTATATGTAAATAAGTAATTAATTAATTAATTAATTAATTAGTTAATGTATAACAGTAGTAGGCACCATCATTACTGACTAAAAAATCGGTTAGTTTGGATTTTAACATATTATCTCTGACCGTTTTCAGAATAAAATTTTCGACGGCCTGAATATTTTGGAATTTCATCAGAGCCATGAGATACAGATAAAAACTGATATTTTACATTAATTTTGGTATATCGTTCAATAAATTAATATTAATCATATTCTTCTTAAGAAAATTAATTTTAACCGCCTGGATTATTCCCAGATCCAGTGGTTGTAAGACTAATGTACAATAAGGTGACAAATATTGAACATTAACATTATTGTTAGCTGGGAGTTTAAATTATGAGCTGTTCACTTGTCGATCAGCAATACAATTTTACGGTTAGGTTTTTTCACCTTTATATCACGTTTGACAATCCATTTTGAAAAAAATTTGGGTCGCGATTTCAAAGATTTCTCAACCACCAGTGGCTTACCGTTCCTGTGGCGTGACAATAGAACAATACGGTTAGTTATTGTTTTGATTTTGTTCCCCGTGCACAATATTCGTCTTTCAGTGTGAGAGTTTTATTCGGCAGAAGCTGCTAAAACACTCTAGAAAATTAAAAAAATCAACTTAATCGGAGGGCTTTGAAGCAAAATTTGTAAGGTAGATCTTGACATATAGACTTTAAAAATGCTATTTTCAAGTCGCTAGAACGTTCAGTTTACGAGATATAGCCATTTGAAAATTCAAAAAAATCAACTAAATATTGTTTGTTCTTACGCTTTACCTCCTCAGTGACGTCAGTTTTGAGAAAAAGAAGGAATGAGACCTGAGCAATATATTAATGTTAATTTATATTCCTTGTGTAAACTTATTTCAGACCAAAACTAACTTCACTTTAGTAAAAATATATTAATTTTTGTCCAAATTTCGCTTCGTTACAACGAAATTTTAGTTCGTTAAAACGGAACTTGTTTATTAAGGCAATAAACTGTGGCCAGCCAAATAAGTTAAAAGGAAATTTTGTTAATACGGTATTCTGTATAACGAAATTTCACGGTATATATATATATATATATATATATATATATATATATATAGTATATATATATATATATATATATATATATATATATATATATATATATATATATATATATATATATACTATATATTATATATATATATTATATATATATATATATATATATATATATATATATATATATATATATATATATATTTATATATATATATATATATATATATATATATATATATATATATATATATATATATATAAGCTGTGATATGTTTTTATTTCCAGAATCAATATTTTGAGCCAAACTATATAAATCTTCCATCAGTTCTTGTAAAAACTTTTTAATATGGTTACTTTGTTGTGAACTATTTCATTCGGGTTTACATTTATTCAAATAAATTCACTAACGGTTTTATCGTAAAAATGAATTTAGTCAAAAGCCACGGTTGGTTTTAGGGCCGTAGCTGCAGTTTGTTTGACCAATAATTTTAGAGGATAGTAATAGAGGATTCTAAGTTGAACTCTATTTTAGGTCTATTTTAAATATGGTAGCATGATAGCTGTCACAGAAAGCTGAAATCTTTGTCATATGTATATAGAAAACAGTTATACAGTTTCTAAGATTCTTTTCTTCGATACTATTTTTGTGTTCTTCCAAATTTTTCGAAAATTTGTAAATTATTGTTTTTTTACTAAACCATATGAATTTGTATTCTTCTTAGGTCCCAAAGAAGGATAGAACACGAAACTTACTGAGGCTCTGAGGTACTTTATTTTAATAAAATGTTTCCAACAAAACAACTCTAAATCTTTTGCAGTTAAGCCAATTGCCCACTTCAGAAATTTTTCTGTTTAGTAAGATTCTAAGATTCGTCTCTTTTACTCTATGGTTTTCTGTAGGGCCACCGTAGACATAGTTCAAGTAGCGGTGCATCATGCGCCCTACATACTGTTTACACTTTGGACATATTTTCCTTTAAAGTAGAATCTATCAACCATTTATAATCTGGTAAGAAGTAATTAATTTTTCCTCTGTATTTCTGACCATTTCCGATATATATATATATATATATATATATATATATATATATATATATATATATATATATATATACATATATATATATATATATATATATATATATATATATATATATATATATATATATATATATATATATATATATATATATATATATATATATACAACTTTCATATAATTTCCACAGTTTTGATGGGCTAACATCATGAGTTTCCGTGTTTCGAAAGATTTCTTAATTTTTAAATTTTTTGATTTATGTCAAAGTTTTAATGATATTACCTAAGAATCGGGAAGATCTAGAACTATTCCTGAGGTTTTCGATACGTCATGAGGAAACCATGTCATGTGTTTTTACCTTTTAGACTTGGTGAAATTATAGGTTTCGAAATCGAGATTTACATTTTTCACTGACAAACTTTCATGGGTTTTCCAAATTTTTGGTCTTTTTGATTTATGTAAAAAAATCTATGATTTTCATTAGTTAACTATTTAATGAAAATTTGGGATGGTTTTTTAGGTAATCGATACCTTAGAAAATTTAAGTAATTTCATTGCGTTACTTTTATGTATTTTTACATTTTTAGATATTTCATTTGTCTATATCAAATCCGCAGATTGGATCATCAATTTCATGATTTTTATTCGTTTTCGTTAATTAAGGAAACTTTAAAATTGTCACTGGCCAATCGTCATTCGTTTGCTAGATTTTTGAACTTTCCAATTAATTCACCGTTATGCAAATTAAAATTAAAATTTGAAGGTATTCGATAATTAAGATGATTTTAGAGTTTTTATTAGGTAACTATCAAGCATTTCGATTTAGAACTTTTCGATTTAGGCCAAAAAAATCATAATCTCCATTGGTTTTCCATTAATATGTGAATAGGTTTTGTTATGAGAATATTTCAAATAATAATAATCATCATCATAATAATAATCATAATAATAATAATAATAAGCACCATACATTTCCTGAATTTTTACAAATTTCGATTAATATACAATTTTAATAATTTTAGTTAGCTAACCATTGAGTGAATTAGGAATGAGTTTTTGATACTTGAGGAAATCTTGTGCCTTTCCTAATTTTTTACTGACTATCTGACTGATGAAAATTTACGATTGTGGCGTTGTTTTCACATGTTTGATAGGCTAACCATCATAGGTTTCTGGATTTTGGAAAGTTACAATTGTGACATACAGTTGTGGCTGTTTTGTAATAACCATCATTTGTTTCTAAATTTAGAAGAATGTCTAACTCTGGAACATGTTGCGCGTGTAAATGTAAAAATTTATAAGTTTTATATTTTTACATTTTTTTATATTTTTAATATTTTTTATATTTTTAATATTTTTAATATTTTTAATATTTTTAATATTTTTAATATTTTTAATATTTTTTATATTTTTTATATTTTTTATATTTTTTACATTTCTAATATTTTTAATATTTTTTATATTTTTAATATTTTTAATATTTTTTATATTTTTTATATTTTTTATATTTTTTATATTTTTTATATTTTTTATATTTTTTATATTTTTTATATTTTTTATATTTTTTATATTTTTTATATTTCTAATATTTTTAATATTTTTTATATTTTTTATATTTTTCATATTTTTTTTATTTTTTATATTTTTTATATTTTTATATTTTTTATATTTTTAAACTTTCTCTTTTTTTAATTTATTTAGTTTTTACTTGTTTAAAACAAGTATTATATTTTTTATATTTTTTATATTTTTACATTTTTTATATTTTTAATGTTTTAATATTTTTTATATTTGTTATATATTATATTTTTTATATTTTTATAAGTTAATTGTAAATTTCAAGCTCACAGTACTAGTTCTGTACTAAAATTAATGCGTAAAGTATTAAAATTTTAGTTGCAATGGGATGAAATAATTAATTTGTTAATTTGTAAATTGCAGGCCAAAACTAATGCTATTTACTATAGTCAATGGCTAAAAGCAATTAGTTCATTAATACATTTTGTCTTCAGGGAACCTTGGCAGATTGCAGTTGAATGGTGGCACACTGGAGTTGCTGATAAGAGAATGCAGAGCGGTTCAGTATAATTGTGATTGTCTTGAAGTAGTTAAATATTGGCTCCCGGAAAACCGGACCAATTCTATCATTATTGACTTACCTTTCCTTTCCATCTACCACTAAAAAATACTAACTATCGACCGCTTAAGTATCTGCAATCGAGTTTAGTCTGTCATAGATAACAATCCATCCACTCCTTCGGTTTTGTTATATATAACACGGGTATACGGTAGTGCCGAGCATTCCAGGAGTTCCTAGATCGTCCTTGGCCCTTCACTATAATCAATCAACCAATCAATCAAATATACAAAGCAATTTTCAAAGTTCCAGTTTTTCCATGCTTTTAAATAGTTCTTCTAGACCACGGTCTTGCTCTTGAAAACAACAACAGATGAATGCGGAGATAGATGATTCCTGAAGAATTTTTAAGTAAACTTTCCAGTTTTTGTACCTTTAATTTTGGCTTTATTTGCACTTTTGGTGGGTTTCTCTCTTGTAATCTTTGTTTTGAGAAAATTGCTACATTTTTTTCTTAATCTTTGAAGTACTTTGGCTATTTGACATCCTATATAGTTGGCAGGATTGTGCTTTCTACGCAGTTAAAAATTTTTGCAGGTTTGTTTCTAGTGTCTGTCTACTCTTTTGCATTATATTCCCAGTACATTTTACTCGGACTTCCGTCCGCAATATTTATGCATTAAAGTATTAGCCTCGTGGTCTTTTTTAGTGGTACTATTTTAACCTTAATATTGTACACAGCATTGGTGTTGGAGATATTCTTTTTTACTTAATCGTTCTTAGTTTTTCCTCGTATTAATATATTTACTGCATCTTCTTTTTGCAGATCTTTTGCTTTTAGATCATTTATTATGTTCTTCTTTCTACATGATGGGTGAATATATTTCTTGCCATAATCTTAATTTTTTTAAAATTTTTATTTTTATCTTCTTATGTAAACCAGTTTCTACCTTCCTCATTGAGCATTTTAGCTAAAGCTCTTGGTACCGGTATCAGGTGTATTTATTTTCCAGTTCCACACATTATTGTCTAGTGAGACTACTGCTTAATTACTCCTTGTTGGTCACTGATTTCATAATCGATTGTATACCAGTAAATTTTGTCATGTTAAATATATACATTGGTGTGGAAGAGCCTTCAATTACGGGTCCAGATTTTGTTGTGGTTTTGGTTGCTGTAGTTTTTGCTGCTAGAGAGCTGAAGATCAGTCGAAAATTTTACTTTTCGCTTTTTGATAGGTCTTTTCTTCGCTTCAGTAACTAATCTGTATCTCTATGTAACCGCAATCTGTTGTCATAACCAGTACAATAATTTATTTCATTACATTTGGTCAAGGGTGCTTCGAAAATATCTTTATAGGTGATGATCTTGACATGATTTCACTTAACAAATTATCACTTTACAAATGATTGTAGCAATGAGTGCCTCTCTCGGCTTCGTGGGAAAGTAGATTATCAAACTCGGGAGGAAATTTCCTTCTTGTACTGTTTTGTACCTACTGCCAAGTATTAAAAACCAGCCGCCTATTACATGAGAAACAGAGGCTGTCTAAAGCTGCACCTCCTGCTGAATAGATGAAAGTTTTGTTGCGAGTGTTATTTAATATTCCACTTCCCCGGCGGTGTTCCGGCTAGAGCATCCCACTTTCTACCCCCTGTGACGTGCCCGAAAAGAGACTTCCACGGAGAAATAAATTATAATGCAACTTTACCGGTAAAAGAAACTATTGGTGAATTAGCAATTCCTAACGATACTCTTAAAACTAGATAACTGGATATAGTTTTATTTGCTTCAGCTAAATCAGGTTATATAAATCATAAATCTATCTATTCAAATTGCATTCCTGCTTTAAGTGCACATATGGTAATTAAATTATTTTAACATATTTCGCTCGAATTAAATCTTGGCCAAGTAACATATAACCATTTAAAATTTCACAAAACAAAAAAAAAAAAAATGTCGCCCTACGGCATCACCAATAATTGGCAATAACCATCATAATAAAAACACAACACACTCTACTCAGCGAAATTTTATTGTTGTGAAAATTTATACGTACACACAGTACACACTCATACACCAAATCCATTTCCATGAAAATGTGTTTTTCAACTTTTCCATTTACGAAATATAAATACATATTTTTTTTGTTTTGTTTTTTTGTTTTACAATATTTATTTTTTAAGTGGAAATCATTGAAAATTCAACACACAATAATAATGTTTTGCCAACGAACATGCGGAGCGGCAGGAGTAGGTATATGTATATAGAAGTTCCAAAAACAATAAAAAAAAAAAAAAGTGTACGGAGGAAATATTGGATTACTTCTTAATATATTTTTGTGTTGTTTTTAAATCGTTTAACATGCATATTATATTTTCATTGGAAAATCACATAAAAGTGGGGTATTAATTTTATGTAGATTTGGCTATATGCATTTTCCTATACTATACGATGTACTCGATATATAGAATTTAAACGTTGCATTTTATTATTACATTAAAAAATACAAGGGTTGATGATTTTGTGGTGGAAATGTATATGAGGGGATCAACATCGATGCATTCTTCAAATTCATACTCACTGTAAACACAGTGTTTTAAGTTTTTTGCGAAAATTTTATTTTATTTGAAAAATACTAATAGTAATATTTATAATTATAGTAATAATCATAATAATAAAATAATAATAGAAAATGGAATTTTCATTTAATTATTATGATTATTTTTATGCAGTATTAATTCAACTAAATCACATTAAATTATTTTACGTAATATGCATTGTAAAATGCATTTTTGACTGTTTGGCTTTTTTGTTTTAATTTTCCGATGTTGTTGTGAAATATTTAATTTAAAATTAAATCATTTTTAATTATTTAATTTAATAATATTAATTGATCAATTTGAAATGAAATTAATAATGGAATTAAAATTTGAATTGTTTGGATTACTATATGTGTATATAAATAGATGTGTACATATATATATATTATTATGCATTTCGTAGTTGATGGTGATTGATATATATGATTAGGGTTTATATAATATTAAAATTGTACTTCAAAAGCCAAATGCAAATAGAGTGATGCAATTAATTTTAGGTATTAATATTATATATATATATATATATATATATATATATATATATATATATATATATATATATATATATTGTTGGGAATCTTAGTTCAACATTTATTCTCTTATCACCAGCCTATAAGTGCTGGTGCACTGCTACCGACTGCAAAGGTTGAAGTACGTGATAGGCACGGTAATTGGCAATGTCGCGTTCTTTTGGATTCCACATCGATAAGGTCGTACATTACTGAGCACTGTGCACATAGATTGAACATTGTTCGAGCTATTGCGCAAGATTTAACATCAATACACTAAACGACGGAAGGGCTGCCAGTTCAAGAGGTGTATGTTCACTTCTAGTGCGATCCAGAACCAACGTCAAATTCACCATCGACATCAACGCATATGTAATACCATAAGGTAACGTTAAATTTACCTCCCAAACCTATTAACTGGAAGCAATTGACGGTCCCATAGATCTTTTGATTCGGTGCGACAGGTTCCTGACGCTTTTATCTAACGATCAAATAATAAAAGGCCCAGATCAGCTCGTCGTACAAAAAACAAAATTAGAATGAATCGTGGGAGGAATTTATGAAGCAAATTGCGTACCACAGCAAACCATTACATGTCTGTCTATCCAAGAAGAAATCAACATGGACCAAACGTTGAGGAAATTCTGGGAGGTAAAAGAATTACTAGCTGTCGAGCGGTACACAGAAAAAGAGAAACTGTATATTAAACATTTCGACAAGCATTTCGGGCAGGGTCAGGAAGCCACTACCATTCAAGCCCATTAAACCTAAATTGGGAGATTCGCTAAACCAAGCCATTTAGACGATTCAGATCGTTGGAACAAAAACTGATAAAGACCCTAAACTCCACCACAATTACGTAGTTTATGCAAATACTATCAGAGCAAGTCTATATGTCACCTGAAAAAATCTATTACTTGCCACACCACCAGTAATCAAGGAAGCAAGCTCAACCACCATGTTGCACGTGGTGTTTGACGCGTCGGTGAAGACAACCTTGGGAGTATCGCTTAATGATTTATTGGTGGTCGGACCAACTATTCAACAAACCTTCCTAGAGATACTAATCCAATTCCGGAAACATCGGTACGTTATTACAGCGGACGAAAGATACAGCGGTGAAGATGTTCATCAGTTGATAATTGCAAAACCACACCCATACTATCAACGTATCGTTTGACGTAATTCACCAGCATTAATATAGTATTATCGGCTTCTCACAAACACCTACGGCACTGCATCAGCCTCGTTTCTGGCAACTAAAGCTCTTTGCAAATTAGCACATATACACCGAGAAAACCACTCGTTGTCTGCAAAGACACTTTTTAAAGACTTTTATAAGGACGACGTTATTACAGGAGCAAGTACTATCGATGAGTGCATAAGAACACGAACTAAATTAATATCCCTTTTTAGTCTCGGTGGGTATCACTTACTTAAATAGGCAGCCAACGATGTAAAACTTATGTAAAAGATACCAGCACAAGACCGAGAGATTTCAATTCGAGAAACCAAACCGATTGTTTTTCATTTAAAGTGTCGCTGCCAACCACAACCGGATTGACCAAGAGAAATATACTGTCTGAAGCATCGCGCATATTTGACCCAATGGGCTGTCTGTCAATCGTGACAGTATAGGAATCAAAATTCTATTCCAGAGTCTATGGTCATTGAAGCTCGACTGGGATGATAAACTACATATGTCGAGAAACAATGGACAAGCATTCGAAGCAGATTGAATTTGCTGAAGAACTCAAAATACCGAGGTGGCTAAATTCAGATACAGCATGGCACCTGTGTAGATTTGCAGTCACATCAAATGAGAAGTACAGACATACATTATCGCTGCCAAAACCAAAGTTGCACCAAGCAAGTACACAGATTAGAGGTTTGTGCTGCTCTTTTACTTATTCGATTGCTTGCAATGGTGACAAAGTCATTTGAGCTCCCTACACCTCCACAAGTTTCGTTATGATCTGATACTACCAACGGCCTTGCTTGGTTAGTAAACTCACCTAAGAAGGGAAACGTGTTCGTGCTTAACCGAGTAACCGAGATATTGGATAGAATAAATGTTCAGCAGTGGTCATACGTTCCATTGAAGCAGAATCCGGCAGATATGGCTTCCCGTGCCATTGTCCCAAGTGAAATCCTAGAAAATATAATGTGGTGGCAAGGACTAGAATGGCTACGTTACGAGCCTGTTCTATTCCCAAAAGTACCGAGAATACCCAAGAGAGATGAAACCATATCACTAACCAGTTTTTCACTAAAGAGAAAACAGAAATGCAAGATATCAATCCAAAAACCGCTGCCTAAATTATCGAGAAATGTTCAAGCATAATCAAAGCTATTCGAATCTTTGCTTGGGTAAGACGTGCTGGGTACAATTTCCGTAATTTCAAGGCTTGACTATTCAGCCCTTTTGCTGTAACCAATTTGTATAAGTCGTCCAAATCAATGTTGCACAAAGCTCAACGTACGAGTTTCACTAATGAAATAAATAGCTTGCGCAATAATTTGCTGTTAAACAAATCTAACATGTCCTTTTTACTACCATTCCTGGATAACCGCGGTATTTTACGTGATGGTAGTCGCTTGAACCATGCAACTGAGCAATATGATTTGAAGCATCGTATTATTTTATCAGGAAGTCATTCTATGGCACGGAAAATAGTCCAAGAATCACGTGAAAAGAACCTACATGCAGGTCCAACATTATTGATGTCGTTCATTAAGCAGCACTATACTATAATCTGGTGCAAAGAAATGTGTCTTTGATACACCACTGAGTCAAATGTTTCCGACAGGAGAAGTTAATCCAGGAGTAGCTCATGAGACAATTACCTCCAACTCGGTTCAATCTAATATGCTCATTCTGCTGTTAAGCATAGATTATGGTGGTTTATTTGTAATCAAAACTTGTCAAGTACAAAAAGTCTCCACTTATAAGACGTATACTTCGTTGTGTTCACATGTATGGCCACCATGGCCATTCACTTCGAATTGGCATCCGACATATACTGGCACTGAGAAAACCCAAATCATCAACATGATAGTGCAAATGTAAGAAAGATAGACCGAACCAACAATCTCGATTGGATCGACAAAGGTATAGCTGTCCAAAGTTGAACTATACCAACATTTCATTGGGATTATAAGCAGTGGAGCTCTTTCAACGATATCTTCACAGAGCTCATCCATAAAAACAACCAGCTATCAGATTCAGTAAAAATGACATATTTAAAATAACAAATAACAAAAGGCGCAGCCGAACTAATCACACATTTAGTAACAACAGGTGAGAACTATAAAAAAATGTTAGGAAATATTGCAAGCCAGGTACAACAACCGTAGGCTGCTGGAAACCTAATATTTCAATTCGCTGCTATTATTATCAGAATTTGCAGGGTAATTCGAGCTTTGCACGACACAACAAGGGAAATGCTTCATAACATCAACTGTGCTTTAACAAAATTAGCTCTCCATTTTATGCATTCGATCCAGAATCCAGTAGGCTGTATAAAGCATCATTATCAAATCCTAGGGAAACCCCACAAGTAAAGGAATTATTTAGTTTCTTGAAAATGAGATTCCAATCTTTAGAAGCTATGGTATCCACTAAGGTAAACAACGCACGGCCACAATACATACCGACTCTAAGACGTGTAATTGCTGCAACAGTCAGTGTCTGGTGAAGGAATGTCAAGGTGGTGATAAGTTAAAGGAGTGCAAGTTATTTAAAGAAATTTCAAACATATATACAAACTTTATATGTTTAGCAAGGTCCAGTAGTATTGCCAAAAGCAATAGTTAAACCGGAAAAAGAGGAAACGGGAAATTCACGAAACTGAGAACACTCATCTAGGCTCATAGAAAACATTAATTTCTACAACGGCAGCCAACTTTTTAAAAATAAAAAAAGGAAGGTGCCGGTAAACGTTTTGGTCATAGGCGAAAGTAAGGCATGTGTCTGTAACAATGTAATAAACCTGAAACTACTTGGCCCCAAGATTTGAAGAAACCGTGTAAAGGTAACGCGGTTACCTATAGCATAAATAGTCGTATTACAACTAACCAAGGAAGGAGCCGGTGTACCCAAATTATACGTAAATGAGCTGCTCACTAGTGCAAACAGTGTCAAAGGAAGCACTATAACGCTACAAGTACAGATAGAGCTCACAGCACAACGTGAGTTTCATTTACGAAATTGGGCATCAAATTCGCCTGAATTATTAGAACACATTTCCAAAAAGCACCAAGCAACCGGACATGTTCAATTAAAACTCAACAAATGCATTAAAATACTGGAAATTTTATACGATCTGATGGTAAACTGTTTTGTTTTCAGCACACTAATACCAACCCATCAAACACTCTATATCTGACTTATCAAAATTATATGATCCCGTAGGATGACTTTAACCAATAACTATATATACATGGCCAAGATTATGATGCAAGAAGTATGGAAAACCGGAATAAACTGAAATTACCACTTACTAGATATTTTAATTGCTAAATTGCAACAAGGATGAACTAAATGATATTTCATGTACAAATATACTCAAAAGTCAAACAGAATTGCATGATTTGGTTGATTCTTCAGAGCATGCTTGTGCTGCGGTGGTCTATTACAGGATATTAAATTACGAGAAGATATTACCAACAACTACTTGGCCTCATGTATAATCTCAAAAGAATCTAGCAGATATGTTGCTTCACTAGGTATAATACTAAAAAACGTATGAACGATACCAACCAATGGCATACAAATAAAAATCTACCAGAACTTCCTTTGAATGTTCATGTAGAGCTAAAGGATCAAAGTGTATTAACAGCTGTAAAAAACAAACGCACACACTCCAGGTCCCCAGGTACAACAAAATAAATCGCACGCAGTTGTTTACAGAAGTCAACGGTGTATCAACAAGGATTCATTGACAGGTCAAGAACTTCAGGATGTAGAAAAAACAGTTGTTCACAAGAGCTTGCTGAGAATGATGGAGTATCTCAGAAACTCAAGTATTGCTACAGCACTAACAAGCAACCTATGATTTTAGACAAACATAATATATTCACATAAAGGTTAATCAAGAATGCTCATCAACTTATATTGCATGAAGGCACACAACTAAATCTGGCAGTCTTGAGACAAAAATATTAGATCATTTATGGCAGGTAAACTGTAATTCAAAAATGTGTTACATGCGTTTTAGATATAAACAAGTAGCATGGCACTACTAATGGGCAGTTAACCATCATCGAGAGTGAGGGCGGGAAAGTCGTATGCAAAATGGGAATTTATTATTCGGCCCACATACAACTAAAAACAAAGAGACATAGCAATCATGTTGGCATGAAGTCTATAAAGTTCCACCTCAAGAGTGATAGGAGAATTAACCAGAACTATATACCATCACTACTCAAATCGAAGCTGTTCTTATTCTTGGCAACTAGTTTCATTTACCAACTACGCTTCAGATCTTACAGCACTAACACCAGGACATTTTCTAATTGGTGATTCTCCCAAGACACTAACCAATGCAAATATAACAGCTATATAGGACTAAAAACAAATCGTTTTAATGATACAAGATTTCTGGAAACGTTCAGATTATATTACCAGTTACAGCAACGTAGTAAAGTTCGGACAAATATCTGAAACACGCCAGGAAGGATAATTGGTGCGAATTGCCACAGTTAAGAGTAAAAGGACTCAACATAAAAACGATTAATCAGACTTCCTATATTGAATCGACAGTACAGAAAATTTCTTTGGAGGAAATCGCAACAACTAACCTTTATGTCACGTTGAATATCATTTATGATCTAAATGTGTTAATCTTACAGATTTTAACCAATTTATACAATTGCTGCCATGATTTCAAGAAAAAATAAAACTGTGATCCCCTTTTTATAAAAATAAAATGACCTCTTGGTAAATATGGTTGCGTAAGGTCCCGTATCTACCTTATGGTATGTGACGTTAATAATTTATAATTAAGCTTTGTATACCTTTCAATCCAGCAATTTTATAGAGTCTCTCATAAACTAAAAGTTGCTCCTGGAACGGATAACAACTTTAAGCAGGTTAGTAATTGACGTTATGGTCCCATTCGTTGATTTATTTCATCTCATCACTGCACATCTTACAAAAAACAAATATAACTTCAAAAGCCGTGACGAATATAAATACGTGAGGATAAAACAAAATCCGTATAACTTTTTGATAGTTCAAAATTCATCAATCATCTTAAAGTTATAATAGTGTGCGCGTCAAGGGTGCAAAAACAAATCTAATATTGAACAAATTGTAACATTCGTTTGCCATCACTAATCTATACGTTGCTCTCCTTCAATAACAAGAAAAATCATCATTAAATTCGTGAACCGATGATGGAAATCTAAATATTATTTACGAACCGCACACTAAATATACCAATTCCAAACCAAAATCTCGTGACTAATTTATAAGCAATCAAAATACAACAAAAAGAAACCGCAGAAAATCGCATAAAATGACGAAAGATGAACCAAAATTGACTTGATCTTAATTTTATTCCACTTTTATTTCCTTATTTTGCATACACCGTTTTATGATGATTTTTTTTTTTGGCTGGGTTTCTTCTCCTCGTCGTCGTTGTCGTTTTTTTTTCTGGGGGTGCTATTACATTTTTTTCAGTTCATTTTTTTTCGCGCGACAGATGTTAGAGAAGACTATTAGATAGCGTGAGATGTCATGTTAAACATAAACAAGGGTGTTGCGTTGTATTTTCATTTTCATTTTCATTTTTTTTATTATTATTATTACTATTCGTAACGATTTTTTTTTTGGTTTGGTTTGGTTCTTTTAGGTATATGTATTCTTGTTGTTGTCTATAATTTAAGATGACTTAACCAATTTATGTGATTTGAATAAACCAAAAATGGTTATGCTAATTTTTTTTTATTTTTTATATAATATATATTTTGATCGAAAAATATAAAATTATATTTAAATTTTGTTGTTCATCTTCCATTTATTTTATTAATATAAGATATTTTTACTTTTGGTTTAAGGACGACAATCAATTCTTATTTTCAACGATGAATTATTATATAATTTGATTTTTATTATTATTTTATAAATTATAAATGGTTGGTGCGGGAACAGGAACATTTTCTATTTAGTATTACGAACACGTTTAATTTGTGAAATATAAAAGAATCCGATTATGACGTTAATGTTTAAATAGGAATCAACATATTGGTGACTTCAGAGCAAGTGAAAATTGTATGAACTTTTTATGTTTATTGTAGTTCCACACATTAACTGTAATCGCAATCTGTGTTTTTCACAACGTGAAGTGAACATAATGGTTTGCAAATTCATAATTTCACAATGTGCTAAATTGTGTAAAGGAAAGTTCTTAGTAGCACTGGTTCTAGGCACAATAAATAAATTATCTATAATTAGTTGCTTTCCTTTATCTAAAATTATGCCTCCATTATTATTTTAATTGCTATTAACATTGACATTTATTGGGCGGTTTCACAAATCAGCACAAACTGCAGTTGGTCTAAACAAATAATTTTTCCTCAACTTACCACACAAACAAGAATTTTAATTTTATGTTTATTTATTATGAGCGCTTTATTAGTAGTGCTGCTCTGGCCAAATACACAATAATAATGATGAAAATAGTGATTTTCATCATCATTATTTAAGATTATTTGAGTATAGTGGTGTTATAATGTCAAGTTGTCGACAGTATTTACTGCAATTATACATTTCTATGTAATTGCTAAAGAATTAAGTCTTCAAATTTTGTTATCGAGAAATTTTAATTAGTAAGACCACAGATAGATGATTTAGAAAAAATATGGAAATATGTCATTAAAATGTATGAATCTGATACATTTTGATCATTTCTGATACATCTTATCATTTGTATGACATATTCCCATATTTTTTGCTACCTTCTATTTGATACCCATAATCCACTTTTTTGGTGGTAAGTTGTTGTCTTTAATGCGCATGACATCATGAACTTGAATATTGTTTTTAACAGTTTTCCATTTGTATCGCGATTGCAAAGTAGTTAGATGTTCGGTAGTCCACCTCCATCCAATGGACCATGAACCATGAACCCTCATGGCCCATATTCTATCTTTCAAATTTATTGACTGTACATTGTTTCAAGTCAACCTCAGAAATCAACACCATCGAATGTCCTAACAAAAAATGACCTTGCGTCAAAATATCTTCAGAACTATCAGGCATACCAAACACACTCTGCGTCGAGTCAGTTTATCTCCAACTCTGTCGCAAACTGGAATTTATCAAAAGAAACTTCTTTGTCGGACCACATGCACATCAGGTTCGATTTACCAGGAGTGATCATACAGGCGGCAGAGCGTCGTATCTCTTGTTCTACAAATTGGAAGGCATACAGGGATATTTTTTTTGTCAAAGCGGATATGCTGCCAATTTTTTCGATGTGCTCCTATTTTTTTACG
Organism: Tipula confusa; assembly: GCA_963556175.1. NCBI lineage: Eukaryota > Metazoa > Arthropoda > Insecta > Diptera > Tipulidae > Tipula > Tipula confusa. The sequence continues at coordinate 92,303,830 of OY744475.1, forward strand.
GAAACAGCTGTGTGGCGCGTAACGTTGTGGTAAATCGCAAAGTTCAATGGTGGAAGGAACAACTGGCTAAACTCCGTAAGAGGGATAGGAAATTATTTAGTATGACAAAGCATTCAAATAAGTGGAATGAATATAAGCAAGCCCTAACAAATTACAACACGGAACTAAGGCGTTCTAAACGCCTTACGTGGAGAAATAACCTTGGTAATATCGATGATATAACTACAGCTACTCGACTCCATAAAGTTCTAGCTAAAGATTAGTCCAACGAGATTGGGCTTCTTCTGTAATCCGATGATAAATAAACATCGAGTCCAAGGAGTCAATCGAAAACATTCTTCAGAGGCACTTTCCGGGCTGCACTCTTTGCGACAAAAATACAATTACTAACCCCATATTTAGTACACATATGGGTACAAATGTGGGTTGGGTTAATAGTTTATCCGGTAGAAGGCTTTTTACTCCAGAAAAAGTTAAATGGTCTATTAACTCTTTTCAGCCTTTCAAGGCTTCAGGAGGGAATGAAATTTTCCCAGTCATAAAATGTACTTGGACTGCATTACCCTTACTCTGGTAGCCTTATTTAGAACTAGCTTCAATTTGAACCACATACCATAGGCTTGGAGCCAAGTAAATGTGGATTAAATCTCAAAGCTCGGCAACCGGCCAAGTGAATTTCTTAAGTCCTTTCGACCTATCAGTCTTACATCGTTTATTCTAAAAACTATGGAACGACTGATAGATCTTCATATCAGAAACTGCTTAACAGCTTGGTAATGAGTCAATCATGATCACGACAGTAAGTGGAAGCCCCGTCATCTTTGCTATGGTCACTCGTGATCGATGAATTACTTGATGAGCTAAATTTCTCGATTATGACGCCATTGATAATTCGGACGATCTGGTTATCATAGTCTCTGGTGTGCAACATGCCTTGCTTGTTATTTTGAATTGGTGTACTAAAGAGGGCATTTCCATAAACCCTAGCAAAACAATCCCTGTGCCCTTTCCCAAAAGACGTAAATTGAACCTTGGTAATCATTTAATGGTATAATAATATAATAATATAATAATATAATAATATAATAATATAATAATATAATAATATAATAATATAATAATATAATAATATAATAATATAATAATATAATAATATAATAATATAATAATATAATAATATAATAATATAATAATATAATAATATAATAATATAATAATATAATAATATAATAATATAATAATATAATAATATAATAATATAATAATATAATAATATAATAATATAATAATATAATAATATAATAATATAATAATATAATAATATAATAATATAATAATATAATAATATAATAATATAATAATATAATAATATAATAATATAATAATATAATAATATAATAATATAATAATATAATAATATAATAATATAATAATATAATAATATAATAATATAATAATATAATAATATAATAATATAATAATATAATAATATAATAATATAATAATATAATAATATAATAATATAATAATATAATAATATAATAATATAATAATATAATAATATAATAATATAATAATATAATAATATAATAATATAATAATATAATAATATAATAATATAATAATATAATAATATAATAATATAATAATATAATAATATAATAATATAATAATATAATAATATAATAATATAATAATATAATAATATAATAATATAATAATATAATAATATAATAATATAATAATATAATAATATAATAATATAATAATATAATAATATAATAATATAATAATATAATAATATAATAATATAATAATATAATAATATAATAATATAATAATATAATAATATAATAATATAATAATATAATAATATAATAATATAATAATATAATAATATAATAATATAATAATATAATAATATAATAATATAATAATATAATAATATAATAATATAATAATATAATAATATAATAATATAATAATATAATAATATAATAATATAATAATATAATAATATAATAATATAATAATATAATAATATAATAATATAATAATATAATAATATAATAATATAATAATATAATAATATAATAATATAATAATATAATAATATAATAATATAATAATATAATAATATAATAATATAATAATATAATAATATAATAATATAAAAATATAATAATATAATAATATAATAATATAATAATATAATAATATAATAATATAATAATATAATAATATAATAATATAATAATATAATAATATAATAATATAATAATATAATAATATAATAATATAATAATATAATAATATAATAATATAATAATATAATAATATAATAATATAATAATATAATAATAATATACAAAAAAAAATTCTAAATTCTTAAAAAAAACGTTAAAAAACGTTTAACGTTAAATAGCATTAAAATCAAATGATAAAACCGTTGAACTGACAAATTACATCATTGAATTAGACAAAAATCTAATGTACATACATTTCAATTGACACAAAGCTCTAAAATTTATATAAATTAAATTAAAAAATATACATAAAAACTAAAATCAATAGAAATAACAGTGAAATGTCAAAACGTCATCTAATAATGGGCCGTTTGTAATGAATAATACTTTAATTAAAAGCTCTGACGAATTTAATTGTATATCAACCATCTGAACTAAGTGGTTGTTATAATTAAAAAATTTCATTGTCATGTACAATCCTCCTGCTTGTACTGAAAAAATTAATAATTTAAATACCATTTTTAACAACACCTTTTGCAACTTTAGCGTATCGGCATTTGAAAGATTTTTTTATTCGTGGCAATTATTAAGTCGTACTGTGAGTGAGACCTGTCGAACTGAAATACGAATTATTAGCTTTTGAACGTGATATGCCAATCAAACAAAGTCTCATGTTGAAGCTTATGTATAGTAATAAATATTTTTTTTATTTTCAGTTCGAAGAATTTGTTGTATTACCGCGGTAAACAAGTTTTGCTGTTTCTGGACATCAGGTGAGCTATTAATTATATAAAAATAATTATAATTCGTTTTTAATTAATAAAATCATTAAAATGGGGCTTCAGTTAAAATTAAAAATTTCCTTGATACTATATTGATAACTACTTGTTTTTAAATATCTAAGTGACGATGTTGACTTTTGTCTCGAGTCAGTAAAGCAATTTTTAACGTGGTAGTTAATCATCCTTGTTATATGATCTACAAATCAAAGCATTGAAATATACGCTTCATATTCTTAATTTTTAACTTAGGGTTGGTTTATTTCTGTGCGAGCGAGTAAGAATGTAACGTAGGTCTTTTCTAACGCGACCCTAGAAGAAATACAAAACTACGATTGCGGGGAGGTCATCATAACTGGCTAATTGACGTTTGAATTACCATATCTCTTTTCTTGTAAAATTGAACAAAGTAACATTTTTTTTACAATTCAATTTTATAAATTAATTAACATATTATAAAAATCTTTTTCAATTAACACATACAATTAAATTGATTTTCTGAACAACATTTCTGATTAATCGTTAAAAATGATTAATTTTTATAATAAATTCATTTAATAAATAATTTTGTTAGTTAATTACAAATTTCTCGTCTAAAACTGTACGTGTACACAGTATATGTCTTAATAATATTATAATTGATTTATTTTTATTTTACTATTACATTTTTTACTTTTTTGTTTTTTTCGTTTAATTATAATTTAATAATTTGCTAAATATATTTAAATACCGAGTGAGTAATTTCATTTGGTACGACTGAATATAATTTTTAAAAAAAGTAGTAAAAACACACAGTTGACGTTAGATTTTTACGTTAGTTCTATGTATATAATTTGATGAGCCGAGCCTATAACTTACAATTGCTAAACACCTTTGGTGACTTTTTGTCCGATTTTACAACACTTTTTGTTCGATTTTTTTCTTGAATGTCCTGGATTATTTAATATATGCCCTCTAGGAATAAAATTAACTATACTGGTTCCCATTATGATAATTATTAATATAGCTCGTAATTTCTTCCTTGTTAAACGAATTTTAGCAGATTATAGTTCTACAAAGTGAGGCCTACAAAGTGAATAAAGTATTCATCCGAAGTGTCTGCGGCATGAACTGTTGTTATCCGGTAACACTTCTGTGTTATTTTTAAATTTTCGTGAGTACCTTTGGTTTCTGTTCTGAGTGCCGCAGCACTACTATATTGCCCCTTATATAAGCCCGATTGAATAGTTATACCATTGCTTAGTTTTCCAAATTTTGAACCAACCGTTCTCTAAAGTATTTATTGTGACAATAGGATTATACATATTTTCTTGTGGGTAATATTGGTCAAACTTGTAATTATGGCTATTTAAAGTGTAAAGATTTTGTATTTTTACCAATTTACAAACATTTTTTAATGTAGTTTTTATTTTATTGTCTGTTGAATTTTGAGGAATGATTTAACCTGGCTTAATCAAAAACACGATCAAAAGCGTTATTGTGCGATTCAGTGGTTTGCTATAACACTTAAAATAAAGCAGAAAGTTTAATCTCCCATGTTGCAGTTCAGGTTTACTTGAAAATTTTCTAAATTTCCTTCCTGAAGCTCTTGTAAATCTTGATCATTTTGTAGGGCTTTATGTTTGCTACTTATTAGGTTTTAATGGATATTTCTTGGATTATAAAAGTTACCCGTATTTAGTTTTTGTAATACAAAATTAGAGTTAGATTGATTGGGTTTTTTGAGTTTTTGTAAATAAACTAGTTGCATTTATAATCTTGCATAAGAAAGTATATCTTTCTTCTATATCTCTGGGTTTCCCGATTTGAGCATAGCTGAGCACTTATCCTCGTTTATGAATGCGTTAAATGCGTTCCACGAATCGTTTATATTGTAGCTGTGAATTTTCATAGTTTCATTGTGTTTAATCGCCAAAAGCTGCGAATTTTTTCCAAAAATCCAAAACTATGTGAATTTATTCGGTCATTAATTTCCTTTAAAGACTTAACATATTTTTTTTCTAATAAATAAGACAAAAATAAATTAAGTTTTATTTGAATTACTCCTTCTAATAAATCATGATTACATCAACTGATATTAAATCGTAAATATGAAAGAATTCCAATTCCTTAAATTGATTTGATTGATTGATTGATTGATTGATTAGAGTGTACGGCCAAGGACGAACCAGAAACTCCCGGAATGCCGGGCACCACCGTACACTCGTGTTACATATAACAAAACCGAAGGAATGGAAAGAATGTTAGTTGTGACAGACTCGACCCGGTTGCAGACACCTAAGCAATCGATAGTTAGTATTTTTTTTGTGGTGTAAGGAAAGAAAGGGCATGTTAGTAATGACAGATTTTATCGGGTTATCCGGAAGCCAATATTCAACTAATGTTAGCACAAGACAATCACAATTTTGACGAGCTGTTCTGCATTATTTTTATCATCAACTGCAGTGTGCCTCCATTCAGGTTGTGGTGATGCAGATGCACCAATCTTTTGGATCTCCCTATTTATATATACATGTGTAAATAAATTGTAATACTTGTGTATATAAAATGAAATTAAATATTGTATATAAAGTTTATATTGTATATAAAGTTATATTGTATATAAAGTTATATTGTATATAAAGTTTATATTGTATATATTGTATATAAAGTTTATAAGTATATTATATGTTAGTATAAGTGTTAATGTTAAAATACAAATCCAAAAAATAATAAAGTGAAGAAATTCTTTTTGGAATGGCATTTTGAACGAGACGGTCATCTTCTACCTAATGATTATAAATTCTAATATACAATGAATATGTGTAATGTTATACACAAATTGAAATACTTATAATAAATTATAATAATAGATATTTAGAATAATAAAAATATTGCCGTCAATAATTATTTTTGATTACCACGGGGTTGTGCGAAGCAGACCTCAACATTGGTGACAGCGGAAAAGCTATCAAGTAGCAATTTGTGTGTTGGTGAAACTTGTACATTAAAAAAATAAAAAATAAAATAAAAATTAAATAATAATAGTTGTGAATTTAAAAAGAAAAAAAGAAATAAATTAATTAATTGTGTACACGCCATTCCTATATTTCTGTGACCGTAAGTCAAGTGTAATAATAATAAAATAAAGTTTTATTTCAAAATTTTAAAAATCCAATAACACCATTGTTCATTGTATACAACAATATATCCAAAATTACAAAATTTGCGCTAATTGGAGCACGTGGAATTTTACAACACCGGTTCATCTCATCGTACTATACTTTCAACATTTCAACAAAATCCTGCTGTGCACGTGAGGGTACACCATTTTACAACATATAAATAGAGCACGTGGAATTTTACAACACCGGTTCATCTCATCGTACTATACTTTCAACATTTCAACAAAATCCTGCTGTGCACGTGAGGGTACACCATTTACAACATATAAATAGAGGTATACATATATTTTACTAAGTTATTTCCATTTGATTTGCGTTCTATTTACAACGAAAAAAAGAAAAGAGAAAAAAAAAACATTTTCTATTTTTATGTTATCCAACGATTTGGATTCTTTAAAATTGCGCGGTCGCGAAATTCGTAAATTTAGTGATCGTGATAGTGAATGTCAAGAATCAGTTCAAATTAATTCTGAAGACGGTGATTCCAAAATCCCAAGTAATTTAAAAGTAACTGCCGATACTCCGCAAGATAATTTTAATATGTCAGACTTAGACGTAAATTTAGCTCTTAAAATTATTCCAGAATTCAATGGATCGTCCGAAAATTTACACAGATTTTTATCGTGTTGCGATATTATTCATGATTCATTGAAACCAACCGAAATAAAGTCATTTCTGAAAATTCTTAGAGTCAAACTTGTAGAAAAAGCCTACGAAATTGTTAAATTTGAACAACATGGAGACTGGAAAAGTCTAAAATCTGCGTTAACTTTTCAATTTACTTCAAAACGTTCACTAGAATCAATTCAAGTTGAAATAAATTTAATAAAGCAGAAACCATTTGAAGATATCATGACGTATTCAAACCGCATTGAAACATTATTATACCAATTGAATGAAGCTTGCTTATCAGATCCAAATATAGAATCTGTTAAGGACATTAAAAATTTGAATGGAAAAATGGCACTTAGATCATTTCAAGAAGGGTTAGCTGAACCGATAAAACTTCTTGTCAAAGCCTGTAGGTTCACAACGCTTAAAGATGCTATAACGAAAGCGTTGGAAGAAGAAGCAATTTTAAAGTACAGTATGCCAAAATCTTTGCAATATAGTTCGCAACCCAGTTCATCTAATTTCATTTTAAAATGTCAACTTTGTAATAAACCTGGTCACAAAGCATCTAGTTGTTTCAAATTAAATACTTTCAACAATTCAAAACCTACCAAATCTTTTGTCAATTCTACTAATAACTCCCAAAATTTCAATAATTCTACCTGTGCATATTGTCATAATAAAGGTCATCACATAATAAATTGTATGAAAAGACAATATAATGAAAATAAACGTTTAGAAGATGAACGAAACGTAAATACATCATCAGCAACGAATTCGGGAAACTTGCAGGGATCCGCAGTGTTAGGTGCTCCTCAACGGATCCAAAATTATCGAAACGCAAAATAGAGTACTCAAACTTCAATAGTTCTACACATTGTGATAAAATAAATGACCCACAAGTTGAAAACATTGAAGCAAATTCACATTCCCAAGAATTAATTTTTCAAAATTCAAATCTTCAATTCGTTACACAAAAATTACCTAATCTTCAAAAGCAAATTAATATTTCCACATTACAAAAATATCGTACAGATCTCAATCCTACAATGTTTTTAAAATTATATTTATCTCATGATCCAAATAAAATATTATATTTTTTAATTGATTCCGGCGCTGATTTAAGTCTAATAAAAATAGAACACTTACATCCTGATTTTTTGTTTTATCCTAGTGCTAAATGCATGCTCACAGGAATATCTAATGATTCCTTTGAAACTATTGGGCTATGTAACGTAAAATTATTTTTACTAGATTCTAATTCTTTTAAACAAAATTTTCAGATAATTCCTAACTCATTTCCAATTCAATATTCTGGAATTTTGGGTAAAGATTTTTTGACTAACTATAATTGTAAATTAGATTTTACGTCACATAGTATTCAATTAGTTATTAATGATAAAAATATTAAGTATTCGCTTTCGCAATATGCTATACATTCTTCTCAAATTACAATTCCAGCTCGTACGGAAAAATTAGTTAAAATTAAAACGTCTCTATCTAATGACACCGAACAAATTTGTTACTCAGCAGAAGTGCTTCCTGGAGTATATATTGCAAATTCTATTTTAAGAATTGCAGATGGATTCACTTTTGTAAGTCTGGTAAATTCTAATGATCACGATGTTACGATAGATTCAAATCTAAATTTTAATTCCGAAGCTATAGACAACTTTCATGTCTTTCATTTAAATTCTAGTAAGCCTTATATACAAGATAGGTTGAATTTACTGAAGTCAAAAATTGATCTAAATCACTTAAATTCTGAAGAAAGCGATTCAATTTTATCGATTTGTCGAACATTCAACGACATATTTTTTTTAGATGGTGATAAATTGTCTGTCACAGATGCAACATCACATCAAATAACTACCATTCCACATTCTAATCCCATATTTTGTAAGCCATATCGTTTACCTCACGCAATGAAAAACGAAATTAATAGACAAGTCTCTGAGATGAAAGATAATGGAATAATAGAGGATTCTAAATCTCCATGGAATTTCCCCTTACTATGTGTTCCTAAAAAATCAAAATCTAACGAGAAAAAATGGCGTATTGTCATTGATTATAGAAGATTAAACGATATTACTATTCCAGAAATTTTTCCATTACCAAATATTACAGACATTCTGGACAGATTGGGTCGTTCGCACTATTTTTCGACAATCGACTTGGCCCATGGATACCATCAGGTCCCTATTGATATAAAGGATCGCGAAAAAACAGCCTTCAGTACTGAAACGGGACATTACCAGTTTACTCGAATGAGTATGGGACTGCGTAATGCTCCCAGTACCTTTCAAAGGTTGATGAATAGCGCTTTATGTGGGCTTAATGGAATGAAATGCTTAGTTTACCTTGACGATGTAGTCATTTATGGAAAAACTCTAGCTGATCACAACGACAGATTATCTGAAGTATTTTCTTGCCTAAGACAATATAATCTTAAAGTAAATCCCGAGAAGTGTCAATTTTTGTGTAAGGAGATTTACTATTTGGGACACTTGATAACACAAACGGGAATTAAACCAGACCCGACAAAAATCGATGTAGTTAAATCGTATCCAACACCAAATACACCGCGTGAAATAAAATCATTTCTTGGTCTTGTTGGGTACTACCGAAAATTTTGTCCAAACTTTTCTAAAGTTGCTAAGCCACTAACTAATCTTTTAAAAAAAGATATTAAATTTGTATGGGATGCTTATTGTGATGAAGCTTTCAGAAAAATGAAAGATTTTCTAACAAATCCACCAGTCTTGCAATTTCCGGATTTTTCGAAAGAGTTTGTGCTTACCTGTGATGCAAGTGATGTAGGAGTAAGTTCGGTTTTATCTCAAGAGATAAACGGTGCCGACTTACCTATAGCATATGCTAGTAGAGTTTTGAACAATGCTGAGAAAAATTATTCGGCAATTGAAAAAGAGTTGTTATCGATAATTTGGGGAACTGATCATTACCGACCTTATCTTTATGGAAGAAAATTTAAAATTGTGAGTGATCATAAACCGTTAATATGGTTGTGCAATATCAAAAATCCTTCTTCAAGATTAACTAGATGGCGAATAAAACTAGATGAATACGATTACAAAATTGAGCATAAACCAGGAAGATTAAACAGTAACGCAGATGCATTAAGTCGTATTATCATTGACACTCCTCAATGTCACGTTGTTACCCGTTCTAAATCCAAACTACAAACATTAAATTCTTCACAACTCAATAAATTAACAACCACCGATCAAAATGGCAATTCTTCAATTTCTATATCAAATTCCTTACTAAATTCTAATACTGATTCTTCAAAAATGCCAATTCCTAACTCTTCAACGTTAATCAACAACGCACAAAATAACAAAATTATTTCTTTAACTAACGAAAATGATATAATTACAATCATTAAAGAATATCATGATGGTCCGCTGGGAGCTCACCAGGGAATTTACCGAACTTTCAAACGCCTACGTAGTTTTTATTATTTTCCGAAAATGTTTGCCAGAATTGAAAATTATATACGAAATTGCGCGTCTTGTCAAAAGAATAAAACATGTATAAATAAAATAATTCCAATGAAAATAACGACAACATCTACAAAGGCATTTGAAAAAATTTTTCTCGATGTCGTTGGTCCTTTATCATCTTCACATAACAATAATAAATATATACTCACTATGCAATGTGATTTAACAAAATTTTCTCTTGCAATTCCGTTACCTAACCAGGAGGCAGAAACGGTTGCCAAAGCTTTTGTTCAAAATTTTATCTGTATTTTTGGATCACCTCTATCAATATTAACTGATCAAGGGTCAAATTTTATGGGAAAATTATTCAAACAAATATGTAAAATGTTAAAAATACAAAAATTTAACACTAGTGCATATCATCCACAAACAAATGGGGCACTTGAGCGTAGCCACAAAACTTTAATTGAATATCTAAGAAACTATGTTCAGAATGATCCGTTTGATTGGGATTCCTGGCTGCAGTTTGCAATGTTTTCATATAACACTACTCCACATACAAGCACAGAATTCATGCCATATGAATTAGTTTTTGGACATAAACCAAATATACCAGACTCTGTTTCAAAAAATGTGGATTTAATTTATAATTATGACGATTATTTCAATGACCTTAAAGTTAAGCTTCAAAATTCATTTAAGATAGCACACGATAAACTGTTGAAAAATAAAGAAAGAACCAAACTATATTACGATAAAAATTCTGCTAATAAAATTTTCAATAAAGGAGATCAAGTTTACCTAAAAAATGAGAGCAAACATTCAAAACTTGATCCACTTTGGCTAGGTCCTTATGAAGTTATCGAAATTATTTCACAAGAAAACACTAAAATTCGAATAAATCGAACTGAAAAAATTGTACATAACAATCGCATAAAACTAAGTAATAGTTAATTATTTTTTTTTTCTCGACTTATTAATTAAAGTGGATTATGGGAAGTAACATATTAAAAATTATGATTAAAAATATATTTTATATGAAGTAATGTATATAAATAAAATAAAATAGATAAAATTTAGTTAAGATGAAATAAAATATATAATAATAAACTATGTAATAGAAATATATTAATATTTTTTGTATGTAAGCATAATTATCTCAAAAGACAACCAGAGGTTGTCTTTTGTTAAAAGATGGGAGGATTGTGGTGATGCAGATGCACCAATCTTTTGGATCTCCCTATTTATATATACATGTGTAAATAAATTGTAATACTTGTGTATATAAAATGAAATTAAATATTGTATATAAAGTTTATATTGTATATAAAGTTATATTGTATATAAAGTTATATTGTATATAAAGTTTATATTGTATATATTGTATATAAAGTTTATAAGTATATTATATGTTAGTATAAGTGTTAATGTTAAAATACAAATCCAAAAAATAATAAAGTGAAGAAATTCTTTTTGGAATGGCATTTTGAACGAGACGGTCATCTTCTACCTAATGATTATAAATTCTAATATACAATGAATATGTGTAATGTTATACACAAATTGAAATACTTATAATAAATTATAATAATAGATATTTAGAATAATAAAAATATTGCCGTCAATAATTATTTTTGATTACCACGGGGTTGTGCGAAGCAGACCTCAACAAGGTGTATCAGCAAATGTTTCCTAAAAGCAAAATCTATTAATGAAATATATGCTCTTAGCCGTATGCTGTAATAAATTAAATTAGTTTTCATCTGAAATTATAAATTAATTGATTAGTAATATAATAAACTAATAATATCATAATATAATTTCTGCAAGCCGTAGACTGTCATAAACTGATTAGTTTTCCCTGAAAATACAAATTTATTAATTTTACCTATAATAATATATTAATGTTAGAATAATTCAAAATAAATATAATAAGATAATTATACCACAATAATGTAGTAATACAACAACATAATAATATAATATAATAATACTATAATATAATAAACAACATAATAATAACAAATTATAAAACATAATAATATAATAACAAATTAATTTATAATTAGATGGATGCCCTATCAAATTTTGTCAAAATCACGCCACAGATCGAAAAGCCCCAAGATCCCAGAAAACATTGAGGGTTGGCCCATCAAAACCATAAAACCCAAGCCAACAAACGAAAACTTCCAAAATCCAGGAAATTACGATGTGGTTGGACCATTAAAACTGCACAAATTTAATCTAACAAACGTAAAATTCCCATAATCAAAATTTCATAAAATCGTGATGCCAAAGTTTTAATTGAGAAATTGAGAATTTTTGAATTTTTTTTTTTTAACTGCAATTTTTGAAATTCAGTATTCCAAAAATGTGATTTTGGAGACAAAGTTGTAGAAGCTAAAAGATTCTTGCGCTACAAAATACAATTAGTAAGCAAAAGATAAGTTGCGGAAAATTAATTATTGTTACTATTTTTTCTTTCTAATATAATCAAAGAGATGACTTTGAAAATGCCGACGATGAATGGCGAGAATTAAATCGGTAAATTTTGTAAAATTGAGACTGGATGGCAAATGGATATCGACGCCTTTTGGTACAAACTACTGGAATTTAAACTGTGCAGACATTTCCAAACTTAAATCAACGTATAATGGCTGCCTTAACGATTCCTGTGACTACAGCGAGTGTGAAACGAGTTTCCTTGCAAATAAACATAAATAAAACAAAAATGAAAAATTACTTGGATGCATCTACTTTAAGTGTTATTTTGTTAACCAAGGAATTAATCAAAAAATGTTAAGGATTTTACTATTTTTGAACCTGAAAAAACTATATTAACCAACTTTAATATAGTATAAAAGTACATTTTAGTAATAAATTTAAAAATATAAAAAAAATTTAAAATTTAACGAAGAATTTAATTAAACCTCATAAATGTAAATGTAAAATACACAAATATTAAATACAAAATAAAACCATTACATTTACACCTCCCCCTCCCTCGTAGGAACATACCAAAGTTATTTTTATACACTAAACCAAACATCATCCTTTAAGTGTCCGGTCATCGGCAAATCAGCCTGCCTCCACTTCCAGAAAAACCTTTAAATGGCTCTCTCCCAACAAAAGAAATAATACCCACGATATCAAATGACTAAAACCCAAATACCCATCAACTGATCACAAATGTTTGTAAACATTTATAGCCCATATCAAAAAGCCAATCCAAACCAAGTCCCTTTGTCAAACCCCTTCTCGAATAATCCGAATCGACCCTACCACTAGCATGTGCATACCTAACGCAAGTACCTCAAACTGGGAACACACGTTGATACTTTCACACAATTGATGAAATCAATAGGAACATTCTAATATGATCCTATTAATTATATACCTAAAATAAGAAATAAATAACCACACAACAACAAACATATTCAATCAGATACAAATGATATAAAGAAAAAAAACACAATTTAGTACAGTATGTACTAATATAACATCTAGAATATTCTAGAAGGTTTTTAGAACTTTATATACATATTCCTATACCATGACAAATATTAAATTTGTATAATATCGTCATATGTATATATCTATGTTCGTAAAACAACATGTACACAAAAACTAACAAATCAACACTTAACTGTACCACCCGACATGACTACTTGAAATATAAGATTTAATTTGTTGGAGGTCGGGAGTTCGATACATAGGAAATTATTTCCGATATGTCATATACGAACCTCAAGGAAATATTAGAATTAAGTAACACCTGAAACTCGAGACGATTATGTCAAATATCTGGTGATGTAATCGATGCTTTAACACCAGCGCATTATCTATTAAGTGATTCATTTACATATGTACCAGAAGCAGATGTCTAACATATCAAAACCGGACGACTATCTAGATAGCAAATGGTTACACAATTAGCACAATATTTTTGGTCTCGCTGGCACCGCGAATATTTATTCGAGCTCCAAAAACGGAACAAATGGAGAGATAAACACAAAAACATAATGGTTAACGACATTGTTGTCGTAAAGGATGAAAACTTACCTCCGGCGAAATGGCTGTTTGCCAAGGTAATTGAAATTTATCTATCAATTCGATCAATTAGTGCGAGTAGTGCGGCTAAAGACAAAAAACGGAATCTGGACCAGGCCAATTCATAAGTTAGTAGTGCTACCAGTTGAATCCGAGGATTCAAAGTGGTCGGAATGTTTATATGATGCAGCAAAATTATCCACAAGTACATAAAAACCGTTAAAAAAAAAACTTCGGTGATCGAACATAATAGTCAACCGGTGTTAAACATACCGGTTCTCGTTCGATCACCGAAGTTTTTTTTTAACGGTTGCAGCTTTCATGCACTTGTGGATAATTTTACTGCATCATATAAACATTCCGACCACTTTGAATCCTCGGATTTGCTGATGCATCAGAAGCTCCTATGCCGCTGTAGTGTATGCCCGAATACAACAAGCAGACGAATAGTTCATAGTCAACCTTGTAGCCGCAAAAACCAAGGTGTTGCAGGAGTGCCAACAAATCTTGATTTCGAAATTGGAACTCAATGCAGCATTATTATTATCGAAGTTATTAACGTCAACCATAGAAAATTTAAAACTTTTAACATAAATGTGAAGTGTGGATTGACTCAACCGTGGTGTTGCATTGGATTGGATCCCATTTATGACGATAGAAAATCTTTGTCGCGAATTGGGTGGCCAAAATCCACAATTTAACGTCACGGTTTAAATGTATTGCATGTACGATCAAAGGATAATCCAGCGAATTGTGCCTCGCGTGGAATAAATCCGTCAGAGTTGATTTCATGTTCATTATGGTGGCATGGTCCGCCCTGGCTTTCACAAGAAACATCGCATTGAGAAATAGTTAAAGTAACAACCGATAGTAAGTCAGAAGATGTAGAAAGAGAAGAAAAAACGAAATCTGTCATTTCACACACAGCAGGGTTAACTTTCGATATGGGCGATCAACTCCTTAAACGATTCTCTTCGTTCTACAGAATGACTAAAGTATTGGCATGGATACTAAGGTTCATTCAGAAGTGTCGTTTGAAAAAAGGAGGCCAGCTACGCCTTAACCATTTGAAGAAAATTCTCACGGTGACAGAAATTGATCATGCGACAATTAAAATTTACAAATGGATCCAAATGAAGGAGTACCCGCTAGACTTGTCATCATTGAGTTGTGGGAAAGCAGTGACATCCAACAGCCAAATACCTTCGAAGAGCCTATTCTTAGACAAAGATGGTGTTATACGAGTTGGCGGCAGAATTCAAAATTCTATCGCATCCTACGAGACGAATCATCTGATTATTTTGCCGTACACCCATCCAATCATAAAGGCAATGGTCAGAGAAGAACATAGTTTTATTACGCATTTATTTATTACGCATTTATAGTTTTATTACGCATTTATTTGTATTTTGGTCCGAACATTGCAAAACGCTGAGTATTGTCAAATCTACTATTTGCACATACTGTGCACTGTTTAAATTTCAATTATTTATAGAGAATAAATATTATGATAAATACATGAAAATAGAAAGAATTCGATTTACGTCAAATGATTTCGGAACATATTCCTTACGTCAACCAAAAAATAACCTACATGATTCTCTGTAAAATTATTTTAAATACATAATTACATTCGATTTTCATTAAAATCTTTACACCAAAATAAGCTCAGCATCCTTTAGTAAATAGACGTGTATATATATATATATATATATATACATATATATATATATATATATATATATATATATATATATATATATATATATATATATATATATATCCTATATATCCTATATCCTTATCATCATATCATTTATTTTCATTTTACGATCTGATAAGTTTTTAAAAAGCGTTAAATTTTTTAATACGAGATATGTCTTTTAAAATAGCTAACGTGCATATACGTAGTTCTACTAAAAAAACACATCGAACAAAAAAAAAGGGTTAGAAATTTTCTTTAATTAGTTTTCACACCATATATACAGTTTTTTTTTTTTTTTTTTTGATAATTCGGTTTATTTTATTTACACTTCAAACAAGATACGTACTAGCTAAAGGAGATACTCATCTCAATAAAATCTTCTTTTTTTTCGGGATGTGATTTAAACTTGAACGCTTTAATGTTTTTAAATCGGTTAAATCTATTTGGGATAGTGATATATTTAGATAAACGTTCGTTTTTGGGCAAATAACACTTTAGAGGGTGTAACAGTTTTTTTAACACATTTATCCTCTTCGAAAATCTAAAATAAGAGTGGCATTTACGAAAAATAAAATTGCGGTCAAGGTTTTTTTTTTTTTTATATACAAATATAGTTTTAAAACTAATTAATATCGTATATTATTACCCAACGAAATGAAAATATTTTTTATCACTTGAGAAAATTTTTCAATAATATGTAACCCACGTATTTTTAAAACTATGGTCTTTTTATATACACACAAAATATATAAGTACCTTTTCTCGATTCATATATACGACAACAACAATATTTAGTTCCTTATATGTTCATATATGTACATAATATATAAGAAAAGCATTTTGTTTGTTATTGCCATAAAAGACGATGACTTGAATAAAATATAATACAATAAAGACGGAAAAT